>CM042153.1:81698447-81703447 GCA_023376005.1 Doryteuthis pealeii
ACATTGCGTACTCTGACTCGGAGAGGTAGTACCTGTTAGGGTCCCATCTATGGTTAAAAAGAAAAATGTGTTTATTAAAATATTTGAGTATCCATTAATAATGAATTTATTTCAAAACTTTGTCGGCATTAAATGACCCATTGAGTTTGATATGCCGTAAAACCAACCAAACCAAACCAAACCAATTAACATTGTCTCTATCAAAAACTATCTGAAAAAAATTTACCTCAAAATAGCATATTCTATATATCAATAGCCTTGTTCATTAATCCTCCGACCGTTATCATCTTGTAACACCCTCTATTTACAAATGAGACATTCCAATCGTCCAAGTTGAAGAAGGGAAGAAAAGAAATGTTACGCAGAAAAATATAATAGGAAAGAAAGAAAAAGAAAGAGGAGGATAGAGAGAGGGAGTGAACGCGCGGAAGTGATAACGTTAATCAGTTTTAATCAAACATAATGAAAAGATCAAAAGAGGAAAAGAAAGGAAAAAAGGAGAGAGGTAAATCAAGATTTCTATACTTTTTACATATTAAACTATTGCAATAGCTCTTAAACAGACATATCAAACATTGTAATGAGTAATAATCTTCATACAATGACTGCTATTTACACAGTAGCATTGCAACCAACAAGCCTTCATCAGATGTTGACTCTGGGTTCAGGCATGGTTTCGGGGCCGAAGCATCATTACCACTAACCCAGAGCACCCCATCAGTATCTCACGATACCACCAGACATTGTCGGTTTGATGTCACAATATAGGACTGCCATATCCACGCTGATGCGGTTAGAGCTTTCTCCTGAATCTTTTTTTAAGTATTTCCTCTACTAGCAATAAATAATTGTCAAATACAGCAAGTATTTCTAACAATTCCAAAATAAGTACTTATCTTTGATTAAAGTGTGTTGACTAAACTGTCTATGTCCGAGGGTGAGTCATAATAGTAATACCATCCCCCATACTCACAAGATTTAGAGCCATCAGACTATTAACTCTTTGGTCCCATGAAAGAGGATTTGAAAGGCAAACATTATTCCAGTGAGAGGAACATATATCATACATCTAAATGAAGCTGGTCCTCTGTGGATAATATCCTACTTCTCCACATAGTCACCATTTCTCTCAATAGCAATGTTCTACCTTCGAATGAAAGCATGTACGAGGGTGAACCAAAAAGTAATGCATTTTGTTTAGGACAGGTATAATTACAACACAGGAACATGTATCATACCAAATGAAGCTGGTCCTGTGGATCATATCCCTACTTCTCCACATAGTCACCGTTTCTCTCAATAGCAATGTTCACCTTCGAATGAAAGCATGTACGAGGGTGAACCAAAAAGTAATGCCATTTTGTTTAGGGCAGGTATAATGGAACATGTATCATAAAAATGAAGCTGGTCAATGTCAACATGTTGAATGAAAGCATGTACTGAAGTAATGCATTTTGCCCAACAGGAACATGTATCATACCTCAAAATGAAGATCATATCCCTACTTCTCCACATAGTCAACGTTTCTCTCAATAGCAATGTTCCACCATCGAATGAGAGCATGTACGAGGGTGAATCAAAAGTAATGCCATTCAGGTATAATTACTGGAAGCATGTCCTCTGTGGATCACATGCAATGTTTCACCATCGAATGAGAGCATGTACGAGGGTGATTCAAAAGTAATGCATTTTGTTTAGGACAGATATGATTACTGTGAAGCATGTCCTCTGTGGATCAGCAATGTTTCACCATCGAATGAGAGCATGTACGAGGGTGATTCAAAAAGTAATGCCATTTTGTTTAGGACAGATATGATTACCAACACAGGAACATGTACCATACCTCAAAATGAAGCATGTCCTCTGTGGATCACATACTTACTTCTCCAGCAATGTTTCACCATCGAATTGTACGAGGGTGATTCCCAATATGATTTGTAGAAGCTGGTCCTCAATCACATCCCTATTTCTCCACACAGTCACCGTTTCTCTCATAGCAATGTTCTACCTTCAAATGGAATAATGTTTGTCTCTCAAACCCTCTTTAATGTGGCTGAAGAAATGATAAATCTGAAGGCGCTAAATATGGTTATTATTTAGGATGTGGTAAAGTTGTCCAGCCGAATGAGGCGATTTTCTCCCTTGTTCCGATGCTTGTTTGTGGTCGAGAATTGTCAGCTAGAAGGAAATCATTGTAGATTCGTAAGTTGGGTCTTTCTCATCGGATTCCTCGTTAGGGACTCAATGTAGGCCTTATTTATAAAAAAAAAAAAAAATACTCATGAAATAAATAAAATGGCATTACTTTTTGACTCACGCTCGTAAAAGACAGCAAGCAATGTATCGGTACGATTTTGGCAAAGGATTTTGTTTTTGTACATAAATTTCGACTAACCTGTAACGCGAGAAGTCAAAAGAGAGGAAATCCGTAGCTTATTCTGATTATCCATACGTTTCGAGTGATCAAATCCCAACATTTATCAGATAGTTTCTCGGCTGTTTGGCACATAGTCTTAAATAGACATTGAAGGCACCGACCAACTTGCACAAGAGTCATTACGTATCAATTGCCAACAAAATATATAACATTTCGAATTCATTCCGGAGAAACGCCCCAACTTCGAAGACAGCGTTCCAAAAAAAGTAAAATAAAAAGAATTTATTTTTCGAAGCTCAACGGAAGGTCATGAACACGTGATATTCAGCTGCCGCCAAAATGATCAACCTCGACCAAATTAAAGACAAGAGAATACTACTACTACTACAACTCATACTACTACTACTGCTACTACTACTACTACCTTGGCTCATCCTGTAAACTGGGGCTCTATAATAAACCGACTGCACCTCTGCATAGGGATAAAATATGGCCACATGTTGGCCATTGGAGGCGACACATGATGCTTCAGGGCGGAATCCTGAGCAGTCCATGACTTGCAATACACCACTTTGGCCTTACTTAGCTAGACGGGTGGCTGGAGAAAGCCCCTTCGACCAATCGGCTGGTTAAGTCAAGCCCTAGCTCCTATATGATTGTCCCTAGCCTATTGCCCTTATGGCAAACCCCAACCCTATTTATTATACATATGTTATATATATTTACCAACCCCTCCGTACGAGCAGGATGCGACACAAGGTCAATTTCTTAAGCGGAGTTTAACAGGTTTGAATTCAGAGTTTTCCTTCTCATAGACTGGTTACCTAGCCATGGTTAAAGACTCCAGTCTGCCCTGCTATTTACCCATAGCTAGAGGGAGAATTGGATTCATACCTTTCTCAAGGATATTAGCGCTATGTGAAATGCCAACAGCTTCGTCCAGGAATTGAACTCTCGTTGACGAGTCCATTTCCTACGACTCTAACCATTAGACCACACGCCTCCATAACATACATATGTTATAAGGCGGTGGCTGGGTGTCTTAGAGTCGTTGGTATGACGTTAAACGGCTTCAAATGGAGACTAGCTTGCTAACCATTACCCCACGGTGGGACGCGTTCTTTAACCTACAGTATTATGACAAAAGACAATACACAACAGAAGATAAAGAAAACTAATATCTATCAATAATGGAGATTAGATCTCTATTTGTCTGTAACCGAAACTACGCCACATATATATATATATATATATATATATATATATAATCCGGTCCTCTCAGCGTATGAGTAGCACAGGGATAACGTAAGGAAGATGGTAGGTGTGTGTAAAATTATCTCCTTGGTCTAGCGGTGAAAATAACTAAAAAAAAACAATTATATATATATATATATATATATATATATACACACACACATTCACTATCACCAGATCTTGCTTTTTGAGCAAAAATATTGAAGGTTTGATTTATATTCGTAAAGATAATTTTAAAAAAAATGTTTAGATGATAACAGCCTAGATTTGTTTTTTCATTTAATATTTTTAATAGTAGACATTATTTTTTCTTTTCATGAGTGGCTGGATCAACACAAGGTCTTTTTTTACATAGGGATTTTAATGGGGTATACTACCTGGATCCAACTCGCGATTCAATAATAATGGATCTGTGGGACTAAGTTTTAATAAATACATGTCCGGTATTATAAATCCATCCATTTGTTTTATTTCAGTATACGTTTAAAGTTATCAAAATAAGTTATATTTAAAGTTATCAGATCTAAGTCTCCATTTCAAATTGTTTTTTTTTTTTTTTTACTCTTTAAATAAATTTGATAATTTTACTTACTTATGGTACACAATCTCTGTCATTGAATTTTTAACTCTCACTCCTCAGGTTATGTCTTTTAAAAAATAACTTTTACACCGCCCGGAGGTTGTTTTTTTTTTTTGGGTAGTTAAATTAGCAATGTAGAAAAGATTTGGTTTGTTTGTTTTGTTTTACGCATATCAACATCAGTGGTCATTTAATGCCGATAAAGTTTTGAAATAAATCAATTCTTAATGGATATACACTTTTTTTATAAATATTTTTCTATTTAACCCATAGATGGGACCCTAACAGGTACTACCACTCCGGGTCAGAGAGGACCAGGGAGCAATGGTGATGAAGGGGTGCTCCACATTCCCCAAACCTCCAAAACTGGAACTCACCATCAGATAGAGTTTAACGTCATTCCCAGGACATGTAGACCAGCAGCCACCGCCTTCTAGCACCCATATGATAAAAAGGGGTTGGGCTTGCCATAAGGGCAATAGGGTTGGGAAATCATATAGGTGCTAGGGCTTGACGTGACCAGCCGATTGATGGAGGGGGCCTCTCCGACCGCCCGTCTAGCCCAAGATAGGACCAAAGTGGAGTATTGCATGTCATGAACTGCTCATCCACCTGGGCTCTATCCTTAAGCATCACGAGTCGCCACCCACGGCCAACAGGTGGTCCCATTGGGGGAGTCTTACCCCTCTGCAGAGGTGCAGTCGGTGCATTCTAACGCCCCAGCCGACAGGGGGGGTAGAAAAGAGTTTTCTTTTTAAAAAGAACTTCAAACATTTCAAGGCAGATATT
>CM042153.1:81708447-81715947 GCA_023376005.1 Doryteuthis pealeii
ATGTCGGACCATATTACCTTTAGGCACCCCTTTTTGATCTCGATTAAGAAAGGACAGGTTTTTCATTTACACCGTCAATATCCGGTTATTTGTTAGGGGTTAGGGTTAGGGGTTAGGGTTAAGAGTTAGGGTTAGTGTTAGGATATAGGTTAGGGGTTAGGGGTTAGTTTTATAATTTTTTAAAAATCTAAAAATCGTCTGTTAAAACAACCGGATATTGACAATGTAAATGAAAAACATGTCCTTTCTTAATCGAGACCAAAAAGGGGTGGCTAAAGGTCATATGGTTCAAATATATTTCACATCTGTAATGTAACTTAATGCATATTGTTGGATTTGTGCCAAGAATGTTTACCTCGAGGGAACATTTTTAACCAAAGATGTAATCTATACAATTTGCGAGTAGCAAGACGTACGGGATGAAATGTAATCAAATCCTATGTCCTATCGTGGTATAATTGTTAGCAAGTTAGTCTCGCAGATACATTAAAACTGAAAAGCGAGTTCGATCCTCGTTGGATGGCCCATACGCAAGAACATGAGTCACATCTTCCTGAGTGGCTAAAAAGTGTCCTATCGTGGTGTAGTGGTTAGTATATTTGACTCGCTAATGCACTGCAACTGAATAGTGACTTTGACAGCCACTGGATGCCCCATACTTGCGAACTCGTGTATAATCAGAGACAAGATGGTTAAATTCATATGCAGTTATATAATATATTATCATACTAAAGCTTAGTGAATCAACTTTTTTCCCCTAAAGGCTTTTTTTACTGTTTAAGTTTAATGACACGAAAATTATACTAAAATATTCCACTTTTCAGGATTGAATATGTTTGAATTATGTTTTAATTTGGTTTCTAATTTCAGTCGTAATTGGCAAATAAGTCAAAAACTGACCAATCTCTTACTTTACTTTCTGCCTATCCCTTTCTTCCCCTGTATGTATCTCTTGATTACCTCCTCGTTATATAATGTTAGTTTCGCTGGAGAGTAGAGAGAGAAAGTGACGGAGAATTTGAAATGTATTTCTATGTTAAGTTTCACAAGCAGCAACCTCGTAGCTTACATTAGGTCAAACAATCCTTTTCTTAGAAAGCTTACAAAATAATGTTAATGTTATGTCCGGTCGTATTTATTTTCTTTTTACATTTTATTCGCTTTGCAAACTCACTTTTCCTTAATCTCAATTATTTAACACAGAGCTGAATGGGTGACCCAGCGGTCACGTTTTGTCTAGTAACATCATATGTATAGAAACTTTATCTTATACACAAATAAGATATAAACAAAATGAATACAGTAATAAGAGGAGGAGTTGAAGATAGACGACAGACAGAAATACAAATTACTATTCTTGGGTTATTTCATTGTATATAAGGCATGCTACAATACACCACTGAAATTTACAGACTAAGCGAGGTCACGTGGTTTATATCTCAGCCAATCAACATCACGAATATGTGGTTGGTTAATTCAGGAATGGAACCCAACCATCATCGCTGATACTGAGAGACGTCCATTTGCAATCATTGACGAAGGACCTACAAAACTGAGGAGCACCAGGGAACAACCAAAGGATTATGTACCAAGGATCGCGCTCTGCTTAACACAAAGGATCTCTGCTGGACAAGCACTCTTGCTTCAATCCTAAAGGATGGCCAAAAGAATCGTAACCCCTTTGCTATAAGTTGTTGGTGTTCGTCCATTTGCAATCATTGACGAAGGACCTACAAGACTGAGGAGCACCAAGGAACAACCAAAGGATTATTTACCAAGGATCGCGCTCTGCTTAACAGAAAGAATCTCGCTGGAGAAGCGCTCTTGCTTCAATCCTAAAGGATGGCCACAAAAATCGTAACACTTGTACTATAAGTTGTTGGTGTTCAGATTTGGGTCAAGAATATCTTTCCCATCTGTAATGTGACCTGATCCATATTGTTTTATTTGTGCCAAGAATGCTTACCTCGAAGGAAAATATTTTTAACTAAACTTGTAATTTATACAATTTGCGAGGAGCAATACGAACGCAATGAAATTTAATCGAATGAAATTTAATCAAATCCTAAATTTCTCTCTCGTTATGAACCTCAATAATAGTCCGCACAGTAGTGTATCGGGCGTTTACCTGTGTCATAAGTTCGATCCTCGGTAATTATCAACTTTTAGGGGCCGGGTTAGCTCAGTCGGTAGAGCGTTCGGCTAGAAACCACAAGGTTCCTAGTTCGATACCGGTCCTCGCCAACTCAGCGTATGAGTAGCACAGGGATCTGTGCGGTAAAGTAAGGAGCTGATGGTAGGTGTGGCGCTCCAACTCAGATGCTAAATACAATCTCCTTGGTCTAGCGCTATTAAAAAGGGGATAGACTCCCTCGCTGACTGGCTGATACCGACTTTAGGCGGCCCGTCGACTTTACTTATTTAGTAAATTAGGGGTGTCCCAGAAAAAAACAGAAGCCACAAATTTTCTAATAAACCTGTTAATTTCAACTGGGGGGTAGGGTTTATTAGGGTTATTAGGGGTTGGGTTAGGATTTCTGGGTTACCCTATACAGGGTGACCCAGAAAAAACAGAACCCAAATCATTTATTTGCTTTCCCATTAAACTAACCCTAAACAATAAACCCTAAACTCAATTATCTTTATTTAACCCATAGATTGAATCCTAACGCCTACTGCCACACCGGCTCAGTGGACCTGGGAATAATGGTGATAAAGGAGTACTCCACATTTCCCAGAGCTTTAGGAATGGAACCCAACCATCAGATAGATTTTACCTTTTCCGTTGCAGTGGCATCAGTAAATAAACAAAAAGTGCTCAATATATTAAAAACATAGAGCAGTAATAATAATAAAAATAATAATAATAAAAATAATAATAATAATAATAGTAGAGGTAAAATTAAGGGTCTACCCTGGTTTCAATCATAATGATTTCATCAGGACCCTACCGTTTAACTAAATCGATGTAATTCCTTAACTTAGTTAAACGTAGGATAGGGTCCTGATGAAATCATTATGATTGAAACTATACTAAACCCTTGCTTTTACATCTACTATTATTATTTTTATCATATATATATAATATATTAATAATTTGAAAGCAAATACAATGCGTATGAAAAATAAAAACAAAAAGATGTTATTTTGTCTTATCCATTTCGAATCATAAACTTCATCATCAGAGATTCGTATCAGAAATCGAAATCGATAAGACAAAAATAACATCTTTTTATTTTTATTTTTCATACGCATTGTATTTGCCTTCAAATTATTAATATATTATAACATACTTAACAATGCTTCAAGCAAATTACCAATTACTTTTATATATATATAATATATGTGTGTGTGTGTGGTGTGTGTGTGTGTATGTATATATATATATTATATATATATATATATATATATATATATATTATACAGTATTTTGTTTTCAGTAACAATTTATTTTTCCTTAAACCAACGACAGCCCTAATGAAGGTCTATCTAAACAGACCGAAACACTGCAGCATAGTCGTAATAAACATTGTTCATTTACGAAACAAGTGTTTTTTTTTAATTTGTTTTTGTTTTCAATTTTTGCAATATTACAAATTGTCGGATTCTCTTCCATTTTTTACACACACACACACGTATATATATATATATATGTTGATTTGTTATTGATCCTGGCTTTCATGACAATCTCGTACTATCTAGTTGTTCACGTTTAACATACATCACACATTTTTCTCGTGTTTAAACTTGTTGTAAACATTTGTTTGTAAGGGAAGTAAGGTAATAGGATAAAAATGTCCAGAGTCGAAGTAATTATAGAATAGCAGCCGCCTGATCTAACACGGATTAAAAAACAATGGACTCTATTGATAAATTGGAAAATATCCAGGGAGTAGTTCATCAAGGGATAAAAATAAAATGAGCATTTTTTATGTGATTGCCAGGATCTTTTCAAATATAAAGAATTCGAATGCGTATGTATATAAGTAATTCTATAATCAGAGACAAGATTTATAGGGTTATATATATATATATATATATATATATATATATATAATATATATATATATATATATATATATATATACTATCTCTCTCCTCTCTCTCTCTCTCTCTCTCTAATATATATATATATATATATATTATATATATATATACTAGCAGATATATGCACCCTCCGGGTGCAAGTATTTAAGTTTAATGTAATAAAATATATATTAATTAGAAAGGCTAATGAAACTAAATAAGAATACTGATAAAAGATTTGAAACAAAGGGAGTATAATAAAAAATAGAACAACTGAAACTTACTCTCCATCACTCTCGTCTTTCATTGTTATTTTTTCTAATTAAGTATTTAGTTAAAAGAGAAGTAAAGAATAAATGACAGTTATTTTTCTTGTTAATGGATTTCATTTAAGATTTTTAAGAGATTTTTCATTATATTCATTGAATAAACCAAGCAGTTAGAAATCAATAATACTAAGCATATATTTAATAAAATCCCATTTTTAATATCAATATGCAAATTAGCCTTCCCTTCACACTGAAACCATGTATATAATAATTGCATGTTTCAGTATGTAGACATGGTTAATAGTAAATCAATTTTATTAATAATTGAGGTTAAATAAAATACAATCATGGAAAATGTGATGTCTAATAACTAAGGGAATAGTGATATGAGTAGTAATATAGTTTCGGTTATAGACAGAAAAGCACACAATCTCCATTATAATAAGATATATATATATATAATTATAATAGAAATTTTTTGAAGGCAGTTGACAATGCAATATATGTTGAAAACTATTTTTATTTACCTTTTTTTTTTCTTTCTTTTTAGCGTTCATCAACCAACAGTTGATCACACCAACGTGGGATAAGTACTATTAAAAAAACACCTAGTACTTTTAAAAAACTTCTAACGACTCTGAAGATGGAATTTTGTTCCGAAATATTAAGTATGTTAGAAAAAAGAAAAAAAAAGAAAAAAGAAAAAAAAGATAAATAAAATAGTTTTCAACATATATTGCATTGTCAACTGCCTTCAAAAAAAAAATTCTATTAGAATTACGCACAATGCTTCAAACACACTATTAAAAACAAACTTTATTTATATATATAATTTTTTTATTTTTCTATTTTTATTTTTTCCATTTTTTTTCATTTTATTCTTTAATTTTCTTTAGGTTGCACATGACTTTTACGATCAAAGCCATGCTGAATTTCGAACGATTACCATGATCGTATTTCGGATGAGTTACGTCGCACAATTTCGAAAGAAAAATAACGTCTAAAAACGCCACGTTCACTTCATTTATTGATTTCTTTGCTCTCATATTTCATTTTTTTCCCCTCCAGACCGTCTCATATCATATACCTTGAAAAAGGGTGAAAGTTCACCTGAAATATCGGAATTGATCAAACCAGGAACAGAACAACAATTGAATATAAATATTCTGATTTTTGTTATGTTTTTATTTATTTATTTATTTTCCAATGCTCCAAAAGACAAAAAAATGTTCACAAGAACAAAGTTTATGCATAATACACACACACACGCAAACACACACACACACACACACACACACACACATAATATATTATATATATATATATATATATATATATATATATATGAAGGTAAAATGGATATGAATCTGACAATATGTGTAGAAAGTTTGTAGAAAAAACAAGACGTTAAAAGTTTTGCTGACAGACATCTGTTTCGACCATATGAAGAGTTCATTATCAAAGCAACATTGTAAACGGAAAGACTTTCCGTTTACTTCTGTCAGCAAAACTTTTAACTTCTTTTTTCTACAAACTTTCTACATATATATATATTATATATATAATATATATATATTATATATTATATATATATGTAAAATAAATATATATTATATAATTCAATCTTAATTTTTTTTAATTTTATTTATTTATGTATTTTATTTTTCATCTAACGTCACGTGCATTAATACCTAAGCATGTTGCATTCTCATGCAACGGAAGAGGAAGCTTCAGGCAAAAAGACAAAGAGAAAGATAAAAATATATATCTAAAAAAAGGGAGAACGGAAGAGAGGTCTTCCGGTCAAGAAGCAGGAGAAGATGAAGAAATATATAAAAAGGGGAAACGGAAGCAGAGTCTTCCGGTGAAGAGAAAGAGAAAGAAATATATAACAAATGTCCGTTGTCAGATCAAACAATAAAAATGCGTGGGCATATTTATTGTATATAAAGGCCTAGCGGATGAAGGGTCAAGTCAGTCCCCAGCAGCAGCCGAGAAGTTAACCTCGTTGCCGCCCGCCGAATCAACCACCCTCGGGCATTTCCATTGTGAGCACTCCTCGCAGCCCTCAACAACCGCTCGAGCATTTTCATTGTGAACACTCGTCGCCCCTCAGCACACACACACCGAAGAAAATAAAGACGGGTCCTATTTTTATATATACGTGTCTGTGGTTTTATTGAAGTCCAGTCAAGCGGCAATACAACAGACATGTTTATGTTTTTAAATATAAGTCTTACATTATAACATTCCATTGCGTTATAACATTCCATTGAGTGGGCAAGCTTCAAATTATATAAACGCTACACAAGCGACTGTTTTAATACCTTAATATCTTTGACTGTTTGAAGATTGCATAATATGCATGAAACGGAGTTACGGAATATTAACTCCATAATATTTGATCTCTGATTTTGAACTGCTCTTCTATTTTAGCATTGAGCTCCTTCATATGCTAAAATTTTTCGCATACATTCCTCATTATATTACATATATATATATATATATATATATATATATATATATATATATATTATAATATATTAATAATTTGAAAGCAATTACAATGCACATAAAAAAAAGTAGAACTTTATCTTCAGAGACGAATTCCATAAATGGACGCGTTTTTTTTATGTCGTTATTTTTTTTTATGTTATAAACACGCGACTCGTGGTGTTCTTTTTTTTAAACACCACGCGGAAAGCCGTAATAGTCATTTAGCCGTTCATTCAATTTCAATTTTATCATTTTCATCTATATATATATTTATGTATTATTCATTTGATATATGTATAATGAAATGTACATACTATATACTATATACTATGAGGAACGTGTATTTTAATACCTCATAATATATAGTACATAGTATGTACATTTCATTATACATATATCAAATGAATAATAACGACATAAAAAAACGCGTCCATTTCTGGAATTCGTCTCTGAAGATAAAGTTCTACTTTGAAATCGATAAGAGAAAAAATAACATCTTTTTGTTTTAATTTTTTATGTGCATTGTAATTGCTTTAAAATTATTAATATATTATAACATACTTAACAATGCTTCAAGCAAATTACCAATTACTTTATATATATATATATATATATATATATATATATATATATATATATATTAAGAAATTTGAAAAAACACGTGTTCCAAAAATGAGATGAATTTATTTATAGACGCTTAAACTTTTCG
>CM042153.1:81718447-81738447 GCA_023376005.1 Doryteuthis pealeii
TGGCCAGCAGGCTGCTAACATATCCCCGATGCCAAAGTTTTGTTACTCGAACGGCATGGGAAAATTAACCTGAGAATACTAATTTACGGTAAGAGCACAGATATTTTACTCTGATAAGAGAGTATAATATCTCTGGGCCGATGAGAGAGATTTGATTCTAGGAAAATCGCACAGATGTATATTTCTGTTTTATTTGCCATAATACACACACACACACGGACATACACACACACACTTACCTGTCACCTAAAGATAAACTGACTTACACACTGTTAAGTTTTTAAGGGCCAGCCTTTGGTCTTAAAGCAGGAGTCAATCAGTGGAATTGAATCCTTGGTAAAGAGTCTCTCGATAATGAATCCTTTGGTTACTCTCGTAAAGAGTTCTCAGTTCCTGGTAAAGAGTCCTTCGATAATGAATCCTTTGGTCACTCTGGTAAAGATTTCTCAGTTCCTGGTAAAGAGTCCTTCGATAATGAATCCTTTGGTTACTCTGGTAAAGAGTTCTCAGTTCCTGGTAAAGAGTCCTTCGATAATGAATCCTTTGGTTACTCAAAGAGTTCTCAAAAGAGTCCTTCGATAATGAATCCTTTGGTTACTGGTAAAGAAGTTCTCAGTTCCTGGTAAGAGTCCTTCGATAATGAATCCTTTGGTTACTCTGGTAAAGAGTTCTCAGTTCCTGGTAAAGAGTCCTTCGATAATTAATCCTTTGGTTACTCTGGTAAAGAGTTCTCAGTTACTGGTAAAGAGTCCTTCGATAATGAATCCTTTGGTTACTCTGGTAAAGAGTTCTCAGTTCCTGGTAAAGAGTCCTTCGATAATTAATCCTTTGGTTCCTCTGGTAAAGTGTTCTCAGTTACTGGTATAGAGTCATTCGATAATGAATTCTTTTGTTTACTCTGGTAAAGTGTTCTCAGTTCTTGGTATAGAGTCATTCGATAAGGAATCCTTTGGTAACTCTGGTAATCGTATAAGTCCTTTCTCAAGGAGTGCAGTTAGAATTATGTCCAATGTGAGGGGTTTAAGTATTCTATCAGCTACGCAGTATTGCTAGTGATTGGCTACAAGAATAAATCACGTGACCATGGCTAATCTATAAATCCAGATGGGGAATTAGAGCACACCTTGTATCCAACAATATTTCAACACACACACACACACACACACACACACACACACACCTCGGGCCTGTGTCCTGTGTGCTTCGGCCTCTGGACCGGTAAAGTAATGTTAACGGCGTTGACCCCAGGGGGTTATCCTCCAGGCAATACCTGCCCCCTTGATTTAAAGTGGCAGAACTGGGTTTATTGCCCAGTGTCTGAGGCGACCCCTTGATGATTAATGCCGACGGAATCAACGCATTTTTTGTACCTACCATCCCATGAGTCTCGGTTCGTGGGTGGTCCCACATTAAAGTGTCCTTGTGTCTTACACGTATACGTGGAATACGCGGTAAATACGCTTACCTTGGTCTCCTGTGTCTGTAAGGTATATAATATTATCGTGAAATAAGGTGGTCATCCCATGACACCCCCCCCCCTGCGCTGCGTAAAAAGGGCCAGGGCTGGATTTATTTCATTTATAACATCATATATAAGATCTTTTAACAAACAACTACACAAAAATGTAAACATGAACATAAAATCAATAAACCGGATACAGTTAAACATCTTCAAATTTAATGTAGAAGAACATTATGTGACTATTTCTTGTTTATAAATAATTTTCTCATAAAACTCTCTACATTAGATAACTTTAAATAGATATCAAAATAAAACAAACTATATATAAATCAACAATACCGGGCGGCTGACTTCTGATTTAGGTCGGAAAATTAAAACGTAAAGTTTTTTGGTGGTCCCCAATGACAGTTTAACTACAGTCTATGAATTAACATTTTGCGAATTGGGTTACGGCTTTAGGAGATTAAGGTTGTTTTTAATTATGTATTGCTTAAAAAAATAAACAACAAAACACCCAAATTACTATACATTTAATTTACCATTGAAATTAATTATTGAATCTATTATTGAGACAGTTGTTTGTGTTTGTATTGCAATGTATAATTTATTTCAAAATTGGAATGGCGAACGACTTCCGACCCCAATGAGAATCTTTCGGCGATTCAGACACTACTACTGGCCAGGGAGGAATTTCCTTGTCACGCGGTGGCTATGACCCGCGAATAAAGCCTAAATCATAAAACAACCTTTCGTTTTTGTCTCTTTCTTTTCGTTCCTTGAAATCCTGCCTTTTCAGCGCGACCACCAAATAAGATCGGGTAAAAAGCAAAGCCTAGGAAAACGCACCAAGAATAATCATATTATATATCCACACGATGATATATCGTACTACACACGGGATTAAGCTCCAAAGTGTCCGGTGTTGTTCCACTCCAATAATTAATTGTCAGAGTGCGAGTTAAAGTATTAAAATCTGACAAACATACGGATACCGGCCTTTAATAGTCAATACCATAGTTCAACTTGCAACAATATATTTCAATGTGTTGCAGGATGGGTATATTCCTGACTTTTGTGAGCTAGAACTGCTAATGGAAGGAGGAGGAAGAAGTAACAAAGGCTTAAAAAAATAGTGATGACCCAAAAGAGGAGAGCGATGGTTTGACCATAGCGTAACCCCGAACGGAGAATTGACCGCAAGCGGAAGTCGGGAGTTGACCGGAAGTCACGTGGTGACGTGGGGAAAAAAAGAAAGGGTTCGTCCTCTTTTTGCCTGGGGCGGTCGTAGGGCACGGACCTCATGAGAGCCCAGTAATCTAGTAGTGTTCTCTCTCTCTCTCTTTCTCTCTGCCTTTCCTCCCCTCTGGTAGAAGCCCACTATACGAGCACGAGAATAAAGGCTGGCAGTTGTGACGACATGTTTCTCGTGTTATGATTTTAGTACCAAGAAAGAAAAAAGGACTACGGTACATGTATCGTTTTAGTGCCGTGAATATTACAACGTAACACAATGAAATATGTTCTAAATTATAAGTTATAATAGACATGTATGTCTTTACACTATATCTACATATATATACTATATATATACACATATTTGAACACTGGCCATCGCATGAGCTTTGGTTTGTGCATTCAAAAACCTGTCTCTTGTTGCATAATCTATGCGGGTGCATAAGATTATTGTCAATCCCCTGTATTTCTGAAGGGATGGACATTTTCATATCACGGGCGGTACTTTCCATGGAATATTACAGAAAGCCCGCGAAATACGTGAAGTTCACGTGGGACCTGGTTGGGTTCTCAGTTGCAGCTTGGACGTCAGGCAGAGAAGGCATATCTGCCTTAGCTGGGGCTCACTTGCACACGCGCGCTGTGTTTAGTTAGAGGAAGATGTTTAGTTTATGAGAAATCCTCTATTTCTGAAAGAAAATGACTATGATAAAAAAAACTTCTTGAATCTTGACAATTCTGCGAAAGGTGTTTATTTAAAACAACGTATCGAATCGATCTTGTGTATCAAATAATGAACCTCACTGTAAGGAGTTTTTTTGAATGCAGCAAGAGATGCAACTCATTTATTCGTGTGCCTCGAGCGAAATAAGCTAGAAAGTAGGGATGAGTCAATGCAATTTACTTGTGTTTTCTTCCGTTTTATTCTCAGGAAAATTGTGGTTTGCTATTTTTATCAAATGAGTTATCTCCCTTGAGCGCTTATTGGCTTTCCACCCCATATTAAATATGGCGTATTCTTCCGCTTCGACTATTGGGTGAGATATTTAAATGACAGCATGATCTACTCAAACAGAAATATGCATGAACATCACCAACCTCAGATACAATATATATATATATATATATATATATATATATATATATATATATATATATTATGTTCTGTATATCGGCAAACGTATAGAAATCTTTTAAGAAACTATTCATACACACACATTCACTCTCTCTCTCTCTCTCTCTCTCTCACACACACACACACACACACACACACACATATATACGAACTTATTAATGATAATATACTTTGATATATTTAATTTCCTATGAAGAGTCCTCAATATCAGTGATGTAGCATATATATATATATATATATATATATATATATATATATATATATATATATATATATATATATGTGTGTGTGTGTGTGTGTGTGTGTATGTGTGTGTGTGTGTGTGATATTTATATCTATATTAATAATATACAAACCCCTCCACAGGAGCATGATATGACACAAGGTCAATTTCTTAAGCGGAGTTTAACAAGTTTCAATTCAGAGTTTTCCTTCTCCTAGACTGGTTGCCTAAGCAAGGTTTATGTGTCCACTCTGCTAGTGTAGACATATATTTTTTCTGTGTATATACGTCCTTGTGTCATATACTATCCGTGGCGAAGGGAGGGGGATAAATACCTACTTCAGTTGTCTAGTCTGACACACGAAAGGAGTTCCCCCTCATATGGCAAGGAAATCTCAAATCTGACCGTAACATTTTTTATTCATTTATTTATTTGCGTTACAACGCAATGAGTACAGGCTTTTGTCAATTGTTCTTTTTTAACATGAAAACTTCACTAAACTCCAAGTAAAACGGATGTCCCCCACATCTCCCCAGCTACGTTTTTCTTCAAGAATGGCTTCGGCATTTAATAACCAACGAAGGTTGATAGGTAATTTAGTAAATTAAAATGTCCCAGAAGAAACAGAACCCACAAATTTCGTAATAAAACTGTAAATTTTCCCATTAAACAAATAAAGCCGATATTCTATGGCAGACAATGGGTAATTTTCACCTTTAGTTGGCTAAATTCCTAGCAAATAAGGCAATTAGAGTAACCTCCCTTGACTTTCACTTTGAAACAAGCCGGTAGCTATTTTGAAAGTCTCCATGCGAAATAAACAAATCTTAGAAACTTTTTCGAAAACAATACAACTGCATGCTTTAACACAAAAATATCATAAAATGTGTTCTTGATAACAATTAAATTAATTTCAGATAATTTTAAGCTAGGAATTTAGCCAACTGATTTTTACGTCCTTGTGTCATATACTAAATGGCGAAGGGGGGGGGTAATACCTACTTCCCATTAAACAAATAAATTAGGGTTAGGGTTAGGGTTAGGGTTGGGGTTTAGGGTTTAGGGTTAGTTTAATGGGAAAATAAATAAATAATTTGGGGTCTGTTTTTCTGGGAGGGCGTGTACAGCGTGACCCAGAAAAAAACAGAACCAAAATTATTTATTTATTTATTTTCCCATTAAACTAACCCTAAACAATATAAACGGTTGATATGTCATTAAACAAAAAAAAAATTGTCAATTGTTCTTTGTAAACATCAAAACTTAATTCTAAGCAAAAACTGTGTTCTTCTACAAGAAGGGTTTTGACATTAAATAACTTGTGCTTGAAAGTGAATACCTTCGCGTACATAATTTAAGTACAGTTGTAGATATTTAATAGCAAACATAAAGAACCAAGTTGCGAGAGAGAATGTCACATTGCCAAAAAATATATATATATATATTTGAAAACTATTTTTAATGGCTGCCTACGTTTTGACCTGGTGACGTCAATTTTCTATATTAGCAAAATGAGAAAAAAAAAACGATAAAAAATGCGAGTCGGTGGATGAGACATCAGAAGAATATGGTAGATGTGGCAAAGTCTCATATGCAGAGTCAGTCGGCATCTGCTGTGTCCTCCTGGCAACATGTGGCCAAGCAATGTTATGAACTCTTGCAAATAAAGTAAATGCATCACTTTTTCCTTTCATATTCATGATTAGGGGCATACATCCTTCAAAATCAAATCTTAAATATATATATATATATATATATATATATATATATATATATATATATATATATATACTAAATATTTCCACCGCTTCTTTCAAAAGGTTATATATATATATATATATATATATATATATATATATATATATTCTTTAGGTGGATTACCAGGTTAGTTGGTATTAGGATGATTCTAAGTTGGACCTTTTTTTTTCAACCAACAGAAAGTTAGAATCATTCTGGTCCAAGTTGACAATTTTCAATAAAGTTAGCGGTCTGATGAAAATGCATAGGTAAACACAGATACTTGTGGGTGGAAATGGGTCCATAACCTCAAAATACCCAATTAATAAGGATTTTTCTTAAACATATATATATAAATATATTAAGATATATATTATAGTGATTCTAGGCTGGTCCTATTCTCTCACAGTAGTTTGTTGTAGAGTTTCGGTTCCGTTTGAGAGCTCAATATTTAATTTTTATAAACAGAGCAAATTTATTTGTGAATAAAAAGGCCTTAAATACCATGGGTATCGTGATTGTGGACCATTTCCACTCGTGGGTATCTGGGGCCTTCCGAGCTTCGTCAGACCACGTTTTTATTTTATTAAGACTGGCAAATGGCCAAATTCAGTTTGCATTTATACATTTCTCGCCGCCTCCAGGGGCGATATGTGTGTATTTTTTCTTTCAAGCGTCTTTTGATTGGTGGAATTTTTTTTTTTTTTTTTTTGTTCTTCCGACTTCTTCCTTGAGAATGGAGGTGTTCATCCCTGTCTGTTATTGTCTAGTGTTAATTCTTTAATCAAAATTCCTTATTTATGGCCCACTGTTTTTTCTGGGTCACCCTGTACAGGATGACCCAGAAAAAAAAACAGAACCCAAATTATTTATTTATTTTCCCATTAAACTAACCTGGAACCCTAAACCCCAACCCTAACCCTAAAAACCAACCCTAACCCCAACCCTAACCCTAAATCCCTCTAGTTAAAATTAACAGTTTTATTACAAAATTTGTGGGTTCTGTTTTTTTCTGGGACACCCTAATTTACTAAAGAAAAGTTCATAATTACCCGATGTTGGATATATATGGCTAAACAACACCAGTTTTGTTACACTCCTTATGCTGATTATTCCAACCACATACTATATAGATCTTTATTTCTTATAATAAGATATAAAACACATATTTTAGGATGTTAAATGCATTAATGATAAGGGCAGTTTTGGAGCAAATCTTACTCAGTTGGACTTTAATAGAGACATCGTTAATAAACAAGAAGCTAATTAAGATTAGATAATCACTAATTCATAATCGTTGATAATATAACTTAAATAACTAAGGAAATCGTGACGTCAGTCGTGACGTACTTTCGGTTACTGATAGGCAGTTACATAATCGCCATTATAATAACATGCGATGAAAGACTGTTTAAACTTACGAGCCTCCCAAGGGAAAGCTGCCGTTTCAAACTTGTCAAAATATTATATTATTCACAATGGTAAACGTACATTTTCAACATTGAATTAGCCTCTCATGATGGGAAACACGTGTGCCCAATGATAAATTAATGATACATTCGGTTAAAGCAAGTCAATTAACGGTTGACTGAAGTTTTAAAAAATAACCCAGCTGTGGCTGGCAGAGAATCAGTATCTTAATCAATATGTTACGGCAAGTTCTCTAAATATTTACTTGTTTTTTGGGGTTTTTTTTCTGGCTAAAAGCCGATATTCTATGGCAGACAATGGGTAATTTTCACCTTTAGTTGGCTAAACTCCTAGCAAATAAGGCAATTAGAGTAACCTCCTTTGCCTTTCAATTTGAACTAAGCCAGTAGCTATTTTGAAAGTCTCCGTGCGAAATAAACAAATCTTAGAAACTTTTTCGAAAACAATACAACTGCGTGCTTTAGCACAAAAATATCATAAAATGTGTTCTTGATAACAATTAAATTCATTTCAGATAATTTTAAGCTAGGAATTTAGCCAACTGATTTTCACTTTGAAACAAGCCGGTAGCCATTTTGAAAGTCTCCGTGCGAAATAAACAAATCTTAGAAACTTTTCGAAAACAATACAACTGCATGCTTTAACACAAAAGCATCATAAAATGTGTTCTTAATAACATTAAAATTAAGTTCATTTCAGATAATGCGCACGCACAATTTTATGCTAGGAATTTAGCCAACTAAAGGTAAAAATTACCCATAATGCGGATGAAAACTGACTATATTAGCCCAGAAGACTGACAAGCTTTCTATTACTTCATGCTGGACTCTTAACATATGCTATTTCATATTTATAATCTCTCTCTCCCTCTCTCCCTCCCTCTCTCTCTCTCTCTCTTTCTCTCTGTCTGTCTGTCTGTCTGTCTGTCTTTATATATATATAATATATATATATATATATATATATATATATATATGTTTTTTTTTAGAAGATATCAACATTAAGATTAAATAACCACAAATCTACAATAAAATCTCAAATCCCCACATAGTACTATAGCACTTCACTTTAACCCCCTACCACACAACCTTACACACCTCAAATGCATTCTAATAGAACACGCATTTCCAACAACACAATCTCGAAAACAAGCAGAAACTAAATGGATTCTAAAATTAAAAAACTCACGTGAGGGGACTGAACGCTAACGAACCCGAAAATTTATGATAAAAAATGATAATAAAAAAAAATAAGTGAATCCAATACTCCATAACATCGAGTTCATTCATTTATTTTTAGATGCTTCGTAAGAACGCCAACTTAAAAAAAAACATAAAAATATATACGAGAGAAGCATACGGAGACCTCCTAAAATACCACACACACACACACACACACACACACACACACACACACACACACACACACACACACACACACACACACACACACACACACACACACACACACACATATATGTGTATATATATATATATATATATATATATATATATATATATATATATGTAATATATCAAGAAAAATGAAAAAAACACAGGTTTAAATGGGTTAAGTGGTGAGTTTATTGGCCGACGCTGCAGTGTTTCGATTTATTAAATAGATCATCTTCAGGGCATAAGATAAGAAATTATATATAACATTTTTCTTGATATATTACATACCGTCGGATTTACTTCCTCTTTTCACACATATATATATATATATATATATATATATATATATATATGGGGGGTGGTTTGATGTGCGAGAATAACGCAAGATTCCATAATTCTACATAGTGTTCTATTGTGTATATGAGTTAATATTCTAGCACCTTTAAAATCAAAGGTATGGTTAGTGTCTATAATATGTTTAGCTAGGGCGTTGTTTAGAAAACCTCGTTTAATATGATATCTATATTCAGAGACCCGTTTAGTCAAAGATCTAGAAGTCTCTCCTACATATTTTTTTTGCAATTTAATTAATCTATTGTGTAGACCCCTGCTTCGGAGGGTGTGTGTTTATAATTATTTTTATTCAGTAAAATGTTTTGATTGTTTTCGTGGGTTGAGTAACTGTCAAGAAATAAAGTAAAGAAATAACAAAAGACTTAGAGATTTAGCATTTTAGTCTATTACAGGGAGCTTAGACAAAATGTCTAAGTCTCCTGAAATCCGACAGAATGTGGTAAAGAATAGAGGGAAAAATGTGGACAAAAGAACACACTCAGAATGGTAGATGTAGGAGATATATTTCGTTGTGCCTTGAGCACGGCTTATTCAGTCTTTATTTGAACATTTTCTTTTGACAAATCACATCCTCTCAAACGCTACCCTATCCACCTGACTTCATCACTAAATTCACCCCTCAGCCGTTCACTTTCACTTCTACAAAAACACATGTGTGATGATCAAATGTTCAAATAATGTGTGAAGAAGCCGTGCTCAAGGCACAGCGAAATATATCTCCTACATCTACTTGTCTGTGTTTGTTCTTTTGTCCGCATTTTCCCTTCTATTCTTTACCACATTCTGTCGGATTTACTATATATATAATATATATATATATATATATATATTATATATATATATATTGATTAATCCATTGGTATTAACCCTTTATGTTGAAACTTGAGTAGGTTATTTCTATATACACCTGAATACTAATCCCGGTCTACTAACGTATTGACAACTTTATATTCGTTATAACGCTGATTTATTAGGTTAATATTTGAATCGACCCTCAATATTGCGATTAACTCGATATTATATTCCCCGGCAAATCATCTTCTTTAATCATATATATATATATATATATATATATATATATATATATATATAATATATATTATATATATTAATGATTTGAAGGCAATTACAAAAATGTTATTTTTTATACGCAATGTAATTGCCTTCAAATCATTAATATATTATAACATACTTATAAATGCTTCAAGCAAATTACCAATTACTTTTATATATATATATATATATATATATTATATATATATATATATTAAAATAAGTCGTCGGGGTGGCCTAAAGTCGGTATCAGCCAATTAGTGAGGGAGTCTATCTCCTTTTCACTAGTGCTAGACGAAGGTGTCACAATGAATATAGTTGTGTATCAGTATATTGTTCGTGTGAACGTTTTAGGGGATATTAAAAGCATAGTAAATATATTAAAAAAATTAACACAAAATAGAACAAAAACTGTCCTGTAATATATAACCGTTGTTTTGCCCTTGGTTTGGTTTATTATTCCCATATTTCGGGTGGAATTCTCCCATTTACTATCTTCTTTTCTTTTTTTTTTTTTTTTTTTGACGACTGAATATAAATTAATAGGAAAATAAAATAAAATAAATGTGAAAAAATCAATCAGGAAGGATTTGGCGTTGTGTAGCCGTTACTGAATGTTGAACAATCTTTTTAAAAATTACTACGCAAACTTTCAGGGGTTATTACTATCAATTAGATTATTTCTATTTTAACCTTAATTATTACATAGAATTATTACACAAAAAAATCAAATGAACATACACAATTACTACACTAAACTATTAAACTTAAGAGTAAATTGTTTAATCTAATTATTCTTAATTTAATCAAATTATATTTTTTTAAATATTTCTCACAAATTGAAAGACCAAAGAAATTTAGAAAAAGATGTAAAATGTAAAGAAAAGGTAATAAATAATATAAATTTAAAAAAACTTAGTATTTAAAAAAATGAAACAAGATTCAACAGGAAGAGACAGAAATAGAAATGGAAATAAAAGTACAACAATTAGAAAAACGAAAAATGAAAAACGAAAAACGAAAAACGAAATGGATAATACAAAGAAAAATAAATATGTGAAAAAAATAATAAAAAGAACGATAATAAAAAAATGGTAAATAGAAAAAAGAAAAGGAGAAATTAGGGAAAAAGAAAAATAAATAAATAAAAATAAAAGAAAAAAGAAAAGATATATAATTAAAAAAATGGCGATTAAAAAAAATGCGAAAGTAAAAAGAAATAAAAATATGAAAATCAGAACTAGAAAAGAGAAAAAAACGTTAAAAACATTAAAAGATATATATATATATATATATATATATATATAATATATATATAAGGGGAAATATGTGCTTATTGAAGTCGTACCTAATTTTGAAAGTTAATTAATAATAATTAATTAATTGGGTGGGCATACCTATTCAAATGTAAGGCTAAACAAATCGAGAAAAATCAATCTCTGTATGTACATTTCAGCCTATTAGGCCTCATCAGCAGAGCTATAGATAGGAAGACCGCCTTGTGCATCTATAGCTCTGCTGATGAGGCCTAATAGGCCGAAATGTACACACAGAGATTGATTTTTCTCGATTTGTTTAGCCGTACATTTAAATAGGTATGCCCGCCTAATTAATTAATTAACTTTCAAAATTAGGTACGACTTCAATTATCACATATTCTCCCAAAAATTGTCGGCTAAAAAAAAAGCCATATCATAAACACATCGGTTGTGTATTTACTTCTCATATATATATATATATATATATATATATATATATATATATATATATATATATATATATGATAAAGTTTTAAAAAAAATAGTATCTTTGAAGCATTGTGTGTCGTGTAATATAAGATTTTTGAAGGCAATTTACAATGCAATATGTGTTGAAAATAATATTTATTTAACTTTTTTCTTTTTTTTTTTTGTAATTCTAAATATTTTCGGAAATAAAAATTCCATCATCATAGTTATTGAAAGTACTAGGTGCTTTTTTTTTATTTTATAGTACTTATCCCACGGCGATATTGTAATCATCTGTTGTTTAAGAAGTTGAGGAACGCCGTATATTTGAATTTTTTTTCTTTTTCGGTTACTTCCGTGATGTTAAATCGGCTATTTCCGTGATGTTAATTCGGCTGCTCCTGTGCTCGTGAGATTGTTCGAAATCTTTTAATTTTTACTAAAATTTAACCTCGCTCACTATATATATTATATATTATATATATATATATATATATAGATATAGATAGATAGATAGAGAGAGAAGAGAGAGAGAGAGAGAGAGAGAGAGAGAGAGAGAGATATTAAGAACAGAAACAAAATCAAGAAGAAGAAAAAAGAGCGAATAGAATAAAAACGGAAGAGGAATGAGAATTATTCAAAAGGAATCGAAAAATCTCTAAACGAAATGCTACGAAATAATCAACAAAAAGAAGAACAAAATAAAAACTAACAAAAATCGACCCAAAAAGTAAAACGTAAAGAAAAAAATCTCAGCAAATTAAAATTGATGATATTATAAGTCTAATTACGTTTTTATAAAAACCTATCAGGATGATGTGTTTTCAAAATGCAGGCATAATCTAAATAGTTTTTCTTTTTAAATTTATATTTTAGAACCAAGTTAATTTTTCGGACTGTTGTCCTCATCTTTATTGCGGTATGTAAAATCCTAGAACGTCTTGTTTGATCAACAGCCAAACTATTCAAATCGAACGAAGGAAGAAAAGAGAGAAGAAAAGAAAGAAGAAATAAATGAAAAAAACGAAGGTACAAAGAAAGGAATAAGAAGAAAAGAAGGAAGAAAGAAAAAAGAAGAAAAGAAGGAAGAAAGAAAAGAATGAAGAAATGTATATATATGCGGCAAAGAAAAGTAACATTTATGAAAAATAATCATTAAAACATATTACAGCATATCTTATTATAATGAAGATTGTGGGTTTGTATGTCTGTAACCGAAACTACATTACTATTCAAGTCACAATTCCCTTTGTTATTTACATCACATTCTCCATGATTTTATTTTTATTTAAACCTCAATTATCAATAAAATCGTTTTACATCATTAAGACTGTTGACCATATCTACATACGAATAACGCAATTGTATTTATATATACAACAAAATAGCGGTTTACAGTGTGAATGGGAAGGCTAATTTGCATACTGATCTTAAAAATTTGATTTTAATAAATATGTGCTGAGTATTATTGATTTCTAATTGTTTGGTTTTATATTAATGAATATCAGCAAAAATCTCGGTGATAAATCTTAAAAGAAATCCAATAACAAGAAGAAATAATTGTAATATTATTCTTTACTTCCTATTTTAACTAAATAGTTAAATTAGGAAAATTTACCAATGAAAGACGGGAGTAAGAGAAAATGATGGAAGAGTCATTTTCAAAGCTGTTCTATTTTTCAATCATACCCCCTCTGTTCCAAATATTTTTATCTGAATTCTTATTCAGTTTCATTAGCCTTTCTAATTTAACATGATATTTTATTATATTAAAACTTAAATACTTGCACCCGGAGGGTGCATATATTTCCTAGTAATTCATTATAAATACTAGCAAATATATGCACCCTCCGGGTGCAAGTATTTAAGTGTTAATGTAATAAAATATTATATTAAATTAGAAAGGCTAATAAAACTAAATAAGAATACAGATAAAAAGATTTGAAACAGAGGGAGTATAATAAAAAATGGAACAACTGAAACTTACTCTTCCATCACTCTCGTCTTTCATTGTTATTTTTCTAATTTAAGTATTTAGTTAAAAGAGGAAGTAAAGAATAAAATGACAGTTATTTTATCTTGTTAATGGATTTCATTTAAGATTCATTGAAGAGATTTTTACTTATATTCATTAAAATAAAACCAAACAGTTAGAAATCAATAATACTAAGCACATATTTATTAAATTCGATTTTTTAATATTAATATGCAAATTAGCCTTCCCGTTCACACTGTAAACCGCTATTTTGTTGTATATATAAATATAATTGCATGTTGTCAGTATGTAGACATAGTTAACAGTATTAATATAAGACAATTTTATTAATAATTGAGGTTAAATAATAATAAAATCATGGAGAATGTGATGTCAATAACTAAGAGAATTGTGACTTGAGTAGGAATATAGTTTCGGTTACAGACAGAAAAACACACAATCTCCATTATAATAAGATATTTTTTAAAATTATTATTATTACTATGAAAAAAAAACATAACAAATTAAGTTTTTTGGCGCGTGCTAGATCTGATTATTGGAATTTCAGTTAATTTCAATGGCAACAATTAATTTGATATACGAGGAAATTGAGTTAGGAGTGAAACGAATTAACACGTAAGTCAAGGTACAATTGTATAATTAATTAGGGATCGATATCGTTGATAGAGCATGTATATATAAATTGATTCAATACTAGACTAGACTCTCCATAATTCCACATAAATAAAACCAACTTTCTCTTCATGCCCTGGAAACTAAACTAGCGTTCCCATCATGACCCAGATGTTTGACCCTTCACATGATGCGCAACACAATAATATATAAGGAAAAATAATAAGAAAACAAATAATTCACTTGTTTTGAAAATCGCATTGGCGAGAAACTGACAAGTGTGAAAGTAGACGTAATAGAAATACTGGATAAACCTTGCAAATCATACTCAAAATTAAAACGGAGCGGGAAAGTTCAATTACAAGGTGACCCAGAAAAAACAGAAACCCACATTATTTATTTATTTTCCCATTAAACTAACCCTAACCCCCTACCATAACCATAACCCTAACCCTAAACCCTAACCCTAAACCCTAATCCTAAACCCCCAGTAGATGGGCTGAGAGGGTAGAGATTTTAGAAATGAACATTGGCATTTTTTGTTTTCGTACAGTAAAAGACCAGTCTACCGTCTGTGAACTTCTAAACTAAACTTATGTCGACGTGAGTAGGGTGGGGGTGGAGTTGGTTGCTTAAGGTATTTTTAATTTGTTCTTAATTATTGAATTAAATCGCTTAATTATTACAAATCAAAACCCAAATTTTGTGTGTTTCTTAGTTATAAGCATTTCAATTAGTATGCATGATTTCAAATCTGAATGACCTCTCGTTTGTGAGTTATAAGTCGACACGTACATACCAATATACTTATATATTAATATATATATATATATATATATAATATATATAGAGAGAGAGAGAGAGAGAGAGAGAGAGAGAGAGATTAGATAGATAGATAGATAGATAGTAAAAGGAATTGTTTTGAAAAAAAAAATTAACCCTTACAGCTGAAATTTCGGACCATATGACCTTAGACACCCCTTTTTGATCTCGATTAAGAAAGGACATGTTTTTCATTTACACCGTCAATATCCGGTGGTTTGTTAGTGGTTAGGGTTAGCGGTTAGGGTTAGGGTTAGGTTTATGTTTAGGGTTAGGGGTTAGGGTTAGGTTTTAGTTTTATAATTTAAAAAAAATCTAAAAATCGTCTGTTAAAACAACCGGATATTGACGGTGTAAATGAAAGACATGTCCTTTCTTAATCGAGATCAAAAAGGGGTGACTAAATGTCATATGGTCCGAAATTTCTTCCGGCTAAACTAACGGGTTACTGATACCAGCTTGCGGCATTTTATTCACTAGTCACCAATTAATAGACACTCTGCTTCGTTGACCCATAACACATCGTCAGGCTGAAATTGAAAGCAAACCGTGTTATTATCATCACTTTCGCCGGTGAACTTGCTGGACACAAGCCCAACATAGAAATCACATTCGCACACTTCGATTGATGGGTTTATAGATAATGATCGTGTTTATCCGGGGAGACCTAATCGTCCGCCGATACATTGTAATGATTAGGAAGACGGCTGTTTGAATCTTTTTAATCTCAAATTGGTTTACAGATTACAAAACCAGCCGTTGAGTGTGATGACGCTAGGTAGTTAAAAAGAGATGGCGCTTCTGGAGAAATAGGATAACTGTCAAGGCTGAAAATAGTTGCAATAGTTATAAATTTATTTAGAATCCATGAAGCTATCACGGGGGTTATATTTTGTTGTTGATGTTTTGGGGGCTAAACTTGCAAATCGGTCGGTAAATTAGGGTGACCCAGAAAAAAACAGAACCCACAATTTTGTAATAAAACTGTTAATTTTAACTAAGTTAGGGTTAGGGTTAGGGTTGGGTTGGTGTTTAGGGTTAGTTTAATGGGAAAATAAATAAATAATATGGGTTGTTTTTTTCTGGGACACCCTGTAATATGTTTCAATTTTCTGACCGATTTACAAGTTCAGCCATTTTGGGGACGCGTGCTGTAATGGTTAGAGTCGTAGAAAATAGACTTGTCGACCCGAGTTCAAATCCTGGACGAGACTGTTTGCATTTCACATATACCTAATAGCTTTGGGGAGGGTATGCTTCCAGCTATGGATAAATAGCAGGACAGACTGTTCCTTTATCCTTTGCTAGGTAACCAGTCTAGGAGAAGAAAAACACTGAATTTAAACCTGTTAAATTCCGCTTAAGAAATTGACCTTGTGTCACATCCTGCCCGTGCAGAGGGGTTGGTATATATATATATATATATATATATATATATTATATATATATATATATATATATATATTGCTTTTGTTCAAAGAATCCTGGTGTTAATCCAAAGTCTGAAGCCTTTCTTCTGTTAATCCAAGGATAAATATTAATTCACTAAGACAAAATAGTTATCTACTTCAAGAAATATTACATAATCGGAATGATAAACCAAGCCTGTAGATGAGTATTATTAGGATTATTCGGACTATGTCCTCATCTTTATTGTTATCAGAATAACGTTTCGGCTGATGTGCCCTCCGGACTTCTTCAGGTATTTCTTGTTGAACTCGGGACTTGAATTATCAAGCCTCATCTAAAAAAGAATCAAAGAAACAAGCCGGTGAAATTTTAAATTTTTCGAAGATGCCACTTTTACCGTTTTTAAGTGTAGTAAAATCCATTGTAAATTTTTTTAAATAAAAACTAGTAAATATATGCACGCTCCGGGTGCAAGTTTTTAAGTTTTAATGTAATAAAATATTATCTTAAATTAGAAAGGCTAATGAAACTAAATAAGAATGCAGATAAAAATATTTGAAACAGAGGGGGTATAATCGAAAAATAGAACAACTGAAATTTACTCTTCCATCACTCTCGTCTTTCATTGTTATTTTTTCTAATTTAGTTAAAAGAGGAAGTAAAGAATAACATGACAGTTATTTCTTCTTGTTAATGGATTTCATTTAAGATTCATCAAAGAGATTTTTGCTTATATTCATTAAAATAAAACCAAACAGTTAGAAATCAATAATACTTAGCACATATTTATTAAATTCGATTTTTTTATATCAATATGCAAATTAGCCTTCCCATTCACACTGTCAACCGCTATTTTGTTGTATATATAAATATAATTGTATGTTTTTAGTATGGTTAACAGTATTAATAATGTAAAACAATTTTATTAATAATTGAGGTTAAAATAAAAATAAAACCCTTGAGAATGTGATGTCAATAAGTAAGGGAATTGTAACTTGAGTAGTGATATAGTTTCGGTTACAGATAGAAAAGCACACAATCTCCATTATAATAAGATGGTGAAGTAATCTCTGACATATTGGAAATAATTGTTCCGTTGTGAAATTCCCCATAGAAACAGTCTTACGTGATCTCTTTTGATTATAGAGAGAAGAAAAAAACAAAACTTGTTTGTTGATTTTTAAGATTTTCATGGCTTCTGTTACTTATATTACTCTACCCCATCTACCGGGTGCACAAACAACTGCAAAAAGACAAAAACTTCTTGTAATTTGCTCATGAAATCTTATTATAATGGAGATTGTGTGTTTTTCTGTCTGTAACCGAAACTATATCACTACTCAAGTCATAATTCCCTTAGTTATTGACATCACATTCTCAATGATTTTATTTTTATCTAAACCTCAATTATTAATAAAATTGTTTTACATTATTAATACTGTTAACCATTTCTTCATACTGACAACATGCAATTATATTTATATATACAACAAAACAGCGGTTTACAGTGTGAATGGGAAGGCTAATTTGCATATTGATATTAAAAATGTGATTTTAATAAATATGTGCTTAGTATTATTGATTTCTAATTGTTTGGTTTTATTTTAATGAATATAAGCAAAAATCTCTTCAATGAATCTTAAATGAAATCCATTAACAAGAAAAAATAACTGTCATTTTATTATTTACTTCCTATTTTAACTAAATACTTAAATTAGAAAAAATAACAATGAAAGACGAGTGTGATTGAAGAGTAAGTTTCAGTTGTTCTATTTTTCGATTATACTCCCTCTGTTTCAAATCTTTTTATCTGCATTCTTATTTAGTTTTATTAGCCTTTCTAATTTAGTATAATATTTTATTACATTAAAACTTAAATACTTGCACCCGGAGGGTGCATATATTTGCTAGTACTTTTAAAAAAATATTTTTATATCTATTCAAATTAATCAAAGTTAATCATAGTTAAGCAACATTTTGTCAAAAAGAAAAGAAAGTTTTATTAATACAGTAATGCTGATAGCTTTTTGGTGTAGTGCGTCCTTGGATGCAAATATTTGCTTTGAATGAGTCCTGGGGAAATTTATGGGTCCCAACTAAAGTTTCTTGATGAATTGTAGGGTTTTTATTTATGATCTGGGGAAACAGCTAAAGCCGTCTAACTCCTACCTTGTAACCTATCCTGTGTAATTCGTTTGTAAGAAACTATAGAAATGTATTTGCAGTTAACTTGAAAAGGTGAGGGAAGAAAAAAGAAAAACACTGGGATGCATGGATATGATTTTTTTAAAATCGTTTTTAGTAGAGGTAATGATAATTAGCCTAATATTGGTTGATTGTTTGTATTATTTGATTATTCGGACTATTGTCCTCATCTTCATTGTTATCTGTACAATGTTTGAGAAGGAGGTTGTTGCTTGTGCGGTATCTTATCCTCCATCTCAACCTGGCCACGTTCTTTGGACAGTACGCCATCGTCTTTAGTTTGGGATAAAGGTAAAATAAACGGTGAAAATAAGACGTTTTGCTGACGTTCGTAATAAGAACATTTCTATAGCTCCGATTTTTTTAGATAAGACTTAATAATTAGTATTATTTGTGTTATTCGGACTATTGTCCTCATCTTCATTGTTATCTGTACAACGTTTCGGCCGAAGTGCCCTCCGGCCTTCTTTCCGAGTCGAGAAGGTTCCCGAGTCCGACAAGAAGTACATGAAGAAGGTCGGAGGGCACATCGACCGAACTTTGTACAGATAACAATGAAGATGAGGACAATAGTCCGAATAATACAAATAATACTAATTATCAAGCCTCATCTAAAAAATTCAAAGAAATAGTGTGGAAAAATAAAATAATCAAATAAAACTGAGGTGGTCACTTCTAGAAAAGACTCAGTCCTAATAAGTGATCATCCTCCACACATTACTACAATAACCAACATTACGTGTTTTTTTAATATTAAGAAAATTTCTATTAGTAACTTTATTTCACCTATCTTGTATTTCCAAATACTTTCGTTAAGTTTCTTGTCTTTTCATCTGTTTATCTTATTTCATTTTATATTGTTCATTTTATCTTATTTTATTTTTTTGACAGCATTAGCCTCGTGTCGTCTGGTAAGCACAACCTTTGAAGGCTCAAAGAAGCATTAAAGGTAGAACGTGCCATCTGGAACCGCATGTTCTTCACTAATAGAATTCCAGTCATTCAGATTTGTGTTGGAATCCATTAAATCAACCTTGCGCTTTTAGTGCGGTGGGTGGTGGGTACTGGTCGGGGTGGTGGGTGGTGGTTCTAACGCTAACTTGGTTGAGAGGAAGAGGAGGAGGAGGAGGGGTGGCTCAGTGTTGGGGAGGGTGTTTCTCTCTCTCTCTCTCTCTCTCTCTCTCTCTCTCTCTCTCTCTCTCTCT
>CM042153.1:81743447-81785537 GCA_023376005.1 Doryteuthis pealeii
GTTTCTGGAACTTTTCTATTATAATTATAATTATATATATATATATATATATATATATATATATATATATATATATATATATATATATGATAGACACCGTTTTTGACAAATCTCATCTCCTCAGGGTAGTTAGACTTTGCAGGCTACCACCAGCCGGGATCGGAAACCGACCGATTTTTCATCAGATTTATTAGCAATTATGCCATCATCAGCACCTACATCTATGAACGAGAATTTAACTGATAAATAATAAGAGAGCCTTGCTATTTTAAGCGTAAACGGTAACCGTCAGCTAAATTCCTATCAGAGATCTCTACCAGGTTGGGAGAGCATATATATATATATAATATATATATATATATATATATATATATATATTATTTAAGCTTTATACAATAAAAGATACAAACCATCCTTAAATAAGATTAATTTTTCAATGCAGTTACTACATTTTAAAATGCCTATAACATTTTTCCTACTAATTCTCTTCCTTCCCGTCTCCACACCCGTTAATATGCTAACTTGAAAAAATTGGAACATAAACACAAAACCCCTGATGATGGCACTTCGAAGTGTTGAAAGTACTTGGGGTAAGAACTTCGGTGGACTAATCACGGATTCCATCCAAATGTAAAAAAAAATTGGCCATAAAGCTCGAAAAGATTGTTAATAAAATTGTTAAACAAGACACGTACCTTTTGTTTAATTCTACATGTATAAATGAAATAATGCTGCCCAAATATACACACACACACACACACACACACACACATATATATATATATATATATATATATATATTTGTACATAGCAAATTGTTAAAACTACTAAAAGTAGAGGAATTATATGTAAAATGGGATGATATTTTATTATGAAATAAAATTATAAAATAAAAGGGTACGAAGGCCTTTTTCGACCGGTACTTTTCAAGTATCTACACGGTTGACAATTAAAAGTCAGAAATGTAAAGAATTTGTTAAGAACCCAGAGAGTGTTGGGGGGGACAAAAATAATTATGTGTATGTGCCCTAGTTAAACCAGGTTATGTATGCCTCCCAACAAATAAAGGAGTACATAGGTCTAAGAAAAGAAATACTAACAGTCTCGAGGACTGCCTATAATATATATATATATATATATATATAGATTATATAGCACCCTCGGGTGCAAGTATTCAAGTTTATTATAATATTACATTAAATTAGAAAGGCTAATGAAACTGAATATGCAGATAAAAAGATTTGGACGGAGGGGGTATGATTGAAAAAATAGAACAATTTGAAACTAACTCTTCATCATTTTCCATACTCCCGTCTTTCATTGGTTAAATTTTCTTAATTTAACTATTTAGTTAAAACAGGAAGTAAATAATAAAATTACAGATTATTTCTTCTTTTAATAGATTTTCTTTTAAGATTATCCTGAATTTTTGCTCATATTCATAAATAAAACCAAACAATTAGAAATCAATAATACTAGCACATTTATTTAATAAAATCAATTTTTAATCAATATGCAAATTAGCCTTCCCATTCACACTGTAAACCACTATTTTATTGTATATATATAAATATAATTGCATATTATTAGTATGTATATGTCAACAGTACCATTGATATATTAACGTTCCCAGGCCATCCCCCCAGGCAACTATTTAAAGGGCAGGCTGGGTTTATTGCCCATGAAGGGGAATGCCGACGGGACGACGCAATTTTTCACCCGCCACCCCATGAGCTTCGCTTAATTAATAGGGCCTTGTCCTGACCCGTTACAAGTAATATTGTAGATATGTTCTAATAATGTAAAACATTTATTATTCATTGAGAATAAAAATAAAATCATGGAATGTGATGTAAATAACTAAGGGAACTGTGAATTGAGTAGTAATATAGTTTCGGTTACAGACAGACAAACACACAATCTCCATTATAATAAGATATATATATATATTGCTTTATATAGAGTGATCGCTTGTGTGCCGGTAGAGTGAGTTCATTTGTTATTGAATTTCACACTACTACAGACGTATGAAAGATTAAAGAAGACTCTGGTAAAATTGACCCCTGTAAAGTGTGATAATGGGTGTATGGACTTCTCTTACCGTAATTACTTCCTGGGTGTTGAGAAGGCTGGGTTGCCCAAATAGACGCTCACCCAGACATTCTTGGCGGATACCTTTGTTAAGATATTTGTTTACGGGAAAAACTAAGAAATGAATATCCATATTCTTCACGGGGTTGTCAGAACCAACTAATCCAACCAGACTAGCACTTGATTTCCCTGCACTAGTTTCTTGGTGCAGAGAAACGTTGCTCCAAAGGAAAATTATATATACTAGCAAAATAAAAAACGACCTCTGGGCGATGTAAAAATAATTTTTTAAAAGATATTGCTTGAGGAGGTGGAAGTTAAAAATTAAATGTCGGAGAGTTTGAACCATAAATTATGAAATCATCAAATTTATTAAAGAAGTAAAAAAATAAATAAAACAATTTGAAATCGAAACTAATTCTATTAACTTGAATATGATTAAAATAAAACAAACTACATATAATATATGATACTGGGGATCTATCTATCAAAACTTTTTTAAAAAACAATGAGGACTGTCTAATGCTGCATGCTCAAATGTTTGAGTGTATTTATTCTATTGTTATGATATTTCGGGTATAGTGACGTAAGCAGTGACGTAGTTTTTGTACAGACGAAACTGGAAGCGAATCTCCATTTATTAGAGATGTATACACACACACACACACACACACACATGTATATATATCATTCGAATTCAATTCCGAGACGAAGCTGTTGGCATTCATGGGTTAAATAGTAGGCAGACTGGGTAGGTAACCAGTCTAGGAGATGGATAACTCTGAATTCAAAAATTCCTGACGGTCGGTTGTTGATTGGGTTTGTGGCAACCTTTTGAGTGCACCAATGTTTTCCCCTCATCGCACAAAGTGTGGATGGTCCAACACAAGCCTTCACCCAATATAAACAAATGACTGGTGTGGAATTCATTGTGTGTATGAACCCTCATACGTCGATAATCGACGGGAGAGTCCATTATATATATATATATATATATATATTATATACACGCACACGCTCTCCTATGAAAGGGATGGAGGCACTCTATGACGGCTTTTACCATACATAAGATGTGTAATTAAAAATTTAAAATCCCCTTTATATTCTGTGGGTGATGATAGTCGAAAGGGGGTACAGGCGGTCCGGGCAAAAGACTTCATTGTGCTGAAATGCGCATCGGATTTCTAGACCCGCTGTAGGTAGCTCTCCAAAATCATCCACACTAAATATAACATCTGTTAAAGTCGAAACATGGTCTTTCCTGATGATATATATTTATATATATATATACAGTATGTAATATATATATATGAAGAGAAATGGAAGTGAATCGATTGGTATGTAGATATAGTGAACATTTAAGAAACACGGTATAAGTAAAATGGTGGTAAGTTTATTATAGCCCACGCTGCAGTTACGATTCTGTTGAGTAGATCTTCTACAGTTAAGTTCATTTCTTTTTATTGGTAATTTACCACGCACGCATGAATTCTCTCAACTTATAAATAGCAGCAAGTTCTTCACTTAAGCAAAGTTAATTTTTCAGCGGATAGCTGATAAGACAGTCTCTCGAGTTACCTATTAACATTGTATATGTTTGTACTTACTGATCTTTGTAATAATATTTCCTTAACTCATTTTCCTTCTGGGTCTTATTATTTTGGCCCTAACCAGACCGCGACAATTTCTTACTAAATTAATCTCTGATGCAACTTTATATTTCGAAAACATCCCCATTCTTCTAAATATAAACTATTCATTCCATTTATGCATATAATAAATTGTTTATATATAATATAAAGTCGTTTGATATCAAATTATAATCAAATCTATGTTGATGTATATAAGGTAAAGATAAATCCTAATCGGATTATGCGACCAGAGATATAAACAAAATACTGAAAATTAGGTATTACTGCCTCACCACACAACACACATACATACACACACACACACACACAACACACACACACACACATATATATATTATATATATATATAATATATATATATATATATATATATATGTCACGAAGTGTTTGTAGATATTCTCAAGACACTCGCCTAGTTCGCGTGGTCCTGAGTACTAGGCAATTGGACTCTCCAAGAAAAAGAAATATTTCAGGGGAAAAAATACAGAATGATTTTCTTTTCAAGCCAAAAAAAAAAAAAAAAAAGAAGAAATTAGTCAATAAACAATTTTATAAATGATAAATAATTATTTTATTTTATAAGAAAATAATTATTATTTAATTTTTTTTTTTTTTTTTTTTTTTTTTTTTTTAAACAGACGGCGTTTGCAAATCACATAAAAGTACATGAACAGAAAAAAAAAAAAACCTCCTTTTTTGTTAAAACATAAGTTGTCTCTTTTGTATTAATTCTTTCCTCTCTTCTTATTTTTCATTAAATATATAGTTCTCATTTCTCTTTCTTTTTTCTTTAATCCGTTTTTCCAAGACAATTACTTCTTTCTTTCTTCCTTTCAAAGTTAAGTTTTCTTCACAATCTCTTCCACAACTTTTCCTTTTTCTCCAAATCAGTTTCCAAAACAATCACTTTGCGTTTTTTCTTTCCTTGTCCTTAATTAATTCAGTTTTCTCAACAAAATCTCTTTTCTCCGGTATCTTTAACTCTTTTACCTTTTTGTTAATAAATAAATAATAAATTTCACCTTCAATCCACCGTGCGTCCGTCTTGTTACGTTCAACCTCCATATTTCTGTCTAACCCTTCCGTTGTCCGTCCTGTCTCTCTCTGAAATCTCTTGTTTCCTAAAAAACTCCCTCTGTTTTTCTATGTCGTCTGCCTGCTTTTCAAATTTTTTTTTCGCGGGTTTATTTTTAAATCAAAAGAAACTTAAGGGAATTTAACCCCTTTTTTCCTGGGCCAAGGGCCAAATAACTCTTACCTTTAACATTATTTATTTAACTTTTATATATTTTTTTCTTTTCCTTTCAAAGAAATAGTCCAACCCCCCTTCTGTATTATTAACATTGATATTCTGAGAAATGCAGATATCATGACCATTTATACATATATATTATTTATTATTATTATTATGGAGATTGTCGCCAATTTCCTGTCTGTAACCGAAACTACTCAAGTCACATTTCTTTTCTAATTTACGTCAACATTCTCCAGTATATTATTTAAATTACACTAGTACAAACGTAAAAAAAACACCCTCAGGCGAATGTAAAAATTAGATTTTTTTTGAAACATATGTGCTTGAGGGGTGGGAGTAAAAAAATTCAATGTCAGCGAGTTTGTACCCCTAATAGTAAATCATCAAATTCATTAATAGGAATTAAAAAATAAAAACGATTTGAAATTGTAAACTTTAATATGTATTAAATAAACACAACTATATATAGATATATAATTACCAGTCCAAGTATTTATTAAAACTTGTTTTTTTAAATAAATCATGAGACTGTCTAATGTTGCATGTTTCAAATTTTGGGTATTTATTGATATTGGAATTTTAAAATGTACACTTTTCCAAAAACAATTTTTTTTGACAGGAAATTATCGGTTTTAATGAAAATTTAGTCTGTTTATGTATTCAATGAATGATCTATATAATGCATTATAATTTATTTGATTCAAAAAATTTTCTCCTTTTCAGGTCACTTAATTTTGACCTCCCTTATGTTGAGGGCGTAAAATGTTTTTGCAGTATTTGATCATTTTACAGACTATAATTACACGTATAAATAATTGAGATAAAAGAGACCGAAGTTATGAATAGAAACAAAAAAAAAAAATTACCGGTTGGTTGTTTTATGAGAAAAATAAGTACTGAAAATTCGGAAAAATAATAAATAATATAATTTTTGGAGATTTCTTTTTTACTTTATTTCGATAATTTATTTAATTGCTCATTATTTTATTAAAAGAAAAAAACGTATACATCGATGTTTTTTTTCTTAAAATAGGAGGGGGTTACCATTTAATCGAGTTTCTTCAAAACTTATTTAATTTGGCACGTAAAATGAAATTAATAATTTGCATTAAGTAGATATTTTATTTTTAGAAATTCTAAAAATATAAACATTTTCAAACTTAACATCGGCGATTTTTTATATTTAAATGAATTTTATATATTAATTTCTCATAGCAAAAATACTAACTTAAAGTTTTGAAATAAAATAACTGATGCATATTAAAAATTTCATTTAATTTTAAATCAATACTTAAAAAATTTCATTAAAATCGGATAATTACCTGATTTTTTGGTAATTTTTTTTTGCAATCCGCGAAATGTTAGAGTTACAAATTGTAAACAATCATATAAAAACCATCGAAAAAGAGGCTAGAATGCGCGGATCGCGTCCAAATTGACCAAAAACAAATGGTTTTAATGTATTATTAAAAATACCAACTGCACTAGTAATAGCATATTTTTTCTTTTTTTTACTATGATGGTTACCATACTTATCATTAGACAAGGTTTGAGACATTAAGATCAACATAATTTTAATCTCCATCTCTTAATCTTTTCCTTAGAAAACTCTGCCTAGCAGACGATATCTATTGCTAATCGCCTCATTGCAGGAAAACCTATCACTTTATGCTTATTATTAAGCAGCTCTGTAAATATTCTTTTATTGAATGCACAGTTAATATGTTAAATAAAAAACACCAATTTAACACAGAAACGTTTATTTATATTCATATTACCTACTTTATTATTTTTGGTCTTGTAGGATCAACGGATAACCAAAACTTCCTCTTGGCTATTCATTCGTCTGCAGTTGCCATCTCGGCACCTCCTGCGTTACATAAAAAACGCTACGGTGGTGATAGCGTAGATAAAAAAACACCATAACCACCTATGAATGAAGTCCCTAGCTGAAGCTGCTCAGCTGCTGCCTGCCTGTATTACTGAAAAATAACCTTTGTCGAGTTGAATTTTTTGAAAAATATTAAAAAGAAAAAAAAAGAAAAAAATTGCGCTTTAGGCGTTTTCCACAATACTATTCATATGCTTCAGTCCATTTACCAGGCTCGGCGTTTTTTAAATTTTTCTTTATCACCTCACCACGTAGAGTTATTCATGTTACTACTTATCGATTTGTAACAAAGCGTTGCAGCTTTAAAGGCTAAATAATTTAAATTATTTTTAATTTTGCTTTTCATCAATATTCCTAGCAGACGACAAAAATGCTATATGCCTTTTAGTCTTAATGGTATCATCGTTTGTTTGAAAAGAGACCACGGACTTGCCGGGCCGTGGCCAATCCAGTAATAAAGCGGTGTGCTTGACAATACCATAGGAGGCGCGGTGCATGCGCATGTGAGTGTTTGTGGGTTAAATTTATTCCGCGTCCTTCGGAAATATCTATTACCGCGATTATCATGACTACCACATACAGTCAACTCTGTAGGCCACTTCACAGCAGCAAGTTGCTCAGTCAGTCAGCGCTCTCAGTTAATTTCTCACCCTTTTTTTTTATTTTTTACTTTTTGCTTCTCTCTTCTTTCTCTCTTTTTATCTCTATCAATTAGTTCAATTCTTATCTATTCCAAGTGTATCCAATATTTCCTCTTTCTTTCTTTCTTTCCTTTTTTTTTCTTTTTCTTTATTTTTCTTTCTTTTCTTTCAGTTTGTTCATATCTCTGCATTTTTTAAATATATATGTATACATACCCTTGACTGTTTATATAAGAGTATCTATTGAGGCCATGTATATACTATATATATATATAATATATTATATATATGTGTGTGTGTGTGTGTGTGTGTGTGTGTGTGGTTTGTGGGTGTGTGGGTGTGTATGTGTGTGTATGTCTATATATATATATATAATATATATATATAATATTATTAATATATTATATATATATATACTTATCTATCTATCGCAAACAAATCATATCTACTATCTCTTCAGTCTTTCAATCACTTGCAATATATTATAATATATATATATATATATATATATAATATATATAATTATATATATATATGTATATATATATATATATATACCTTAGACTGTTCTATATTAGAGTATCTATCTATCTATTCTATCTATCAATCTATCCACACACAAATACACACACACACACACACACACAACACGTATGTATGTATATATATATTATATATATATATTAATATATATATATACTTAACTATCTATCCAAAAAACTTCATATCTTTTATCTGTTAAAAGCGATTTTTAAATGTATATTACGTACTCTACACTGTTTATATTGGAGTATCGTTATCAATCTATTTATTCATCTCTCACCTCTCTCTCTCTCTCCTCTCTCTCTCTCTCTCTCTCTCCATATATATATTATATATATATATATATATATTCCCCCCCCCCCCAATACTCATATCTTCTATCTCTCTGCCATAAATCGCCTAGTTGCTCTTTTTGTTTTTTATGTTATGAAGTGCTATTCAAAGGTACATGGAATAGGATTTTTGAATTCATGGACTTTATATCGCTTTACACACACACACACACACTACACACACACACACACACACACACACACACACACACACACACACACTCATACACAAACACGCACACGCACACTCACACATGTTCATATTGTAATCATATTTCCTCCTTTTCTATTCTTTCCTTGATTTTTTTTTAAAGGCAAAACAATTTTTTTTCATAATGCTTGGCTCTGTAAACCCTCACATTGTTTGGAATACGTTTTATAGCAAAAAATCTCACAAAAATATTTGTTTTCAGACTATTCAAAATAAAAAAAAAACCCAGAATGATCCAGGTTTGAGCAGAGGTCTGTCATCAAATTATTGATGGCTAGAAGTTGCAAACTATTGAGAAATTACACAATAATGTGTAATGTTTACCGAAAAGCATATTTTAGTTTAAAAAAAATTATCATTTACAAAATGAAACTAAACAGGAATTCGTCACAAGGAGCCTGAGTCGAAAAGACTCTCCGGGTTAAAGCAAAAGTTCTGGGCCGCAGCTGTCAGTAGTAAAGATAAATGTTAAGAAATAGTTAAACTAGATGCAGGCTACCCAGCATCACCTGGTTAAAGGGTGACCAAAGAGAAACGTGATGCAATGGTTAGCAAGTCAATTCACGCAGTGTAGTGTGTGTGTGTGTGTGCGTGTGTGTGTTTGGCAGCATCTTCATTTATACATGTGAATTAAACAAATGCAGTTCTCTCTTTTAACGATTTTATTGGTGATCTTTTCAGCTTTCTTGCCATCATTTAATATTTGGACTGGAATCTGTGATAGTCCACCGAAGTTCTTATACCAAGTACTTCGGCACTTTGAAGGCCATCACAGTGGTGATGTGTTTATGTTTCCAATCTTTTTCAAGTTAGTTATATTAAGGTGTGTGTGGATCTGAGAGGAAGAAGAATTGGTAGGGAAAAATGTTTTTAACATTTTAAAATTGTGAGTACTTAATATTAATAATACTTTGAAAAAAACTGGGAATACATCACCCCTGGATGTGGCACTTCGAAGTGCCGAAAGTACTCGGGGATATGAACTTCGGTGGACTAATCCACGAATTCCAACCAAATATAAAAAGTTGGCCAGAAAGCTTGAAAAGATCACCAATAAAATCGTTAAACAGGAGGACCTCCCCCCCCACCCATGTCTTTGTTTAATTTCTAACACACACACCACACACACAACACACACAACACACATATATATATTATTTCTTTTTATTCTTTAATTTTTTACTTTTATAATCTACATCCCACCTCTTATTTGGTTTCATGTTTTATTATTTTTGTCCTTTTTTTTTAGTGTTTTTAATTCTGCTCATTTTGTATGTACACTTTTACAACTATTTCCCCAAGGAATCGATGCCCCATCTAAGCCACACCTCATCCAAAGCATAGACATCCCCGCCTCATTCAGATAAACTAATCCTGCCCATCTCAAACTAAGATACCCCCCCCCAAATTGATAGATTTAAAAGCGATGTTACTTTGGGAAATTCTCAATAAGAGTCATGTCCTTGTGATTACACAAGATGCCGTAGTAATACGGTTGAAATAAATTATTGTAATGAAGAAAGTTTAGAGTTTTTTCCTTCATTTACTGTATATATATATAAGTTAAGAGAAAGGAAATGAATCCGACGGTATAAGTATAGATAAAAGAAAACATACAATATGCTGTTAAAGTGAAAACATGTTATATCATATTCATAGCTAATATTGAACAATATTTCGATTTATAAAAATCATCATCAGAGCTTGTTGTTACTCCGGACTCATCGAGAGAAATCCGGATTAAAAACAAGCTCTGATGATGATTTTTATAAATCGAAATATTGTTCAATATTAGCTATGAATATGATATAAAATGTTTTTACTTTAACAGTATATTGTGTATTTTCATATCCTTTTGTATATATATATATATATATATATATATATATATATATATATATATGTGTGTGTGTGTGTGTGTGTGTGTGTGTGTGTGTGTGTGTGTAGTATAATAAAAATTGAAAAAAACACAGGTTTAAATGAGTTAAGTGGTGAGTTTATTGGCCGACGCTGCAGTGTTTCGATCTATTAATTAGATCATCTTCAGGGCTTTTGTTGGTATGTGGAAGGTGAAAAAATATTTAACTTAACTCATTTAAACCTGTTGTTTTTTCAATTTTTTATTATACTACATACCGTTGGATTCACTTCCTTTTATTCACACACACACACACACACACACACACACACACACACACACATATATATATATATATATATATATATATATATATTATCCTCTGTGACTCTAACATTAAGAGCACACATTGAGCTCTCAAACTGCGACTTGTTTTTTTGAAATAAAACTCTTGTGTCGTAAGGAAATTTCTTCTCTGGACTTTTGGATTATATATATATATATATATAATATATATATATATATATATATATATATATATATACTTTGTTGTTAATTGTATTATTTTCGCAATTTCATCCAGACATTAATACATACATATATACACACCAATTGTTCTTTATATATGTATAGATAGATAGAATAACCTTATATTTAAAATTTTATTTGTTTTAATACAGCGGATGATTTATGTACAAAAAGATCATACCTACTACACAGTCTACTTGATTTGTTTTTTTACTGCGAGTTATATTTTCGGCTGACGCTAACGAGGGAAACGATTTTCGTCAATTTAGATCCTCTTGCGCAGATCTGTTTTTAATAAGTTTCCCGGATATATTTGAAAGTCTGTCTACTTGAGTTTATACGTCAGGTTTGAGGGGAAGGTTAACTTCAATATCATTTCTACGTAACGTTGAAAAAATATTTTATGTGTCTTCAACAGCTGTTTGCAAATCTAGACGGAGAAAAAAAACAGGAGACAGGAGAGAAAGGTAGACAACCAGAGAGAGGAAAGAGATAAATAGATAGATAGATAGAAAGAGAGAGATGTTGGAGTTAGGAGAGAGAGAAAGAGAGGAGTTAGAAATGAAAGAGAGAGGAGTTGGGGGAAGAGAGAGAGAGAGAGAGAGAGAGAGAGAGAGGAGAGAGAGAGAGAGAGAGAGAGAGAGGAGAGAGAGAGAGAGAAGAAACAGTTCCCACTAACCTACTTCTTAAGTCTATTTTACATATACCTGAGCATTTATTTGGAGAGGGGAAGGTATTGGAAGATATTGTGACGCTGATTAAAATTAAACAGCGCTACCCGTATCCCGGCTCGCTGGCTAGAATGTAGATAAGGCCCCCTCTCCCCTCTCTCTCTCTCCCCCTCTCTCTCCTCTCTCTTTCTCTCTCTCTCTCTCTCTCTCTATATTATATATATATATATATATATATATATGACGGGTAGGGTGTAACTTCGGAAAGCATAAATATGGGGGTATGGCCTGTTCTGATTGGATGCCCCAGAAATGAAGCTAAAAATACTATCTCTAACTTTTGTGGTACAAATGCAGAATAGCGCGCAAGAAATAATATCATCAGAATCGCATTTTACGTATAAATATTATTAGATCAGGGCAAACCACGAAGTAGTCTGGCCCTGATACTAACCCTAACACTAACCATGACCCTAAAACTAACTCTAACTCTAACCCTATTGCCTGAAAGTTTTCGGTTATTTCCGTGAACTGTAATGAAATGTACTGCTTTTTATACGTAATCAAATATAATCTCTTCTACACCATTCGAACCACTTTTTACTACCTATATATAACGTATAGCTCTGCTGATGAGGCCTAATAGGACGAAATGTACATACAGAGATTGATTTTTCTTTATTTGTTTAGCCTTACATTTGATAGGTATGCCCGCCTAATTAATTAATTATTAATTAATTAACTTCCAAAATTAGGTACGACTTCAATTAAGCACATATTCTCCCCAAAATTGTCGGCTAAAAAAAGCCATATCAAAACACATCGTTTGTGTATTTACTTATCATAACGTATAGTGTAAATATAACACAAAGGCGACTCTAGTTCTTTGTTGAATTATAATCAGAACTGTTTACAACCTACAATTTGAACTACAAAATTAATATTCACTATGAATTCTGTTGTTTGTTGTTAATTGATTTTAACGGCATATCAACCCGTCTGGGGTTATGTCATGCCTAAAGGTTAGGAAGTTATACATATCGTGTATTTATATCTATACTTGTTAGTAATTGGTTTTAACAATGTGTTAGTATTATTGTGGATTATGTTGTATGGTATTGATTTGTTTCATGTCTATATTCTATGGTATAATTTTATTTCCCTCGAAAAAGAGAGAATATCCTCTATGTTGATATTTTCAAATAGATCTTTCATATTGTTTGCTTTAAAATAACAGTTTCTGATGTGAGCAAAAAACCTGCATTCCATGAATAAGTGTTTAACTGTCAAAGGTGTTTGACATGTTTCACATTGTGGTTGTTGTTCTTGTTTGAGTATATAGGAGTGCGTCAGTCTTGTATGACCAATGCGTAATCGGGACACAATGACTTGTTCCTTTCTATGCAACCAGCACGAAACATGCAAGCACAAAGCCCAGCCTGAAACTGTAGATAAAATATCCAATGTCCTTTTAATGGAAATTGTTTACATTCAGGTGTTATCTACCAAGCTAATGTCAAATCTACGGAATAGCAAGAAAAGTTTTTACATCGGTGCGACAAAAGATCATCTTGGTATTTCCATATAGCAGTAAATAAAGTAATAACAGATGAGCTGAAAAATTAGTATTATTTATAATATATTAATAATTTGAAGGCAAATACAATGCGCATGAAAATAAAACAAAAAGATGTTATTTTTGTCTTATCGATTTCGAAGCATAAACTTATCCTTATCTTCGTTGTTTTTTGTACAATGTTTCGGCCGATATGCCCGCCGGCCTTCTTCAGGTATTTCTTGCCGGACTCGGGAACCTTATCGGACTCAGAAAGAAGGCCGGAGGGCACATCGGCCGAAACGTTGACAGTTATCTCTTGACTGTAGGTTCAACTAAGAAAAATCATTAACACAGCTTAACACCTCTACCCCAGCTATGGTTAGTGGAATGAGGAACAGGAAAACCCCTTGGATTGAATAAAGGGTTAGGTTCAAAGTTCTGTGATGGCTCCCGATTACGACAAGAAGGTTCCCGATTATGACAAGAAGGTTCCCGAGTCCGAGAAGATTCCCGAGTCCGACAAGAAATACCTGAAGAAGGCCGGAGGGCGTATCGGCCGAAATATTGTACAAATACCAATGAAGATGAGGACAATAGTCCGAATAATACAAATAATACTAATTATCAAGCCTCATCTAAAAAAATTCAGAGAAAGAGCTGCAAAATGTTTTTTTAATAAAGATAGCTGAAAATTCTGACTTCATAAAATATATTTTAAATAAACTAGATTAAATTATTTAAGAAAATTGTCATGGAATAATCCAATGTTCAAGAAAAAATTATAGAATTCATTGACAAAAGATTATAATTTAACTTTGTGTATACACTTTTCTTACTTACTTCTATTCTTCTTCTTTTGGCGTCTTTGATATCTTAAGTTCTTCTAGGTCTCTTCTAACATCTCTTCGTCTTGGTGGTCGGTCGTACTTAACTCATTTCTTCTTCTTCATCAGTCTTGTTACCAAGACATTCACCAACCACAACACATATTATTTTCTTAAGCTTTTAATTTACTTATCTAAAAAATTAATGTAACTAACATCTGACTAACATAACGCGGGTATGCAGAGTGAGTTACGGTTAAGGCAGTACATCTTTTCTGCCCGACGTCAAACTAAAACTGCGGACCCAACCAGGTCCCACGTGACTTCACGTATTTCGCGGGCTTTCTGTACTATTCCATGGAAAGTCCCGCCTGTGATATGAAAAGGGCCATCCTTTTAGAAATACAGGGATTGACAATAATCTTATGCAACCGCATCGATTATGTAACAACTTGTCTTACGAGTTTAATTCGTTCCGTTCGTAACTCAATATCCTCGTATATAAAATCAATTTTCCACATTAAAATAAACTGAAATGGCATTAATCCGTTCAATCCCCCAAATGCCCTAAATTTTAGTTAAGCCTTTTTTAATAAGAAAAATAGCACTGTACTTTATAAGAAAAAAACATGATAAAATAGGACATAAGGAATTATATGCTTCAATAGGTATTAATATTTTTCTTTTATAGATAATATTTCTCTTTGGCGTGAAAAATTTGGAAAGTTAAATGGATTTAGTGAACCTTTTAGCCTATACCTCAATTTGTAGCTCTCAACACAAAGCAAAAAATTGATCAAGGGAAATCTAGTCAAATAGCCCTTTCTAATGACCATCTTAGTTGGGTCTATCTGTTCTATCCGGACAGGGTCCTCTCTGGTCTTCTCATTGTCTTGGGTTGAATCGGGGTGGTTTGGGTTGTTTTTGAATCCCTGTGTCCATTTTTGTTATTGTCAATAAACACAAAGACTCAGTTTATTTTTTGAGAATTTTATTTGCCCAAGAACTGCTGCGAGGAACTCCAAAGGTCTGACTCCTTCGATCGCCTAGATTCATTCTGTCAAAAACGAAGCCATTTTCGGACCATATGACCTTTAGGCACCCCTTTTGTTTTGCTGATTCATAAGTACATTTTTTCATTTACACCGTCAACATCCGGTTTTTTGTTAACAGACGATTTTTAGAGTTTTTTCTTATTATAAAACTAACCCCTAACCCCTAACCCTAACCCTAACACCTAACAAGCAACCGGATGTTGACGGTGCAAATGAAAAAATGGTTCTCCGGTTATTGTATCATAAGGTGGAAAGATACACAAATGAATGATGTGCTTCACACATTTATTAAGCATCAGCATCCGGTGCTAAACGGATACATACAAACTTAGAACAAATAAGTATAAACAATTAACAAGACAAACTCATGCTAAAAGATGGGTCAGTTCTGTATAGCCAACGCAGTAAAGTCAGTCTGAATATTATTCAGCTAGTTAATATACTTTCATCGTAGGCTATTCTATGGCTATGAGCCAGTCCATCTGGTAGAGTGCTGAAGGGGTGTTAGCTACTCTACAACACAGTTATCAATAAATAAATAATGTTCGACAACAAGATTGACGAATGCATTTACAGAAATATATATATATATATATTATATATAATATTATATATATATATATATATAATATATATATATATATATATATATATGTACGGCATTCTACACACCGAGCGATCCTTTGCCGGGATTACACTTGTCAATTTCATTTTCTATAAGAAAAAGTATCGAATTTTATGCGATACATGCGTTGTAAGTGCCTTCAAGTAAAAATTTAATATATACTTTATTCAGCAACGTTTCTAAAATAAACAAACATCCAAATATCTTATTCAGTTCGCCGAAGGGCACACGGTCTGTTTGTTGTTATTATTCTCTCAAAAACGCCCCCTTACCTATTATGGTAGAAGTGTGTAGTATCATTTGACAAGCTTAATTTCGCTAAGGATTGTTAGCTGTGTACTGTGGTCGAGGCGATATAGTGGTTCACTATGTTCGCTGAGGTCCCGGTTTCGATTTCTGTCGGAGGGAAATCGTTAGTATATGTCGCTGATGAGACTTAATAAAGTCGAAACAGTCTGTACGGCATTCTACACACGGAGCGATCCTTTGCCGGGATTGCACTTGTCAATTTCATTTTCTATAAGAAAAAGTATCGAATTTTATGCGATACATGCGTTGTAAGTGCCTTCAAGTAAAAATTTAATATATATATATATATATTTAAAAAAAATTTGGGATGAAACAAAGAAATCACTATGATTAAAATAAGAACAAATTTTCAAAGGATTAAAGGGATATAACTTTATGCGCATTTTTAAAAAAAAATGCAGAAATTGAAAAAATTGAAAAATATAATCGAAAGCATAAAGAGCGTCCACAATAATCAACCGACGTAATTTGCGGTCCAAAAACATAACAGCAAGAAATGTCTTCGCATAAATACCAGAAGAATTATTAGCAACCTGATGATGGCAAAATAACCTGAAACCTGGGTAGTTGCTTATGGAAAACAATTATATTTAAAAAATTCAACAAATATATATAATGAAAGCAACCGGAAAAATGAATCAACAACAGCGGTGATTGATTTTTTACTCTCACCCTTTTTTCACTAACAAGAGGTTAAGAAAAAACATTTCGAATGAATGAATGTCTCCGATTTTGTGTAAAATCTATGTGTAAAATATTCAACATAGTTATTCAATTAATAATTAATACATACACGCAACATATTATTTGAGTCGGACAGAACTAAATTTCCATTTCAAATTGTCTTTTAAAAAAAAAATTGATGATTTTACTTACTCAAAAAAACTCTGATATTGAATTTTTAACTGCCCCCGCCTCAAGCAATATCCTTCAATTTTTTTGTCATTAACAAGAGGTTAACTAAAAAGTTTACAAATAAATAAATCCCTACGATTTTGTGGAAAATTTATATGTGAAATATTCAAAATAATTATTTAATGATTAATCGATGAACACGCAACATTTCAAATTTTTTTAAATTTATTTTTTTAATCATTTAATAAATTTGATTCTATTCACTTAAGATACAAACCCTCTAACATTGAATTTTTAACTTCCAACACCTCAGGCAATATTTTTCAAAAAATAAATTTTACACAGCCCGGAGGTTTTTATTGTTCGTTTTTTTTTTTTTTTTTTTTTTTTTTTTTTTGTCTTTCTTTTTTTGCTAGTATATATAATATAAAAGTTGACAGGGCGGCCTAAAGTCGGTATCAGCCAGTCACCGAGGGAGTCTATCCCTTTTCAATAGCGCTAGATCAAAGAGATTGTTTTTTAGCATTTGAGGTGGAGCCCCACTCCTACCATCAGCTCCTTACTTTACCGCACAGATCCCTGTGCTACTCATACGCTGAGTTGGCGAGGACCGGTATAGAACTAAGAACATTGTGGTTTCTAGCCGAACGCTCTACCGACTGAGCTAACCCGGCCCATATATAATATAATGGAATGTTTTTTGTCCTAGAGAGCTATTATAACAGAGAAAGAATAAGAATGAAATAAGAGATCGTTTCCTGTTTTATTCTTATCAGAGGACACTCCTTAGAAAAGAGATAACACTGCAAGTATCACGTTTCGCAGAAAGGATTGACCGAAATGTTATAAATTTAGCAAGTCATAAAAAAGATTTATTCAATTCAATATCAGACTTAAGGTAGCGAAATATATTCGTGCATTCGTGCGATGTTTGCAAAAATAACAAAAGTACCGTTGAGGAGTGAATATATGTTAAATGCGAAATAATAACAAACGTTTACAAATTTGAAATTGAGAAAACTTATCTTAATGGATAATTTGCTATATGATTATTTCATTCAGTTTGACAGAAAATTCATTATTTCTCTGAATTTTTGAGAGGGTTCCCGAGTTCGAGAAGGCTTCCGAGTATATATATCTTATTATAATGGAAATTGTGGGTTTGTCTATCTGTAACCGAAACTATATTACTATACAAGTCACAATTCCTTTAGTTATTTACATCATATTCTCCATGATTTTATTTTATTTAAACCTCAATTATTAATAAAATTGTTTTACATTACTTACACTGTTGACCATATCTACAACTAATAACATGCAATTGTATTTATATATACAACAAAATAGCGGTTTACAGTGTGAATGGGAAGGCTAATTTGCATATTGATATTAGAAATTTGATTTTAATAAATATATGCTTAGTATTATTGATTTCTAATTGTTTGGTTTTATCTTATTGAATATGAGCAAAAATCTCTGCAATAAATCATAAAAGAAATCTCTTAACAAGAAGAAATAACAGTAATATTATTCTTTACTTCCTATTTTAACTAAACAGTTTAAATTAGGAAAATTTACCAATGAAAGACGGGAGTAACGGAAAATGATGGAAGTGTTAGTTTCAAAGTTGTTCTATTCTTCAATCATATCCCCTCTGTTCAAAATCTTTTTATCTACATTTCATTAACCTTTCTAATTTAATATGATATTTTATTATAAAATTTAACTAAAATACTTGCACCCGGAGGGTGCATATATTTGCTAGTATCAGTAATATAGAGATCCGATCTCACTGACAAACTAAAGCAACAATTCTTCCAGGCTGTGGTTATATCAGTGCTGCTGTATGGCTGCACCACCTGGACCCTGACATAGCGCCTCGAGAATAAGCTAGATGGTACCTGCACAAGAATGCTGCGAGTAGTCCTGAACAAGTCATGGAAGCAGCACCCCACAAAGAAGCAACTATATGGTCACCTGCCCCCCATCTCACAAACCATCCTGGTGAGACGGACTAGACATGCAGGACACTGCTGGAGAAGCGGGGATGAGCTCATAAGCGACGTTCTCCTGTGGAAGCCAACACATGGACATGCTAACGAAGGACGCCCGCTAAGGACCTACATTGACCAACTATGCGAAGACTCTGGATGCTGCACAGAGGACCTCCCAGGGGCCATAAGTAATAGGGAAGTTTGGCGAAAGATTGTCATGTATATTCGTGATGCGTGCGCGACATGATGATGATGTTTATATATATATATATATATATATATGTATGTATGTGTGTGTGTCTGTATCTATATCCATCTATCTATCTATCTCTCTCTCTCTCTCTCTATATATATATATATATATATATATATATATATATATATATATATATTAAAATAAGTGTATTTTGGCAGCATTTTTTCTTTTATACAAGTTTTGTTGAACTGTACAGACAATTCTTGTCGGACAAGTTTTTGGTTGATTCTTTCTCATTTTTGGGCCCTTATTTTGGTGTCGGGGTGGAACTGGTGTAACAGTCCACCAAAGGTTTCAAAACGAGCGCTTTCGGCAATACAGTTTGCCATCATCAGGTAGGAAACGATGGTATGGTTTCGTGTCTCGTTTTTTTTTTAGTGTATTGCCGAAAGCGCTCGTTTTGAAACCTTTGGTGGACTGTTACACCAATTCCATCCCGACACCAAAAGATAGCCCGAAAATTAGAAAGGATCAACCAAAAACGTGTCCGACAAGAATTATCTGTACAGTTCAACAAAACTTGTATATATATATATTGATTTTATTAGATGCTCTACTTAATTATTGAGAACTCTTTACTTCTTAGCTTTAGAAAATCTTGGCGGTTTATATATATATTTTTCATCTATATATATATAAAAACATGTTTCTGGTATGTACGTGTCGACTCCGAAAAAAGATGACATTCTGATTTGAAATATCGCAGACACATTAATGTGTTTCTAACTAAGAAACACACAACATTTGTTTTTTGACTTTTACTAATTAAGTGATATAATTTAATAATTAAACAAAAATCAATCAGTTTCTAGAACTCTTCACTGTAAGGAAAAATAATATAAGGAAAAATTGGGTCAAAAAGGAAATGAATTAGACTAATACATTTCACTTTAATTCAACAGGTTAGGTACTCTCTCTTTCACCCAGTCTGTTCGTCTCTCTCTCTCTCTCTCTCTCTCTCTGTCTCTCTCTCTGTCTCTCTCTCTCTCTCTCTGATCGTCTTTCTCAAATAAAATTGTATTTAAAAAAAATACAAACCATCCTTAAATAAAATTCATTTTCAATGCAGTACTCACATTTTAAAATGCCTATAACACTTTTCCTATCAATTCTCCTACTTCCAGCCTCCACATCCATTAATATACTTTGAAAAAACTGAAACACATCAACCCTGATGATGGCACTTCGAAGTGCCGAAAGTACTCGGGATATGAACTTCGGTGGACTAATCCACGAATTCCATCCAAATATTAAAAAAAGTTGGCCAGAAAAGATGAGCAATAAAATCGTTAAACAGGCGACCTGGTTTTTGTTTAATTCCACACACACACACACACACACACACACACACACACATATATATATATATATATATATATATATATATATATATATATATATATATATATATATAATCAGTAAATATATCTTATTTAACCTACTACTTGACCCTAATTAATCCCATATTTAATGTCTCTCTATTATTTTTTTTACATCTGAACATACATTAAAACGTGCATTAAAATCTCAGCGTGTAATGTTTTTGAATATAATTCTCACGTAAAAGATTCGGTCTCGTCAACACACATCACGTTATGTAAACGCTTTACCAACCACTTTTTACTATTCCCCCGTCTGAGGATTGCCTAAAACACATGAAACTTGAGCAACCATAATGTAATCCCATTGTATTGAATTTGAGTTTTTAAACCTGCTCTACTAAGTTAACATTAATAACTTTTGTATGCAAACACATTTTATATTTGGTATCCATCGTTATATTATATATACATTACAAAATAAAAAACGCCCCCCAGGTGATGTAAAATAGGTTTTTGAAACATATTGCCTGAGGGGTGTGTGTTAAAAATTCAATGTCAGCGAGTTTGTACCCGAAGTAAGTAAAATCATCAAATTCATTAAAGGATTAAAAAATAAAACAATTTGAAATGTAAACTTTAAATATGTATTAAAATAAAACAAACTATATATAGATATATAATACCAATCATGTATTTATTAAAACTTGTTTTAAAAAACAATGAGGACTGTCTAATGCTGCATGTTCAAATTTTGAGTGTATTTATTCTATTTTATGACGATTTTGGGTAATGTGACGTAAGCAGTGACGTAATTTTTGTTACAGACAAAAACCGGAAGCGAATCTCCATTATTAATATATATATATATATATATATATATATATATATATATATATATATCTATGAAAAATAGATGGAAATTAATCCGACAGTATGAAATTTAACATTATGAAAAAGCATGATGTTTGTTATGTAATTGCTGACAGTACTGTTTCGACCAAATCGATAAGTTGGTCTTCATCAAAGAGCGACATAGATGGGAAGAGAAGATATCCGTTAAACAGTCTTTTTTAACGGATATCTTCTCTTCCCATCTATGTCGCTCTTTGATGAAGACCAACTTATCGATTTGGTCGAAACAGTACTGTCAGCAATTACATAACAAACATCATGTTTTTTCATAATGTTAAATTTCATATATATATATATATATATATATATATATATATATATATATATATATATATATATCAAATGATAAAGGGCGTTATTCTTTGTATGCTTAAAGATTTTATAATTTTCTATTCTTATTACTTAATTTTATATTTAAGATAATAATAAGTAGAATTCATGTATACATGAACAAATTTCTATTTCATTAAAATTTTATTAAATCTATTTTATCAATTCAACATTTTCTTTCCTTTATTTATTTTTCCTTTCAACATATCGTCGGATTCATTTCCATTTTCAACTTATATCTAAATATATAAAGGAGAGATTTTGGTATGTACGTGTCGACGGGAGGTCACTCAGATTCAAAATCTTGCATACTCAATGATATCGTTCTAACTAAGAAACACTCCGAATTTGGTTAGTGATGTTTACTGATTAAGGGATATAATTAATTAATCAAACAAAAATTAAATGATTTTTCGAAAGCTACCACATAGCTGCTACTGCTGATATTCCAGCTACAATCAGCAGGCAAATTTCGGCTCTATTTTTACTGCATTGTTGAATGCGTTTGTTTATATTTAAAAAAGAAAAATGAAAACCTTTTTATCAATATTTTTACGAATACTTTCATATTTCTTATAATAAAATATATCCATTTTTAATCAGCGAAATAAAGTTGAATTAATATGCGAATTAGCAATTACAAAAACTGAATTTAAAATTGTCTTACGTACGAAAAAGTTTTTGGAAAAAAACTCTTCAAGTGATTAAATAAAGGGGATATCTTAGAATATAATATGATTAAATATATCCAGTGAAACTCCAAAAGTTTTTGATAGAAGAATAACGAAATTTAAACGCGAAATATATTTAGTTATCTTTGTTATTTCTGTTGCTCAAATAATTAAATAAATTACAATGTTACATTTTATTTCTAACTCAAACAAGCAATTAAAAACTGAATTTAAAACTGTCTTACGTACGAAAAAATTGTAATCATTATTATATCATTCTCAATGTTGTAAACAAAAAAGGGGGGATATTTAACACAATGAAACTTGAATAAAGGTTAATATTATCTTAAAAATACAAAATTCACACAAACACTGTTTGTTTACTTATTTTAAATAAGTGTTTGTGTGAATTTCATAAGTTATTTACGAAATTCTTTTTTGTCAAACAGTAAAAGAATAATAAGGAAATATCTAAATAAATACATATATATAATTGTCGAAAGTTTTTTTAGTAACACTTAGCTTAACATAGATACACTCAAAATTGGCCTAAAATGCATTTTTGACAAAATGACTTTAGCCCCCCACCCCCAGAAAGTAATTTACCAAAAATCAGGGAATTATCGGATTTAACTAGTCTTTCAGTGTTTATTTATCAATGAATGATCTTTATGATACATTACTTATTTTATTTCAAAACTTTCTCATTTTTTTCAGGTCACTTAATTTTGACCCCCCCCCTTTATGTTGGGGGCGTAACATTTTTGCGAGTTGGTCTTATAGTTTACTAATTACAGTAGAAATAAAGAGATAAAAGACCGAAGTTGTGAATAGAAAAAGAAAATTACGGTGGCATTTCTATGAGAAAATAAGTACCGAAAATCGAAAAATTAAATGTAAGAAAATAATGAATAGTTAATTTTTTGGAGATTTCTTTTTTACTAATTTCGATAATTATTTAATTGGCTATTATCTTATAAAAGAAAAATTATACATCGATATTTTTTCTGCTTAAAAAGTGCGGTACATTTTCAATAGAGTTTTTCTTCAAAACTTACACTTTGAAGTACTAAAATAAGGTTAGCATTAAATAGATATTTATTTCTAGAATCTAAAAATATAACATCTTAAACTTAACATCAGGCGTTTCCTATTTTAAATGAATTTTATATATTAATTTTTCATAGCAAAAATACTAAATTAACATTTTGAAATAAAATAACTGATGCACTAAAAATTAATTAATTGATAAATCAATACTGCAAATGTCATTAAGATCGGATAATTACATGATTTTTTGGTAAATATTTTGCTATCGCGAATGTTACATTAAAATTGTAAACAAGCGCTTAAAACCCTTGAAAAAGAGACAGAATGGCGGATCGCATCAAAATTGACCAAAACAAATTCTTTTTAAATGTATTAAAAATAAACTGCATATGTAATGATATTTTCTTTTTTTAATGATGGTCATTATGTTACTACTTAACGATTTAGACAAAAGTTTGACATTAAATAATACATTTAATTAATTTTAATTCGTTTTTAAAAATGTAGCAAACGAGTTTTTTGGTATACCTAGCTTAACATTTAAATGTGAAATACAATCTACTGCAATTGTTACGATCTTTTAATAATAAACAAACATATTTTTATGTAATTGTTTTTAAAATTACAATAACAAGTAAATATATAAAACGATAATAATTTTTTAAAATTAAAAATACGAGGTAGTTGAATAACTTATATAAAGTTTAGTGTTTAAACATTAAACAAACATAAAATAAACATGATTCTAATGTATGTAACTTGAAAATATAATCTTATTATAATGGAGATTGTGTGTTTTTCTGTCTGTAACCGAAACTATATTACTACTCAAGGCACAATTCCCTTAGTTATTTACATCACATTCTCAATGATTTAATTTTTATTTAAACCTCAATTATTAATAAAATTGTTTTACATTATTAATACTGTTAACCATATCTACATGCTAATAGCATGCAATTATATTTATATGTACAACAAAATAGCGGTTTACAGTGTGAATGGGAAGGCTAATTTGCATATTGATATTAAAAATGTGATTTTAATAAATATGTGCTTAGTATTATTGATTTCTAACTGTTTGGTTTTATTATAATGAATATAAGCAAACATCTCTTCAATGAATCTTAAATGAAATCCATTAACAAGAAAAAATAACTGTCATTTTATTCTTCACTTCCTCTTTTAACTAAATACTTAAATTAGAAAAAATAACAATGAAAGACGAGAGTGATGGAAGAGTAAGTTTCAGTTGTTCTATTGTTCAGTTGTTCTATTGTTCTGTTTCAAATCTTTTTATCTGCATTCTTATTTAGTTTCATTAGCCTTTCTAATTTAATATAATATATTATTACATTAAAACTTAAATACTTGCACCCGGAGGGTGCATATATTTGCTAGTTCTAATAATAAATAAATAGACAGATTTTTTAAAATGAAGTCACCACTTCCATTTTTTTTCTAAAAACCGTTAAGATACAAGGGCTTGTTTAGGTACCACCAATTTTCCATGTGAAATTTACAACCCCCCCCCATATTTAACACAATGAAACTTTCATAAAAATTAATATTATCTTGAAAAAACTTTTTCCATTCGAAAGAAGAAACATTAAACAAACTCCTGATTAGTTAAAAAAAATTAAGCTCACGGATATAATGAAAATTATATCTGAAAAAAAAGTTTTCATATTTGCACCGTTAAATCAACTAAAATTTAAAGTAGCCAAAAACAAGTTACGACAAAAAGTAGCGTGCAACCTTTATTATATTCAATTTAACCGAGGAATTACATCAACTTAGTTAATGCTGAGTGGGGTCCTGACGAGATAAATTTTTGATAGAAACCACGGTAGACCCTTTATTTTACATCTAACAATATTATTAGTATTATATATATATATATATATATATATATATATATATATATAAGGAGACGGTTTGAAATATGACGTCAAATATTCTATTTTACGGTGTGAGTATGGGACTGTGTAAGTGTATGTATCGAAAAGAAAGCATTGTGCATTTTTTAGGTGTGTGGTTGCGCGTGTGTGTATAAAGCTTTTGCGATAAACACACACGCGCAACCACACACCTAAAAAATGCACAATGCTTTCTTTTCGATACACACACTTACACCGTCCCATACTCACACCGTAAAAGAGAATATTTGACGTCATAATTCAAACCGTCTCCTTTTTTCAAACCTCAAATTTTAAACAGACTGAATAACAAGGACTACCACTCGCTCTTCTCGTTATTCTGTGATTCAAAAATTTCTTATTACCTTCCATATACCAACAAATGCCCTGAAGATGATCTAATTAATAGATCGAAACACTGCAGCGTCGGCCAATAAACTCACCACTTAACTCATTTAAACCTGTGTTTTTTCATTCTTTCTTAATATACTACACACACACACACACACACACACATATATATATATATATATATATATATATATATATATATATATATATATGCACAGGAGCATCGGTATGAACTGATCGGCTATTACTGCGTATATAGCACACTTTGTAGATGACGACATAATTGAAATAATTCACCATGCCAAAATTGGCCGCGATAATCAGAAGGAAATATGCAAATTAGCTATCATAGCGATACGGTGTTTTATTTGATGCATCTATCTAACGGCCAGCTGCGAGACTGACGTCATTGGTTGCCTGGTGACGTTAACTGTTGTTAGGCCCGTGACGTCAGCATGATTGGAGCCACCTCAACAAAAGAACAGGCTCCAGCGAGTATTGGGCTGGATTGTATCGAGTGTGAGGTGGGAAGGGGAGGAGGAAAGGGAGGAGGAAGGGGAGGAGTTATAAGCACAACAAGCATGGCGTATCTATAAATCTTTGTGACGAACGATAAGGAAATGACGTCCCAAATTTCTATGCTTTTTTTATTTCTTTTTTTAAAAATTAGTTTCAACGTCCTATTAGCGCGGGGTGACGAAATTGTCTGTATACGTGATGAGCAACTTTGATTATACTCTTGAATTACCAGAAAAAAAATGTATTTTTTTCCTTCTTTTAGTAATTATATGCTAATTTATTCATTATTGTTATTTATTTATCTATTTATATATTTATCTATTCATTTATTTATTAATCTTTTTGTTTTCTTTTTTAAAGTGGGCGTGACTTCAATGCAATTAGGTAGGAATTTGCCACTATAAGTGAAGTCGTCGGGACGGCCTAATGTCAGTATCAGCCAGACAGCGAGGGAGTCTATCCCCTTTTTACAACCGCTAGACTTCAATGCAATTATGTAGGAATTTGCCACTATAAGTGAAGTCGTCGGGTCGGCCTAATGTCAGTAACAGCCAGACAGCCAGGGAGTCTATCCCCTTTTCGCAACTGCTAGACTTCAATGCAATTATGTAGGAATTTGCCACTATAAGTGAAGTCGTCGGGACGGCCTAATGTCAGTATCAGCCAGACAGCGAGGGAGTCTATCCCCTTTTCACAACCGCTAGACTTCAATGCAATTATGTAGGAATTTGCCATTATGAGTGAAGTCGTCGGGACGGCCGAATGTCAGTATCAGCCAGACAACCAGGGAGTCTATCCCCTTTTCGCAACTGCTAGACTTCAATGCAATTATGTAGGAATTTGCCACTATAAGTGAAGTCGTCGGGACGGCCTAATGTCAGTATCAGCCAGACAGCGAGGGAGTCTATCCCCTTCTCACAACCGCTAGACTTCAATGCAATTATGTAGGAATTTGCCACTATAAGTGAAGTCGTCTGGACGGCCTAATGTCAGTATCAACCAGACAACCAGGGAGTCTATCCCCTTTTCGCAACTGCTAGACTTCAATGCAATTATGTAGGAATTTGCCACTATAAGTGAAGTCGTCGGGACGGCCTAATGTCAGTATCAACCAGACAACCAGGGAGTCTATCCCCTTTTCACAACCGCTAGACTTCAATGCAATTATGTAGGAATTTGCCATTATAAGTGAAGTCGTCGGGCCGGCCTAATGTCAGTATCAGCCAGACAACCAGGGAGTCTATCCCCTTTTCGCAACTGCTAGACTTCAATGCAATTATGTAGGAATTTGCCACTATAAGTGAAGTCGTCGGGACGGCCTAATGTCAGTATCAGCCAGACAGCCAGGGAGTCTATCCCCTTTTCACAACGGCTAGACTTCAATGCAATTATGTAGGAATTTGCCACTATAAGTGAAGTCGTCGGGACGGCCTAATGTCAGTATCAGCCAGACAACCAGGGAGTCTATCCCCTTTTCGCAACTGCTAGACTTCAATGCAATTATGTAGGAATTTGCCACTATAAGTGAAGTCGTCGGGACGGCCTAATGTCAGTATCAGCCAGACAGCCAGGGAGTCTATCCCCTTTTCACAACGGCTAGACTTCAATGCAATTATGTAGGAATTTGCCACTATAAGTGAAGTCGTCGGGACGGCCTAATGTCAGTATCAGCCAGACAGCCAGGGAGTCTATCCCCTTTTCACAACCGCTAGACTTCAATGCAATTATGTAGGAATTTGCCACTATAAGTGAAGTCGTCGGGACGGCCTAATGTCAGTATCAGCCAGACAGCCAGGGAGTCTATCCCCTTTTCACAACGGCTAGACTTCAATGCAATTATGTAGGAATTTGCCACTATAAGTGAAGTCGTCGGACGGCCTAATGTCAGTATCAGCCAGACAGCCAGGGAGTCTATCCCCTTTTCACAACGGCTAGACTTCAATGCAATTATGTAGGAATTTGCCACTATAAGTGAAGTCGTCGGGACGGCCTAATGTCAGTATCAGCCAGACAACCAGGGAGTCTATCCCCTTTTCGCAACTGCTAGACTTCAATGCAATTATGTAGGAATTTGCCACTATAAGTGAAGTCGTCGGGACGGCCTAATGTCAGTATCAACAAGACAGCCAGGGAGTCTATCCCCTTTTCACAACCGCTAGACTTCAATGCAATTATGTAGGAATTTGCCATTATAAGTGAAGTCGTCGGGCCGGCCTAATGTCAGTATCAGCCAGACAGCGAGGGAGTCTATCCCCTTTTCACAAACGCTAGACTTCAATGCAATTATGTAGGAATTTGCCACTATAAGTGAAGTCGTCGGGACGGTCTAATGTCAGTATCAACCAGATAGCGAGGGAGTCTATCCTCTTTTCACAAGCGCTAGACCAAGGAGATTATTTTAGCATCTGAGATGGAGCACCACACCTACCATCGGCTCCTCACTTTACCGCACCGATCCGTGTGCTACTCATACGATGAGTTAGCGGCGGCCGGTATCGAACCAAGAACCCTGTGATTCCTACCCGAACACTCTACCGACTGAGCTAAGCCACAATGATATAAACATTTTATGGGTGCATATTGCATAAATACGTCCTGGCCTCCTGCCGTAAAAAACGCTAAGCGGTGCTTGTTGAAAAACCAACGCACGCCACGATTGAATTCCCTAGCTGTTTGGGTAATAAAGGACTATTTGCTCGTAAATTCCTACCATAAAATAAACTGAACCCCCATTTTATGTCCGTGTTTTTGCAATAAATGTTTTTTTTTCTTGCACCCGTTATGTTACAATACTAAATATATTTCCTCTATTTATTTTAATATTCACTTCAATGTGTATATTCTAAAAGCTTTTATTTTGTGAGAATGTTTTGTTTTAAAGTGGGGGTTCGTTTTTACACTTCAACTTTTTACTTGTAAATTCCTACGATAAAATGCCCAAGTCTAATTTTATGGCAGGAATTTACGAGTAAAAAGTTGAATATTACTTTTTGTTGTTGTTATTTCTTTTCTTTTTGGCTTTGGTACTCTAAAAGAAAAACGTCAGATTTTAATCATCGTTGACGAAAAAACAAAATTACGGTCATACAAGGAGGATCCAATTTATGCCTAAATTGTAAAACGAGCCCCCACTTTAAAACTAACCATTCTCACAAAATAAAAACTTTTAGAATATACACATTGAAATGAATATTAAAATAAAGAAAATATATTTTGTGTTGTAATATAACGGGTGCAAGAAAAATAAAACATTTAATACAAAAACACGGACATAAAATGGGGGTTCAGTTTATTTTATGGTAGGAATTTACGAACAAATAGTCCTTTATTACCGCTGTTTGACCGTATACCTGATTGTATTGATTGTTTTTAATTTTCGGGCGCATTTATTTAAAAATACGTGACAATTTTTTAAACCAAAATAAAATGAAAATACTGAAAAAAAAAAAGATATTTTAAAGGTGGGGGGTAAAATATTTACATTTACTTGTCGATAAAAAACCTAAGTGATGGCTTACTTTTAACACCTTCAAATCACTAAAAAAAAGTTTTTGTCGATAAATACGCCTTCAAACCGCTTAAAAATATAATTTAAAGAGGGGTAGGGTTAAAATATTTACATTTACTTGTCGAGAAAAGACTTCCGGGCGGGTAAAATATCGCTTTCCCATCGCATTAAATTTTCGGGAAAAACCCCTTCAAACAGCTCGGGATTTTAATAGTAGCGCGGATTGGTTTTACAGCAGGCACCGCTTAGTGTTTTTTAGGGCAGGGGGCCAGGAGACATCTTTTTTTTTACTGAAAGCAAAAACCAAATCTTTGTGAAAATTAAAATGTGTTTATTGTTTTTTACCGCATCCCACCATGCAGGTCAGACACAAGGCTACATTTTTGTGGTGGTCATCCACGAACCAAAGCGCACGGGATGGCAGACCATTAAAATGCGTGGATCCCGTTGCCATTCTCCTATTCGGGTGCCTCAGGCACTGGGTAATAAACCAAGATCTGCCTCTTTAAGTCATTGTTGCCTGGGGGATGGACTGTTGCATAATCTAAGTGGTAGCATAGATTATTGACAACACCGTATAGCGAGAATACAAAGAGCCCAAATAGAAAATTACAGACCGTTTGGAAACTTTGACCTCAGAGGCGGGAAAACCGCAAATCACGTGAGAACTAATTAGATCCTCAGTTGCAGCCAGGACGTGAAGTAGGAGAGACATCTCCTGCTTCGGCTGGACTCTAGATAAAAAGGGTTGGGGCTTGCCCTTAAGGGCAGTATGTTTGGGGCAATCATATAGGTGCTAGGGCTTGACGTGACCAGCCGATTGGTTGGGGGACCTCTCCGACCGTCCGTCTAGCCTATGTAAGGGTCTAAGTGAAGTGTTGCATGTCATGGACTGCTCATCCACCAGGATTCCGTCCTTGGGCATCATGATTCGCCACCCACGACCAGCAGGTGGTACCATTGGGGGTTCTTACCCCTCTGCAGAGGGTTGCAACCACCGAAGATCGAATTAGTAATGAATCTGCAAGACGAGATAGCCATTCCACCATCGTGAGACGCCCATTTAATTTTAATCTACCTGTCTCCACGGGTAGAAAGTAACACAAGTTTGCAAGTATGGGACATCTAGCTGGGATCGAACTCGCTATTCAATAGTAATGAATCTGCGAGAGCAGCTTTATACCCATTACACCAAAGTGACACTCCTGCACTAGTTGAGGTGTATAAAGTTCGTAGGCACAACTATTTCAAATGATTACAGTCATGTTACACTGGACCCAACTGTTCTCGGTTTGGTTTTGGTTTTGGTTTGTTTTACGGCATATCAACCTCAGTGGGTCATTTAATGCCGATGAAGTTTTGAAATAAATCAATTCTTAATGGATAATACAATTTTGTTTATTAACTCATGTTTTTCTATTCAACCCATAGATGGGACCCTAACAGGCACTACCACTCCGGGTCAGAGTGGACCAGGGAGCAATGGGGATGAAGGGGTGCTTTACATTCCCCAAACCTCCAAAACTGGAACCTCACCATCAGATAGAGTTTAACGTCATTCCCAGGACATGTAGACCCTCAGTCACCGCCTTCTAGCACCCATATGATAAAAAGGGGTTGGGGCTTGCCATAAGAGCAATGGGTTGGGAAAATCATATAGATGCTAGGGCTTGACGTGACCAGCCGATTGATCGGAGGAGGCCTCTCCGACCGACCGTCTAGCCCAAGATAGGGCCAAAGTGGAGTATCGCAAGTCATGGACTGCTTAGCCACCTGGGTTCTATCCTTAAGCATCACGGGTCGCCACCCACGGCCAACAAGTGGCCCCATTGGGGGAGTCTTACCCCTCTGCAGGGCGGGCTGTTCTCGGTAGATCCCCATGATTAAGAAGTGATGGACCTGCTTAATTGGGTGACCACTTAAGAAACGGTGGGTACTTTCATTTTTTTATATCTATTTTCATCTTGAACAAATGGAGAAAGTAGACCTCCAGCATATGATTCCCCTTAATCTTCTGGCTTCTCTTTCTGATTCAAGCAGTGTTAGGATATCTCCTTCACGGACTGGTCCGTTGACATTTCGGACAATTGACCGATTACTGTCATCAATGAACTCAACTCGGACATGTGTACACTGTCCTTGAGAGCCAGTTCGTCTCAGAACTTTTGTTACTCTAGCGAGTTTTGGAGGGGCGAGTTTATCCATGCTGTGCTATCTTTGCAAGCGAGAACCATTCAAGCCCTTTGTTTATGAAAAATAGCTTGATTTGGCATTAAATGACCCGGAAAGGGTTGATAAACCGTAAAACAAATCACCCAACCAACCAACGTGAATTCACTATTTGATTCCTGGAGTGGACAGTTCAGAATTATGCATTGCATTAAATGATAAACAAATGAAAAAGAATGTATAGCGCCCGAGATAAGCATTATAATGACAGCAAATGATAAATGACACTTTTGTTAAAAAGCAGAGGGAAATAAAGAATATATCAAAACGATATATAACTTCAACGCCAAGCACAAAAATTATATCCGACAAATCAGCAGAAAGGAATGTTTTTCAACCAATGAAAATAAAGAGGCTTGGCACCGTAATAATCCCTTCTGGCGTCCATAAAACTTTAGCGAGAAATAAGAATTCTAAATTTTAGCGTCAGCATTCTCTCTATACTACTCAGAAAACTGCATCACTTTGTACCATACCATATTGTAACATGCCAGGAAGATGATCTACTCCTAAACTCGGTAGAACAATTTAGATACTTAGGCAGTAACATCTCCTCCACAGAAAACGACGTTAATGCACGTATAGGAAAGGCATGGGCCACTATAAATAAATTATTGGTCATATGGAAATCCAATCTCACAGACAAGTTAAAGAGACAATTCTTCCAGGCCGTTGTCGTATCAGTGCTGCTGTATGGCTGCACCACCTGGACCCTAACGAAGCGACTAGAGAATAGACTAGATGGGAGCTGCACAAGAATGCTGCGGGTGATCCTGAACAAGACGTGGAAACAGTACCCCACGAGAAAGCAGCTGTACGGCCACCTGCCACATATCACCCAAACCATCCGAGTAAGACGTACAAGACACGCGGGGCACTGCTGGAGAAGCAAGGACGAACTCATAAGCGACGTCCTCCTGTGGAAGCCAGCACATGGACAAGCCAGTGTGGGCCGACCATCAAAGACGTACATTGATCAGCTCTGTGCGGATACAGGATGCTACATAGAGGACCTTCCGAAAATGATGAGCGATAGGGAAGGAAGGAGAGAGATTGTCATGGATATCCGCGGTGACAGCGTGACATGATGATGATGATGATAACGAATTAATAGAAGGATCCCGGTTGGTAGGGAAACCACGCCTACGTTTTAAAGACGTCTGTAACACTAACATATGGAAGGTTGGTGCAGAAAACCGAGCGGCCTGGTTTCTCCTTGTGAAACAAGGCGCGAAAAAGGAGTGAAAAAGAGAGGCAAGAAGCCGCCACACAAAAGAGAGCCAGAAAGGAAGGAGAGATAACAGCAACTCTAGCTAACATCACTTTTTGTGTACAGTCACTGCACCAAAGATTGCCATTCAAAAATTAGCCTGTTCAGCAACTCACGCAGATGCAGTTTAAAAATAGACACTACGCCATCGTCTCTAGCAGATGGAAGTATCCTAACATTATACCATACATACAATATGGTATAACCGAACTATTTGCTCCTTGATGTAAACCTTTATTTCTTATTCGTACTAGCAAAAAATGAGGCCATATGACCTTCAGGCACCCCATCTGCGATCTCGATTCATCAGGACATGTTTTTCATTTACACCGTCAAAATCCAGTTGTTCTTTAACAGACAATTTCAGAGGTTTTATTTTTAATTATAAATTTAACCCTAACCCTAACCCTTCCCAACCCTGACCCTAACCCCTAACCCCTAACCCTAACTCTAACCCCTTACCCTAACCCTAGCAAAATATTTTGTTAAGTAAATACATTTTAATATTAACTATCCGTAGAGGCACTTGGAAAATAAATAAGCATGTCTTTCGTTTTAAGTTTTTTTTGTTTTTTTTTAAATAACAATATTAGTTTATCTTTAGTGCAAAATTAATTTTTTCAACAAAAAAAAAAAGTGCTCTTTCGTTTAATTAACTACAATTAACGTGTAAAGTTGTAAAAAAACGCATAAAAATCGTCTGTTTACAAAAAAACTGGATTTTGACGGTGTTAATGAAAAACATGTCCTGATGAATCGAGATCGCAGATGGGGTGCCTAAAGGTCATATGGTCCAAAAAATGTATCGTACGGGTACATGTATTTAAAGTTTAATATGATTAAATATAATATTAAATCAGAAAGATTTATGGAAATAAAGAAGTGCACAAAAATATTACATGTATCTCAACTTTCTTTCTAATTGATATCAATATAAATTCACACGTAAGATTACTTTTAAGACGTTTGAGTATAAAACAATATTATAAATCAATATATGGTGATTGCCACTTCTTCGCTGAATAAGGCCATTTCTACAAGTAGTTCGGATGTGAGCCCGCCGAGAGTCCCCTGATTCAAGTTTGTTTCCTGTCACACATGAACCCCTTTCTAGGTCTCCACTCGCATGCGACCGTACGTGACCGAGAAGCCCAACCCTCGATAGTCAGGCCCTGCCACACAGGTCACACATGTGGTCAGTCCCAGATGTAGGAGATGTGTCCATGCCGTCCGTCATGTGGCGCTTACGCAGAGGCCTCTTTAGGATGGGGTGCTCGAGCTGCCTTACCTCAATTCCATACAGCTACCATGAGCCTGCATTTATAAAAGAATGTGTACCCGGACCCCACCTCTGTCAATTGGTCCTCCTCGCTGAAGTGGACTTCCGCAAGGCTCAAGATATTTGCCCCATATCGAGAGTTCTTTGCCACGGTACCAGTTCATTGTCCAGGGCCCCGGGAGATGTCCGAAAATTTCAGGTGGCTATTGTTAGCCTAGGTTTGTTGTAATGTTTTCTTGTTTTCATTCTGTTAATGTGAACAGCCACCAGCCACAGGCCAGCTTGATATTTGCTTAGGTCACTTTTTCTATAACCTTCCCAGATATCTGGGTGGCCAGTACTACCCAGGGGCTACACAGCCACTCACAACCTCGCCACGCATGTAGAAATATCTGCACATGTTGACATGTTGTGCGCTTGTGCGACACGCTCAACATGCTCTCCTTCCCTGAAGACTGGAATCAGTAACAAGCCGAGGCAAGATGACTGAAAGTATTTGGGGATCGCGGGTGGATGATCTGTCGAGATCTACGGGTCCACCAACACACACACACACACACACACAAAGAAGGTTTTATTAAAACCGGTATGCAAACTATCCACATCATATACTATGTAAACATCTATTTCCTGATGATATTTACCACATTGCAGCGGACTGTTTTGAGTAAAATCTATCTTCGCCAGATCGTAATAGAATTGTTAATATTAAGTGCTAATTGAGAGTAAATAAGAATTACTGAATAACCCTTGAGAATATAACGTAAATAACTAAGGGAATTTTCACGTTGGTGGTGATTTAGTTTTGTTTACAGATAGACAGACACACAATCTCCATTATAAGAAGATAGGATACATATTGCATAATTTTAAACGTATAAATAAAATGGACTGTTTTGTACCAAATCTAACGCGCATAGACTTTAATAGAGATTAAATAAGAAGTTAATCTATATCAAATAATGATTGTTTAACAATAGTTATGAATATAACGTAAATAACTAAGGGAATTGTGACGTCGCTCATAACGTAATTTCGGTTACACACAGACAAACACATATTCTCCACTATATAAAGATGTGAAATGTAAACAGCCCCGTTCGGGATTTGAACTACAGTCACTGTGCCTCTTTCCTACGACGATAAGCGTTACTTTATGAATTTCTCCATTGTCATACGAACTGAGAAAAAAGTATTAACTCGGGTAAAATGTATAAGCACGTATAATACAACGTATACATTGGAAAATCTGGACATCAGAGGAAAGATTGAGACCATCCAGAATACTGCACAGCTGCAATCTGCCAGAATACTCAGAAGAGTCCTGGAGACATGAGGAGACTTGCTGTCACTCAGACTCCAGCGAAAGACCATCAGTTAATGCTGATGTGAAAACTCAAAAGGAACAAATAATAATAATAATAATAATAATAATAATAATAATAATAATAATAATAATAATATGGAAAAGGGTCTGGAAAGTCTGGAAATCAGAGGAAGAATTGAAACCATTCAGAACACTGCACTGCTGCAATCTGCCAGAATACTCGGAAGAGTACGCTGATCGATCCGTACAAAAATAAATACTTACATTGTCTTCTTTGCGCAACCTGCTTCCACCAAAAATACCCCGGTCTCAACATGGCTTTAACCTACTTAAAATTACCCAAGTAAAAATATGAACGCTGTGAATTTTATTTACAAAACGAATGGGGAGATTAGTTATGGAAGAGTAAAAGTGATTAAAAATCTCAAAGAAACGAAAATCATTCAACTAAACAAAATTGTGGTACTGTGGGGATTATCTTCCCTTTGCCTGGAAGAGTTATCTTGCCGCTGGGTTTCCGTGCCGGACACTAGGGAAGTCTGGTATTTAAGCGCGGGTTATGAAACTCCCTACCTCTTTGCTACCTCTTCTCGTAGGTACCCACATGGGTTAGACACATTGTCACACCCTTCTCAGTGAGGGCTTCTGCTCTCAACGCTATGCAACTCTTTTGGGGGCTTATGCGGCCCCTCATCACTAGTAATTGATTTTTAATGTATAGACTCTCCAGTCCTTTAATCTCTACTGTTGTATGTTCATGTACATGTATTTCATTGTTACTGTATCTTGTCGTATAAATGTGCTGTTTATTATATAAAACTAGCAAATATATGCACCCTCCGGGTGCAGGTATTTAAGTTTTAATGTAATAAAGTATGTTAACTTAGAAAGGCTAATGAAACTAAATATGATGCCGATAAAAAGACTTGAAAGAGAAGTGGAACAACTAAAACTTGCTTTTTCTTCACTCCAGTCTTTCATTGGTAAATTTTCATAATTCAACTATTTAGTTAAAATAGGAAGTAAAGAATAGAATTACTGTTAATATTGTCAATGGATTTCTTTTAAGATTTATTGGTGAAATTTTTGCTCATATTCATTAAGTTAAAATCAAACAATTAGAAATCAATTATACTGAGCACATATTTAATAAAATCATATTTTTAATATCAATATGCAAATTAGCCTTTCCATTTACACTGCAAACCGCTATTTTTTGTATATATAAATACAATTGCATGTTATTAGTATGTAGATATGGTCAACAGTATAATAATGTAAAACAATTTTATTGATAATTGAGGTTTAAATATAAATAAAATCATAGAGAATATGATATAAATAACTATGTGAATTGTGACTCGATTAGTAATATAGTTTCGGTTACAGACAGAAAAACACACAATCTCCATTATAATTAGATGTCATGTCCAGCCTACGTGTCGGAATTGTATGTTCGTGCATTAACTATGAATCTTACAAGTGATGACGACCCGACGTGATAAACACGCTTTTTGAAGACTTTGTTTCACATTACAACTTGAATTCTTACAGTAAAATGCAATCTCGAAAATCCAGCTACACTTTCTTTTTGAAGTTGAAATTGGTAGTACAGATTGATTGAAAAGTAACACCCTACTTTAAAATCTTATTATAATGGAGATTGTGAGTTTGTCTGTCTGTAACCGAAACTATATTACTACTCAAGTCACAATTCCCTTTGATATTTACATCACATTCTCTCTGATTTTATTTTTTTATTTAAACCTCAATTGTTAATAAAATTCTGTTCCAAATCTTCTTATCTGTATTCCTATTCAGTTTCATTAGCCTTTCTAATTTAACATGATATTTTATTATATTAAAACTTAAATACTTGAACCCAGAGGGTGCATATATTTGCTAGTATCTATAATTTTTTTATATCTTATTATAATGGCGATTATGTGTTTTATTTTCTGTCTGTAACCGAAACTATATCACTACTCAAATTATAATTCCTTTTGTTGTTTACGTCATATTTTCCATGATTTTATTTTTATTTAAATCTCAATTATTAATAAAATTGTTTTCCATTATTAATACTGTTGGCCTTATCTACATGATATTTTCCACGTACCCCACTTGTACGGGTCAGGCACAAAGGCCCTATTTATGTGGGACCACCCACAAGCCGAGACTCATGGAGTGGCAGGTGAAAAATTGCGTCGATCCCGTCGGCATTCCCCTTCAAGGGGGGCGCCTCAGGCGCTGGGCAATAAACCCAGCCCTGCCCCTTTAAATCGAGGGGGCAGGTGTTGCCTGGGGGGATGGCCCCCTGGGATCGACGCTATTAACTCGTAAAGATCCAGGGCCGAAGCCACTGGACCCCCGGCGTTGGCCGGATCTACATACTAATAACATGCAATTGAATTTATATATACAACAAAATAGCGGTTTACAGGGGGAACGGGAAGGCTAATTTGGATATTGATATTAAAAATTTGATTTTGATAAATATATGCTAGGTATTATTAATTTCTAATTGTTTGGTTTTATCTTAATGAATATGAGCAAAAATCTTGGGGATAAATCTTATAAGTAACGATAAACAAAAAAGAAATAACTGTAATTCTATTCTTTACTTCCTATTTTAACTAAAAACTTAAATTAGGAAAATTTAGCAATGAATGTCGGGAGTGATGGAAGCGTAAGTTTCAGTAGTTCTTTTTTAGGGCATACCCTTCTCTGTTTCAAATCTTTTTATCTGCATTCTTATTTAGTTTCATTAGCCTTTCTAATTTGATATAATATTTTATTACATTAAAACTTAAATACTTGCACCCGGAGCCGCTAGTGCAGTTCATTTTTCTTAATTCTTTTATGTATGTTTCTTCATATATAGCAATTAAATCTCTGTTCTTGGTGGTGATGCTCCTTAACATTTTACTATCACTATTTTCCTGGGAGATGGATGGGTAGACGTGGTCCGCATGAGAGACCGGCTAGAAACCCTGATTGAAGCAGAAAATCTACTCTACGAAACAAAAGACTTTGGAACAACTTGAAGGACGAGAATTTATTTTTGCTATTCCACAAAGTTCCTAAGAAGATCAGTTGATGCGATTCCCGAGCAGCTTGAGGGCTGGTGGTGAATTCTGGTGCCCATATATAATTTTGAATAAAAATTCATGTGATGTGTATTTTTCTCATATTGATTTTTTGTAAAAATAATGATTCAGAAACAAATTATAAGATTATTAGGACCATATTACCTTTAGGCACCCCTTTTTGATCTCGATTAAGAAAGGACATGTTTTTCCTTTACACCGTCAATATCCCGTTGTTTGTTAGGGGTTAGGGTTAGGGGTTAGTTTTATAATCTAAAAAAACACCAAAACCCGTCTGTTAAAAGAACCGGATATTGACGGTGTAAATGATCAAAAAGGAGTGTCTAAAGGTCAAATGGTCCGATTATTAAAATAGGGTAGGGAGTTATTTTACAATCACCCTGTATATGTATCCTCTTATATAACGCGATTACCCGGTACAGTTGAAATTATCAGAAGAAATCGATGTAATTTCCCTGAAAATATTCAAATACAGTGGTACCTTGACTTAAGAGTTTCATTCATTTGGCTCATAACTCGATTTCCTCGTATATGAAATCAGTTTTTTCCCATTGAAATAAGGCTGAAATGATAATAATCCGTTCCAGACTCCCTACCCCCCCCCAAAAAAAAAACACCCTAATTTTTTAATACGTTATTTAATTATAAAAAAAAATATAGCACTCTCGTTAGAGCGTTCGGCTAGAAACAACATGTTTCCTAATTCGATACCGGCAATACGATACCGAGCTACAGATACGCTTATTAGGCGACAGCCCCAAAGTGATTTTCGTTCAGTTCTGTCGGATGTAAAAGATGGCTCAATAAATGTTACGTAATGATTAAAATAAAATTACAAAAAGAGTGGACTTACTTTTCGCACGTAGACATCTTGGTTTCATAATTAATTTATTGAGTAAAAATTATTGAGCCATCTTTTACATCTGACGGATTTTAAAAAGTAAAACACTTTTCGCCTTTGGGACTGTTGCCTATATGTTAATAAGTTATGCGCGAGGGAAGCGCGTGGTGTAATGGTTAAAGTCATGGTAAATGGACTCGTCGCCTCGAGTTCAAATCCTGGATATGATAATTGCATTTCACTTAGCGCTAATACCCTTGGGATAGTTATGAATCCTACTCTCCATCCAGCTATGGATAAATAGTAGGACAGACTGGGATCTTTAACCTTGGTTAGGCAACCGGTCTAGGAGAAGGAAAACTCGGAATTCAAACCTGTTGAACTCCGCTTAAGAAATTAACCTTGTGTCACATCCTACTCGTGTGGAGGGGTTGGTAAATATATATATGTTGATAATTTCATTAAAAGATTCAAGTTTCCAAATTTATTAACCCAAATTGAGTTTATAGAATAAAATGCTATTTTTCTCATCAAAATAATGTAAAAAAAAAATCAGGGTATTTTTGGGGGGTGGGGTTGGAGGGGCCGGAACGAATTAATGACATTTCCGTTGATTTGATGTGGAAACCTTATTTGATATACGACGGAATTGAGTTATGAGTGCAACGAATTAAAAACGTAAATCAGAGTACCAATGTATTTGTAGTATTTAGCTCGCATCCCATGTATACGGGTGTGACACAAGGTATTTTTAATGTGAGACCACCCGAGACTCATGGGATGGTGGGTGCAAAAATGCGTTGATTTCGTCGGCATTCCCTCTCATGGGGGCGCCTCGGGCACTGGGCAATAAACCCAGCCCTGTCCCTTTAAATCAAGGGGAGGGGATGGTATATATATATATATATATATATATATATATATATATATATATATATATATATATATTAAGATAGATAGAACATTTTTCTAAATGACATTTGCCTAGCTCATTAGATATACTTAAAAAAAGATGCCAACCATTATTAAGCGTCATGTTATATATATATATATATATAATATATATATATATATATATGAATTTAACATTTTGAAAAAACAATTAGTAATTATTATCTGCTGACAGAATCTGTTTCAACAGCCTTAGTAGGAGGGTCATTTATCAACGAGGTGATGATGACCCCTCGACTAAGGTGTCGAAACAGAATTTTCTGTCAGCAGATAATAATTACTAATTGTTTTTTCAAAATGTTAAATTCATTCTGTCGGATTAATTTCCATTTATTTACACACACACACACAACACACAACACACAACATATAATATATATAATATATATTATATATATATATATAATATATATATATATTAAACAGCCATTATAATAGAAAAGTTGCAGAAACACACACAACCTATCAAATATCGGACATATTCGGCCAAAATAATAATTCAAAGCCTGAAGAAGACAACAGATCAGAAACACGTGTCGCGTATGTAAGATAAAAAGAATTAAAAAAAAATTTCTGAGAACATAATACATTTTGCGGACCTTCTTCTTTTTTATAAAATATTAAATTTTCTCCCTTGGAACCAGAACAACATTTTATATATATATATATATATATATATATATATATATATATATATCATTATCATCATATTGTCGTTCCGGCAGCAGGGATATACATGAAAATCTCTCGCCAACCTCCCCTATCATTCATTGCCACGGGAGATGCTCTGCGCGGCATTCAGTATTCGTACAGAGCTGGTCAATGTATGTCTTTGCTGGACATCCCACAAGGGGCATGTCCATGTGCTGGCATCCACAGAAGAAAGTCATTTATGTGTTCCTCCTTGCTTCTCCAGCAGTGTCCGGCGTATCTTGTTCGCCTCACACGTATGGTTTGTGATGAACCATATGTGTGTGTGTGGGTGGGGTGGGGGGGTGTCTGTGTGTCTGTGCGTGTGTTGGATATCTTTTTTGTTGCAATATTTTGTATTGGATTTATTCTTCCGTTAAACCAGAAAGCAGGTAAATTGAAGCCAATAATTTTCCAGTTTAGTTCAAAGTTTGTTTCCCTCTCCTCGCACCGTCCTCATTCATTGCCCTTCAGTTCTCACATTTTCCTCTCTGTCTTAATACATCTCTCTCTATCTCTCTATCTCTCTCTCTCTCTCTTCTCCCCTCTCCTCCTCCCGCCTCTCTCTCCAGATCTCTTTATCATTGAATTTCTAACAAGACCAACGTCTGGGACTAGATTCTGGCATCTGTCGCTGACGTTTCTTCTCTCACAAACAA
>CM042153.1:81785637-81795637 GCA_023376005.1 Doryteuthis pealeii
AGAGCGATTACATGGGTACGGCTTTTTGTCTTCGATTAGAAAGGATATATGTTTTAGAGCTATTAACGCAGCGCACTGTGCATATCAGCCGTTGTTTTTGGGGTTAGCAGATAGGGGTTAGGGGTTTAGTTTTATAATCTAAAAAAAAACACTAAAAATCGTCTGTTAAAACAACCGGATATTGACGGTATAAATGATCAAAAAGGGATGTCTAAAGGTCAAATGGTCCGATTATTAAAATAGGGTAGGGAGTTATTTTACAATCACCCTGTATATGTATCCTCTTATATAACGCGATTAACCGGTACAGTTGAAATTATCAGAAGAAATCGATGTAATTTCCATGAAAATATTCAAATACAGTGGTACCTGGATTTAAGAGTATAATTAATTTGGCTCATAACTCGATTTCCTCGTATATGAAATCAGTTTTCCCATTGAAATAGGGTGAAATGATAATAATCCGTTCCAGATTCCCTACCCCCCCCCCAAAAAAAAACACCCTAATTTTTTAATACGTTATTTAACTATAAAAAAATATAGCACTCTCGTTAGAGCGTTCGGCTAGAAACAACAGGTTTCCTAATTCGATACCGGCAATACGATACCGGAGCTACAGATACGCTTATTAGGTCACAGCCCCAAAGTGATTTTCGTTCAGTTCTGTCGGATTTAAAAGATGGCTCAATAAATTTTACGTAATAATTAAAATAAAATCACAAAAAGAGTAGACTTACTTTTCGCACGTAGACATCTTGGTTTCATTATTAATTTATTGAGTAAAAATTATTGAGCCATCTTTTACATCTGACGGATTTTAAAAAGTAAAACACTTTTCGCCTTTGGGACTGTTGCTTATATGTTAATAAGTTATGCGCGAGGGAAGTGCGTGGTGTAATGGTTAAAGTCATGGGAAATGGACTCGTCGCCTCGAGTTCAAATCCTGGATATGATAATTGCATTTCACTTAGCGCTAATACCTTTGGAAAAGGTATGAATCCTACTCTCCATCCAGCTATGGATAAATAGTAGGACAGACTGGGATCTTTAACCTTGGTTAGGCAACCGGTCTAGGAGAAGGAAAACTCTGAATTCAAACCTGTGAAGCTCCGCTTAAAAAATTAACCTTGTGTCACATCCTGCTCGTGCGGAGGGGTTGGTAAATATATATATATATGTTGATAATTTCATTAAAAGATTCAAGTTTCCAAATTTATTAACCCAAATTGAGTTTATAGAATAAAATGCTATTTTTCTAATCAAAATAATGTAAAAAAAATTTAAAAAATCAGGGTATTTTGGGGTCGGAGGGGCCGGAACGAATTAATGACATTTCCATTGATTTGACGTGGAAACCTTATTTGATATACGACGGAATTGAGTTATGAGTGCAACGAATAAAACACGTAAACAGAGTACCAATATATTTGTAGTTATTTACCTCGCATCCCATGTATGCGGGTGTGACACAAGGTATTTTTAATGTGAGACCACTCGAGACTCATGGGATGGTGGGTGCAAAAATGCGTTGATTTCGTCGGCATTCCCTCTCATGATGGCGCCTCAGGCACTGGGCAATAAGCCCAGCCCTGTCCCTTTAAATCAAGAGGAGGGGTTGGTATATATATATATATATATATATATATATATATTAAGATAGATAGAACATTTTTCTCAATGACATTTGTCTAGCTATATTAGATATATTTAAAAAGAGATGCCACATTATTAAGCGTAATTTATATATATATATATATATATATATATATATATATATATATATATATAAAGTTTGCAGAAACACACACAACCTATCAAATATCGGACATATTCGACCAAAATAATAACTCAATGCCTGAAGAAGACAACAGATCAGAAACACGTGTCGCATATGTAAGATAAAAAGAATTTTTTTAAATTCTGAGAGCATAATCAATTTTGCGTACCTTCTTCTTTTTTATAAAATATTAAATTTTCCCCCGTTGGAACCAGAACAACATTTTATATATATATATATATATATATATATATATATATATATATATATTATATTTATCATTATCATCATATTGTCGTTCCAGCAGCAGGGATATATATGAAAATCTCTCGCCAACCGTCCAATCATTCATTGCAACGGGAGATGCTCTGCGCGGCATTCAGTATTCGTACAGAGCTGGTCAATGTATGCTTTGCTGGACATCCCACACGGACATGTCCATGTGCTGGCTTCCACAGAAGAAAGTCATTTATGAGTTCCTCCTTGCTTCTCCAGCAGTGTCCAGCGTATCTTGTTCGCCTCACACGTATGGTTTGTGATGAACCATATGTGTGTGTGGGGTGGGGTGGGGGGTGTCTGTGTGTCTGTGCGTGTGTTGGATATCTTTTTGTTGCAATATTTTGTATTGGATTTATTCTTCCGTTAAACCAGAAAGCAGGTAAATTGAAGCCAATAATTTTCGGTTTAGTTCAAAGTTTGTTTCCCTCTCCTCGCACCGTCCTCATTCATTGCCCCTTTCAATTCTCACTCTTTCTCTCTCTCTCCCTCTCTCTCTCTCTCTCTTCCCCTCTCCTCCCTCCCTCTCTCTCTCCAGATCTCTTTATCATTGAATTCTAAACAAGAGCCAACGTCTGGGACTAGATTCTGGCATCTGTCGCTGACGTCATATCAAGCTACGTCATACCATCACGATGCCTACCGGCTGGGCGTAGTCCTGACGGGAGAGTTAGTCTGTTGGAAAATGCTAAAAGCTACAATTAATTGCCATAGTAGCAGTAGTGGCAACAGCAGAAATGAACTTGTTATTTTCATCAGCATCACCATTATTTATACATTCGAGCAAAAACGAAAGTGCTGAGATTAACCGTAGTAAAAGCTAACAGACTAGATTATTATTATTATTATTTACTCCTTTTGAGTTTTCACATCAGTGTTAGCTGATGGTCTTTCACTGGAGTCTGAGTGACAGCAAGTTTCATCAGGTCTCCAGGACTCTTCTGAGTATTCTGGCAGATTGCAGCAGTGCAGTGTTCTGAATGGTTTCAATCCTTCCTCTGATAACCAAACTTTCCAAGCCCTTTTCTAATCCTTTTGGGACTGTTCCAAGTGCAACCAACTACAATTGGTATCACTTTCACTTTCATATTCCATAACTTTTTCAATTCTCTGGCAAGGTCCAGATATTTGTCCATTTTTTCATTTTCCTTTAACTTCACCCTGTGATCTGCTGGCACTGCAAAATCCACCAGTTGATAAGTTCTTTCTTTTTTGTTTATCAACACTAGGTCTGGCCTTCTTGCTGGGATAAGTTGATCCGTTATTATTATTATTATTATTATTATTATTATTATTATTATTATTTCACTCCTTTTGAGTTTTTCACATCAGTTTTAGCTGATGGTATTTCACTGGAGTCTGAGTGACAACAAGTCTCATCAGGTCTCCAGGACACTTCTGAGTATTCTAGCCGATTGCAGCAGTGCAGTAGTATGGATGGTCTCAATTCTTCATCTTATTTCTAGATCCTACAGTTTTTTTTTCAAGTTTATTGGGACCGTTCCTTGTGCACCAACTACAATTGATATCACTTTCACTTTCATGTTCTACAGCTTTTTCAATTCTCCGGCAGGGTCCAGGTATTTATCCATCTTTTCATTTTCCTTCAGCTTCACCCTGTGATCTGCTGGGACCGCAAAATCCACAACCTACACGTTTTCTTTTTTTTCTTTTTTTTTTTTTTTTTTGCTAAACACTATGTCTGGTTTCCTTGCGTGATAGGGTGATCCGTCTTTATCTCAAAGTCCAGAGAATTTTATGCGTTTTATTCTAAAGAACAGATTCTGGTTTGAGTTTTTAAAACTGCGTTAATTGATGGTATTTCGCTGGAGTCTGAGTGACACACAGTCTCCTCAGGTCTCCAGGACTTAGTATTCTAGCTGATTTGAGCAATTCTGTTTTCTGGATGTTCTACACCCTTCCTCTGATTTCCTATTCCCCCAGTCGTTTTTCGAAGCTTCTTGGGACTGTTCCAAGTGCACTAACTACAATTGATTATCACTTTCATCCTTATATTCTATAGTTTTTCAATTCTCTAGCAAGGTCTGGTTATTTGCCTATCTTTTCAGTTTCTTTCTTCTTCACCCTGTGTTCTGCTGGATCTGCAAAATTTACCAATTGACAGGTTCTCTTTTTTGTTAATCAATTCTAATCCTCTGGCTGGGATAAGGAGACCCGTCTTTATCTCAACGTCCCAGAGAAATTCATGTTTTTCATTCTCAAGAACAAATTCTGGCTTACGCATATATCATTTTGTTTTATGGTCAACATTTATTTTGTTGCTCAATTCCCAGTGGCAATATTTTTCAAAGCCATAGAAATTTCATCATACATCCCGAAAATTCTTACTTAACCGAGGTCACGTGGTTTAAACTTCAGCCAATCAATAGCCCGAATGTATAGCTGGTTGACTACGTAAACACTGATACTGAGAGACGTCCATTTGCAATCATTGACGAAAGATTTGCAATACTGAGGAGCACCAAAGAACAACCAAAGGATTATTTACCAAGAATTTTTCTTGTTTGAAGCCTAAAGGATGACCCATAAAATCGTAGTACAAACCCCAATCCTTTTTATCATATAGGTGATATAAGGCGGTGGCTGAGGGTCTTGATGTCCTGGGGACGACCGTAAAATCTATTTGATGGTAAGGTTGCAGTTCTGGAGGTTTGGGGAATGTGGAGCACCACTTCATCACCATTGCTTTATGGTCCACTTTGACTCGGAGTGGTAGTGCCTGTTAGGTTCCCATCTATGGGTTAAATTGAAAAATGTGTGTTTTTTTAACATTGAGTATCCATTAAGAATGAATTTCTTTCAAAACATTGGCATTAAATGACCCACTGAGGTTGATAAGCCGTAAAACAAAACAATCCAACCAAACCAACATCCTGAAAATAGAATCGTATTACTACATACACTGCTAATGACCTAATCTGAGGAAAAGAAAATAGAAATCGATCACACACTGTCACTCCAGTGGGTCTAAAACTGACCGTATGGTTAATGAAGGAAAACTAAAGTGGTTGTTTGAATTAATTTGCACAAGGGTGTATGTTCATTGATCTGAGCAAAAATAAACGTAAACTAAATCTATATATTAATACTCAAGTTTATTAATTGTACGACCGTTATCATGTTGCAGATATCGTTTTAGTGCCCGGAAAAAGGCACAACGTAACAATAGTATACATAAATGTTTTAATTGCAATTATTAAATTATAACCCAATTTGAATATCAATGTGTTGCATACCCTTTTCATTACTTCTTACTTTCTTCTATTCTTCTTCTGTTCTTCTAGCGTCTTAGGAACTTCGTCTTGGCTGGTCGGTCGCACTTAACTCATTTCTTCTCTTAAAACAGAGTCTTGTTACCAAGACACCCATTAATCACACGACCGTGTTATTTTTCTTTAAGTTTTTTATTTCCTTAACTATACATTTCATGTAACTAAATATCTGACTAACATAGCGCGCGTATGCAGAGTGAGTTACAGTTAAGGCAGAACATCTTCACTGCCTGACGTCCAACTGAAAACTGAGGACTCAACCAGGTCCCACGTGACTTCACGTATTTCGCGGGCTTTCTGTACTATTCCATGGAAAGTCCCGCCCGTGATATGAAAAGGGATCATCCCTTTAGAAATACAGAGGTTTGACAATAATCTTATGCAACCGCATAGATTATGTAACAAATGAACTCCAGCATATCTCATAATTCATGACCAATCAAAATTCCGATTAATACTGTTGGGGGAGGTATGAACGCCCTCATCCCTCAAACTATCGGATAAATAATATCACTACTGTTCTAAAAGGATGGCTTTGGCATTAAATAACCCATGAAGGTTGATATGTCTTTAAACAAAGAGAGCAAACGAATAGTCAATCTCAAAGAAAAAACTATTCTTACTTCCTAAAGGAATGCACACTCTTCATAAATTGGGACATATCAGTAATGCGACCTTTCTCTTTTTGATCCTATTAAAATGTAACAAAAATGTTACATATATACGCGTGGCGTAATGGTTAAAGTCATAGGAAATGGACTCGTCGTTCCGAGTTCAAATCCTGGTCGTGGTAATTGCATTTCCCTTAGAGCAAATACCCTTGGGAAAGGTATGAATCCTACTCTCCCTCTAGCTATGGATAAATAGTAGGGCAGACTGTGCTCTTTAACCTTGGTTAGGCAACCGGTCTAGGAGAAAGAAAACTCTGAATTCAAATCTGTTGTACTCCGCTTAAGAAATTGACCTTGTGTCACATCCTGCTCGTGTGGAGGGGTTGGTAAATATATATATATACAGAAACTGGGTCTCCATTATATATAGATTTACAGATTGTGAGAACCTAGCTGAAGAGAACAGAATTTGATGCAAGATGCCTATTTACATCCAATTTTGACATTTTGTTTTTAAACCTAAAATAAATTACAAATTAGCTTCACTTAAAACGTCCAAATTATTCCTTCTGCTTTTCAATTTATTGTAAAAAGGAAACAAATGTTCGTTTGCTTTCATTTTAATCATATTATTTCGAAGGAAAAATGATGAATCTTAATTCTTTTTAACTTAATTGAATACTTTTATCTAAGATTAAGATACTAAAAAGATTTTTTTAAATCATTTATTCTACTTTCAAAATTATAAGAAATAGGAACAAATGTTCTTTTATTTTAATCATACAACAATTAGTTGGATGGAAAGATGATAAATCTTCATTTGAATTTTTAATTTAATCAAACACATTTCTCTAAGGTACTAAAATGGAAAACAAAAAGAGAATAAAATATAAACAAAAAAGGAAGTTTTCCTCAACGATAAACTTATTTTTGATTCATTGAGAATGCTTGCATGTTGAAAGAATTAAAAATAGTATAAATAGAACGATCAAATTAAGTAAATAAATAAATAATTAGGTAAGTAAATAAAGAAATAAATAAATAAAGAGGGAAAAGAAGAGGGAAAGAAAGAAAAAGAAATGTAAAATCAGTCGCTAAGAATAAATAAAAAGATAAATGAATGAAGAATTAAGAAAGAAAGAAAGAAAGAAAGAAAGAAGAAGAAAGAAGAAGGAAAGAAAGAAAAATAAATGTAAAATCGGTCGCTAAAAATAGATAATTAAATGAATGAATAAATCAAGAAAGAAAGAAAGAAAGAAGAAAAAGAAAGAAGGAGAAAATCCTGCCGCTAAAAAGAAAGAAAGAAAGAAAGAAGAAAGAAAGAAAGAAGAAATAAAAAAAGAGATAGAAAAGAAAAATAGATAAATAAATAGATACAAATGAAATTAGATAAAAGATAAATAAGATAGATAAAGTCGATCGCTAAAAATAGATAAATGAAGAAAGAGAGAGAGAGAGAGAGAGAGAGAGAGAGAGAGAGAGAGAGAGAGAGAGAGAGAGAGAGAGAGAGAGAGATTGATAAGAAAATATGCTCCTAAAAATAGATTAAGAAATAAAGAAATACAAGGTGTGTCAAAAAGTATCGAGATTTTTTGTACTTTTTGACACACCTTGTATTCTGAAAAAACATAACGCTCCATTCATTCTTCATTTCTATCTTTAAACTTGGTACTTTTTTGACACATCTTGTATTCTGAAAAAAAAAGGAATGGAACGTTATTTTTTTCAGAATAAAAGGTGTGTCAAAAAGTACAAAAAAATCTTGATACTTTTTGACACCCCTTGTATTTCTTTATTTCTTGATCTATTTTTACGGGCATATTTTCTCTGTCAAAAAAGTACAAAAAATCTCGATACTTTTTGACACACCTTGTAAATGAAACTAAAATAGAATAAAACAAAATAAGGAAGGAAAAAAGAAATAACGATAAACTGTGATTGCTCTATTGAAACTATCATCAATGGGATTAGACTTAAGAATTGGATAAATTTCTTAATTCTGATTAATTCTTGTTTAAGCCTAATCTAGATTCAAAAGATACACAAGAAAAGTAAGGTCAAATTTTTCTTTCTCATCTAATAACCAAATTCTTAAAAACCGAAGTTAACTGAAGCCCTAGCCTCAGGTTAACCCCAGGGAATTAATTTAAAGATTTAAATAACTCATCATCACCATCATCGTGTCGTGCAGGCAGCATGGATATCCATGACAATCTCTCGCCAACCTTCCCTATCATCCATCGCCCCTGGGAGTTCTTCCGCGCAGCAGCCAGCATCTTCACATAGTTGGTCAATGTAGGTCCTTGCTGGGCGGCCCACATTAGCACGTCCATGTGTTGGCTTTCACAGGAGAACGTCGATAATCAGCTCATCCCTGCTTCTCCAGCAGTGTCCTGCATGCCTAGTCCGTCTCACTCAGATGGTTTGTGAGATAGGGGGCAGGTGGCCATGCAGCTGCCTCCTTGTTGGGTGCTGCTTCCACGACTTGTTCAAGACTGCACTCAGTATTCTTGTGCAGCTCCCAACCAGCTTATTCTCAAGGCGCTTCGTTAGGGTCCAAGTGGTGCAGCCATACAGCAGTACTGATATGACTACAGCATGGAAGAAAGATAACTAATTTAACAATTGAAACAAAATAAAATCAAAATTAAACTCTTTCTGATTAATGCACTTTTACAAGCAATAACAAATATTAACAAAAAAGTTTGTGATAGTAAAATAGCTCTCACACACCCAAACACACACACACAAACACTCACTCACACACACACACACACACACACACACATATGTATATATATGTATGTATGTATGTATGTATAAAATATACGGTATGTTATAGGTTTTTCACCTACATTGGGGTTTTATGATGCACTAGTGTCCGACTAGGTATCACAAGTTTCTTACTTCGATACCGACCCTCACCAACTCAGCTTATGAGTAGTACATGCATTTGTACGGTAAAGTGAGGAGCTGATGGTAGGTTTAGCACCTCAGACGCTAAAATAATCTCCTTTATCTAGCGCTAGTGAAAAGGGCATAGACTCCCACGTTCGATGGATCATACCGATATTAGGCCACCCCGACGACTTTTTTATTATGTCTCGTGATGCATTCAAGATAAAACAAAGATGGTCTAGCATCAACAAGGAGCATATGGGTGCTTGATATAAAAATTCAAAAAATTCAAAACCTATTTATCCTAATAAATTAACATGTCCGAAAAGTTTGATTGTATATCATGTTCCATGAACAAAGTATGAAAATACAAGAAATGGTGCGAAAAAGGCTGACTTTTCTTCATGGTTTTCATTTTATTATTATTATTATTATTAATAATAATAATAATAATAATAATAATAATACCTTGCCAGAGAACTGAAAAAGTTATGGAATATGAAAGTGAAAGTGATACCAATTGTAGTTGGTGCACTTGGAACAGTCCCAAAAGGATTAGAAAAGGGTTTGGAAAGTTTGGAAATCAGAGGAAGGATGTAAACCATTCAAAACACTGCACTGCTGCAATCTGCCAGAATACTCAGAAGAGTCCTGGAGACCTGAGGAGACTTGCTGTCACTCAGACTCCAGTGAAAGACCATCAGCTGATGCTGATGTGAAAACTCAAAAGGAGAAAATAATAATATATTATTATTATCATTATCATTATTATTATTATTATTATTATTATTATTATTATTATTATTATTATTATAGTTTTTCACACCAGCATTAGCTGATGATATTTCCCTGGAGTCTGAGTGCCAACAAGTCTCCTCATGTCTACAGGACTCTTCTGAGTATTCTGGCAGATTGCAGCAGTGCAGTATTCTGGACGGTCTCAATTCTCCCTCTGATTTCCAGATTTTCCAAACATTTTTTCAATCTTTTTGGGACCGTCCAAGTGCACCAACTACAATTGGTATCACTTTGACTTTCATATACCATAGTTTTTTCAGTTCTCTGGCAAGGTCAAGGTATTTTTCTAACTTTTCGTTTTCCTTCATTTTCACCCTGTAATCTGCTGGAACTGCAAAATCCACCAG
>CM042153.1:81803137-81824943 GCA_023376005.1 Doryteuthis pealeii
CATCTTGTGGCTGGGCCAGTCATCAGATATGAAACCATCCAGATGAAGACAGACGGAATTTTATCGATCAAAACCGACAGGTAGGAACGTCTCTAATAAAACTAGTATTTATGTCGTCCAAGAACAGTGAGATTCTTTACTTGCTGAATTCTAGAAGTTATCAAATGATCTAGTCTTTACCAATTTTGGTTTGGTTTGTTTTACAGCATATCAACCTCGATGGGTTATTTTGGGTTCATAGCAGTAGTTCGGTAGAAAACAAATGAATATATATATATATATATATATATATATATATATATATATATATATATATATATATATATATATATATATATATAGATAGATAGATAGATAGATAGATAGATAGATATTTAAACAAATTTTTGGGATGAAACAAAGAAATCACAGAGCTCAACCACAAATTTGTAGGAGCTTTATTTATTTATTTTGTTGAATTTTTAAAAATATAATTGTTTTCCATAAGCAACTACCCAGGTTTCAGGTTATTTCACCATCATCAGGTTGCTAATAGTTTCTTCTGGTGTTTATGCGAAGACATTTCTTGCTGTTATGTTTTTGGACCGCAAATTACGTCGGTTGATTATTGTGGACGCTCTTTATGCTTTGGATTATACTTTTAAATTTTTCAATTTCTGCATTTTTTTTAAAAAATGCTCATAAAGTTATCTCCCTTTAATCTTTTGAAAATTTGTTCTTATTTGGAATTATTTTAATCAACTTCATATGTTAAAAGACGTATGTCTTTTCAAATTTTCTGATGGTATATATATATATATATATATATATATATATATATATATATATATATATATATATTTACCAACCCCTCAGCACGAGCAGGATGCAACACGATGTCACTTTCTTAAGCGGAGTTTAACAGGTTTGAATTCAGAGTTTTCCTTCTCCTAGACTGGTTGCCTAGCCATGGTTAACGAGTCCAGTCCACCCTGCTATTTACCCATAGCTGGAGGGAGAATTGGATTCATACTTTTCCCAAGCGCTATGTGAAATGCCAACAGCCTCAGCCAGAATTGAACTCTGGTTGACGAGTTCATTTCCCACGACTCTAAGCATTAGACCACGCGCCTCCTTAATAATGACCAAACAAATGAATATATGTATAGATTTCGTCTATTGTTTAATTTTTCATATTTTTGAGTACAATCCCACTTCTTTTAGGAAATGTAATATCCTTGATGGTCTTATTTTCGTAAAAAGTTTTTTCAAATCATTTGCTTGGTAGTGTAAGTCTTGAGTACTTTTACGGACATTTTTGGGGCCGACTTGGGCCAAGAAGGGTGCGTGTCCGCATCACGTCGGGGTCACCAGTTGTAAGATTCACAGTTAATTAATGAACATACAATTCCGACAGGTTGTGAGACAAACCATTTAATATATATAACAGCACATGGAAACGTTAAGATACATAATGTACAGGAAAATAGGACATGTAAATACATATACAATATTTAGGTATAAACAAGATAGCCAAATGTACGTAAAATATAAATGTTACAGACATGGACCTAAAGGATAGTTCATGCTGTATAAAAGACTTACAGTAATGTAAGGGGGGGGGCAGAAGCCCCACCGAGAAGGGGGTAGATAGTCTCTAGCTCATATCAGTTCGTTGAGAAGATCTAGCTAAAAAGAGGAAGACAAGTTCAAATAAGGCGCTTAAATACCAGAGGTCCCCTAGTGGGAACAAACGGCAACGCAGCGAGAAGATAACTCTTCCAGGCAAAGGGAAGATAATCCCCTACAGTAGTATTTTGTTTGCACTAGATCAAAGTCTACACACTCTATGCTTTACTGTAAATCACTCTTGGCATGTAGTGCATATTGGAGATTCTGTGCCCTCTAATAAATGGGTGATGTAGGTGTGGCCTATGTGAAGGCGGGTCAGCACAACCTGTTCTCTTCTATTTTTGTTGTATTTTAAGTCTTTGCCAAGACTGAACAATAGAATGCTGATGATTATATTATCGTGTTTACTTTCGCATAAGACGCATGGAATACAAGGCTATTTACTACAAGAAAAAGAGTATAACCAAATTATAATACAATGTTATTTCCTACCAGAAAAAAAAAGATTTTTCAACTCAAAAAACATGAACGATTTTTATTTGAAAATCTTAACATTGATATCATATTGTCCTTCTTGCGAGAAATAAAAATGGTTTGGTTTGTTTTGTTTTATGGCATATCAACCTCAGTGGGTCATTTAATGCCGATAAAGTTTTGAAATAAATCAATTCTTAAAGGATAATACAATTTTTTTATAAATACATTTTTCTATTGAACCCATAGATGGGACCCTAACAGGTATTACCACTCCGGGTCAGGGTGGACCAGGGAGCAATGTTGATGAAAGGGTGCTCCACATTCCCCAAACCTCCAAAACTGGAACCTCACCATCAGATAGAGTTTAACGTCATTCCCAGGACATGTAGATCCGCAGCCACCGCCTTCTAGCACCCATATGATAAAAAGGGGTTGGGGTTTGCCATAAGGGCAATAGGGTTGGGAAAATCATATAGGTGCTAGGGCTTGACGTGACCAGCCGATTGACCGCCCGTCTAGCCCAAGATAGGGCCAAAGTGGAGTATTGCATATCATGAACTGCTCATCCACCTGGGCTTTATGCGTAAGCATCACGGGTCGCCACCCACGTACAACAGGTGGCCCCATTGGGGGAGTCTTACCCCTCTGCAGAGGTGCAGTCGGTGCATTCTAACGTCCCAGCCGACAGGGCGTAAATAAAAATGGATAAATAAAGGAAAGAGAATGGTGAATGGATAAAAATTGCTTATTGGAGTGCCGACAGGTGTTTTAACGCGTGTTGAATGGATAAAAATTGTTTATTTGAATGCCGACGCGTGTTTCTTCGAAACACATATCGGCTCTCCAATAAACGAGTTTTATCCATCCAACATTCTCTTTCCTTTATTTATCTTTTTCTTTTTCAGCATATTGTCGGATTCACTTCCACTTTTTAACTTACATATTGTGTTATGCAAGACATTATTTATCTTTTATTTAATAAATCATTATTTATATTATATATTATAAATAATAAAAAAACATAAAAATATTATTACAGCATGCACACTAGCCAACTGCCCAATAAGAGATCCAAATATATGCCACAAAACTTACACTATTTATCGTTTAACTTGCTCTAAATGTCTTAATTTCTATATAGGAAGTACAGCCAGACCTCTCCACATTAGAATTAAAGAACATATCCACACACATGCATCCTCATTCTATAAACATTTAATCAAATGCAAAAATAAGGACAATACTTTGTCCATTAAGATAGAGACAATAATACGCAATGTTGGTAATCTCAGAATTAGAGAAGGTTTATTAATAGCTAAGTTACACCCTCGCATAAACAGTAGGTTAGAATTAAACGCTGAATACATAGTTAGTTAACATACACATTCCATAAATACACACATAAAAAATTGATAAATACAGAATGAAATTGAAATTGAAATTGATTGAAGAACGGAAATCACGTCTTTTCCGCGTGCCGTTCTAACAACCAACGTGACACGTGATTATAACGTCCAAAACAAGAAACACACAAGACCGCGTCCATTTCAAAAACAGTCTCTGAAGATGAAGATACTTCGAAATTGATTAGACATTGGACAATATTTTATTTTATTTTATACGCATTGTAATTGCCTTCAAATATAAATAATAGTATTTTTTTATTTGTTGTTATATTACTCGTTATATCATTGTTATATATATTATATCATATTATATTGATTTTATGAATTTTATAGAGTTGGCATTAAATAACCCACAGGGTTGATATGCCATTAAACCTAGCCAAACCAAGGTTTATTTAAAGTACTAATGTCCACAGCAAGTCAAGCAAGAGGGATGACTGTATATTTGTTCAAACGTTCCCCTTGTTGTAATATAGGCGTATAGCAGTGAAAGATGACATGCAGTGAAATTTGCGCGTTAGATATTCTAAGTGAAGAGGCTGCACAGACCCCAGTCCACTATCATGAGAGTCCCGCAGTTCATCCAGTTGTCATGGGAAAGTCCGGGATGACTGTGCTGTCGAGCTGCTGCAGGTTTGTCTCAGGTAGTATTGAATCACTTCAGGGGAGACAAGACTTCCCGAAGCCCCAGCGTTTACACCCAAGCACCAGGTTGTTGGGGATTTATATTTTATTTTTGGTTACAGAAATTTAATAAATAATACCTAATGATATCCATTTTGCTTGCATCATGTTCTACTAGAAATGATAAAATCCTGGTTTAGATGAAAATTAAAATTGGTAGGGGAAGGGTGTTCTTATTTAGGGGCTCAGTCGGTAGAGCGTTCAGCTTGAAACCACCAGGTTCCTAGTTCAATACTGACCCTCGCCAACTCAGCGTATGAGTAGCACAGAAATTTGTATTGTCTCACTAGAGTAGTATTGAGTCACTTTACGAGAGACAAGACTTCCCGGAGGCCCCAGCATTTACACCCAAGCGACAGGTTGTGTTGGGGATTTATATGAGCAGTAAAGTAAGTAAAGTCGTCGGGGCGGCCTAAAATCGGTATCAGCCAGTCAGCGAGGAAGTCTATCTCCTTTTCAATAGCGCTAGACCAAGGAGATTGTTTTTGCATCTGAGGTGGAGGGCCATACCTACCATCAGCTCCTCACTTTACTGCACAGATCCCTGTGCTACTCTACGCTGAGTTGGCGAGGACCGGTATCGAACTAGGAACCTTGTGTTATTAGCGAACGCTCTATTCGACTGAAGCATATTCATCTTTATTGCTTTGGGATTATACTTTTAAATTTTTAAATTTCTGCATCTTTTTTAAAAAAAATGCTTCATAAAGTTATCTCCCTTTAATCTTTTGAAAATTTGTTCTATTTGGAAATTATTTAATCACTTCATATGTTAAAAGACGTATGTCTTTTCAAAATTTCCCTGATGGTAATATATATATATATATTATATATATATATAATATATATACCAACCCCTCCGCAACCAGCAGGATGTGACACAATGTCAATTTCTTAAGCGGAATTTAAATTTAAGACTGGTTGCCTAGACATGGTTAACGAGTCCAGTCCACCCTGCTATTACCCATAGCTGGAGGGAAGAATTGGATTCAATACTTTTCCCAAGCGCTATGTGAAATGCCAACAGCCTCAGCCAGAATTGAACTCGGGTTGAATAGTTCATTTCCCACGACTCTAAGCATTAGACCACGCACCTCCTTAACAATGAACAAACAAATGAATATATATATAGATTAATCTATTGTTTAATTGTTCATATTTTTTAGTACAATCACACTTCTTTTAGGAAATGTAATATCCTTGATGGTCTTTTTTTTGTAAAAAGTTTTTTCAAATCATTTGCTTGGTAGTGTAAGTCCTGAGTACTTTTACGGTCATTTTTGGGGCCGACTTGGGCCAAGAAGGCTGCGTGTCCGCATCACGTCGGGGTCACCAGTTGTAAGATTCACAGTTAATTAATGAACATACAATTCCGACACGTTGTGAGACAAAACATTTAATATATATAACAGCACACGGAAACGATAAGATACATAAATTACAGGAAAATAGAACATATACAATATTTAGGTATAAACAAGATACCCAAATGTACGTAAAATATGAATGTTACAGACATAGACCTAAAGGATAGTTCATGCTGTATAAAAGACTTACAGTAATGTAAGGGGGGGGGCAAAAGCCCCACCGAAAAGGGGATAGATAGACACTAGCTCATATCAGTTCGTTGAGAAAGATCTAGCTAAAAAGAGGAAGACAAGTTCAAATAAGGCGCTTAAATACCAGAGGTCCCCTAGTGGGAACAAACGGCAACGCAGCGAGAAGATAACTCTTCCAGGCAAAGGGAAAATAATCCCTACAGTAGTATTTTGTTTGCACTAGATCAAAGTCTACACACTCTATGCTTACTGTAAATCACTCTTGGCAGTAGTGCATTTGGAGATTCTGTGCCTCTAATAAATGGGTGATGTAGGTGTGGCCTATGTGAAAGCGGGTCAGCACAACCTGTTCTCTTCTATTTTTGTTGTATTTTAAGTCTTTGCCAAGACTGAAACAAAGAATGCTGATGATTATATTATCGTGTTTACTTTCGCATAAGACGCATGGAATACAAGGATATTTACTACAAGAAAAAGAGTATAATCAAATTATAATACAATGTTATTTCCTACCAGAAAAAAGATTTTTCAACTCAAAAGACATGAACGATTTTTGTTTGAAAATTTTAACATAGATATCATATTGTCCTTCTTGCGAGAAATAGAAATGGTTTGGTTTGTTTGGTTTGTTTTGTTTTACGGCACATCAACCTCAGTGGGTCATTTAATGCCGATAAAGTTTTGAAATAAATCAATTCTTAAAGGATAATACAATTTTTATATAAATACATTTTTCTATTGAACCCATAGATGGGACCCTAACAGGTATTACCACTCCGGGGTCAGAGTGGACCAGGAGCAATGGTGATGAAGGGGTGCTCTACATTCCCCAAACCTCCAAAACTGGAACTCACCATCAGATAGAGTTTAACGTAATTCCCAGGACATGTAGACCCGCAGCCACCGCCTTCTAGCACCCATATGATAAAGGGGTGGGGCTTGCCATAAGGGCAATAGGGTTGGGAAAATCATATAGGTGCTAGGGCTTGACGTGACCAGCCGATTGATCGGAGGGGGCCTCTCCGACCGCCCGTCTAGCCCAAGATAGGGCCAAGGTGGAGTATTGCATGTCATGAACTGCTCATCCACCTGGGCTCTATGCGTGAGCATCACGGGTCGCTACCCACGGCCAACAGGTGGTCCCATTGGGGGAGTCTTACCCCTCTGCAGAGGTGCAGTCGTTGCATTCTAACGCCCCAGCCGACAGGGCGTAAATAAAAATGGATAAATAAAGGAAAGAGAATGGTGAATGGATAAAAATTGCTTATTGGAGTGCCGACAGGTGTTTTGACGCGTGTTGAATGGATAAAAATTGTTTATTTGAATGCCGACGCGTGTTTCTTTGAAACACATATCGGCTCTCCAATAACCAATTTTTATCCATCCAACATTCTCTTTCCTTTATTTATCTTTTTCTTTTTCAACATATTGTCGGATTCACTTCCACTTTTTAACTTACATATTATGTTATGTTAGACATTATTTATTTTTTATTTAATAAATCATTATTTATATTATATATTATAAATTAAAAAAAAACATAACAATATTATTTCAGTATGCACACTAGCCAACTGCCCAATAAGAGATCCAAATACATGCCACAAAACTTACACTATTTATCGTTTAACTTGCTCGAAATGTCTTAATTTCTATATAGGAAGTACAGCCAGACCTCTCCACATTAGAATTAAAGAACATATCCACACACGTAAAACCTCATTCCATAAACATTTAATCAAATGCAAAAATAGGGACAATACTTTGTCCATTAAGATAGAGACAATAATACGCAATGTTGGTAATCTCAGAATTAGAGAAAGTTTATTAATAGCTAAGTTACACCCTTACATAAACAGTAGATTAGAATTAAACACTGAATATATAATTAGTTAACATACACATTCCATAAATACACACATAAAAAATTGATAAATACAGAATGAAATTGAAATTGAAATTGATTGAAGAACGGAAATCACGTCTCTTCCGCGTGGCTTTCTAACAACCCACGTGACACGTGTTTATAACGTCCAAAACAAGAAACACACAAGACCGTGTCCATTTCAAAAACAGTCTCAGAAGATGAAGATACTTCGAAATTGATTAGACATTTGACAATATTTTATTTTATTTTATACGCATTGTAATTGCCTTCAAAATATAAATAATAGTATTTTTTTATTTGTTGTTATATTACTCGTTATATCATGGTTATATATATATTATATCATATTATATTGATTTTATGACTTTTATAGAGTTGGCATTAAATAACCCACAGGGTTGATATGCCATTAAACCTAGCCAAACCAAGGTTTATTTAAAGGACTAATGTCCACAGCAAGTCAAGCAAGAGGGATGACTGTATATTTATTCAAACGTTCTCCTTGTTGTAATATAGGCGTATAGCAGTGAAAGGTGACATGAAGTGAAATTTGCGCGTTAGATATTCTAAGTGGGAAGGGCTGCACAGACCCCAGTCCACTATCATGAGAGTCCCGCAGTTCATCCAGTGTCATGGGAAAGTCCAGGATGCCTGTGCTGTCGAGCTGCTGCAGGTGTTGTCTCAGGTAGTATTGAATCACTTCAGGGGAGACAAGACTTCCCGGAAGCCCCAGCGTTTACACCCAAGCACCAGGTTGTGTTGGGGATTTATATTTTATTTTTGGTTACAGAATTTGGTAATAAATAATACCTAATGATATCCATTTTGCTTGCATCATGTTCTATTAGAAATTATAAAATCCTGGTTTAGATGAAAATTAAAATCGGTAAGGAGGGTCGTTCTTATTTAGGGGCTCTGTCGGTAGAGCGTTCAGCTTGAAACCACCAGGTTCCTAGTTCAATACTGGCCCTCGCCAACTCAGCGTATGAGGAGCACAGATATTGCGCGTTAGATATTTTAAGTGGAAAGAGGCTGCACAGACTCCAGTCCACTATCATGAGAGTCCTGCAGTTCGTCCAGCGTCATGACTGTGCTGTCGAGCTGCTGCAGGGTGTTGTCTCAGGTAGTATTGAATCACTTCACCAGAGACATGACTTCAAGGAAGCCCCAGCGTTTACACCCAAGCGCCAGGTTGTATTGGGGATTTATATGAACAGTAAAGTAAGTAAAGTCGATGGGGCGGCCTAAAGTCGGTATCAGCCAGTCAGCGAGGGAGTCTATCTCCTTTTCAATAGCGCTAGACCAAGGAGATTGTTTTAGCATCTGAGGTGGAGGGCCACACCTACCATCAGCTCCTTACTTTACCGCACAGATCCTTGTGCTAGTCATACGCTGAGTTGGCCAGGACCGGTATCGAACTAGGAACAGTGTGGTTTCTAGCCGCACGCTCTACCGACTGAGCTAACCTGCCCATTTATGTGAGTGGTTCGTATAAGGCGTATATTACTTGAATAAATAATGTCAGCAAATTTGCCTGTTGTTAGTATCAGTCCCTTTTCTCCAACGCTGGACAAGGAATATTGTTTTTTTTGTAAGTCTGAGGTGGAGTGCCACTACTATCATCAGCTACACAATTTACAACACAGCCCCAAACTATGCTACTCATGCGCTGAGTTGTCCAGGGCTGGTATCGATCCCGGAACCTTTCGGTTTGTTTGTTGCTCTACCGACTGAGCTTAACGATTCTTTTCTTTTTTTAGTGTTTTATCTATCTATCTATCTATCTAACACGTGTCTGTGGATTACTTATTTATTATACATATGCTCCCACTTTGGTCGAACACTTAGGGATTTAATTGCGGATTCACCATATCTGGCGTGTAGCTAAGCCTCGCTTTGTTTACAAATGTTTGAGGCCTCTAGTGAATTCATTTCCGCTTAGAAATGTAGCGATTAAATATTCTTCTATATTTGACAGCTGCCTCTGGCCGTACGGGTAAGAGGATTGGCGAACGAAAGTTGATTCGGGTCTCAAACCCAGCCAGGGGTAGCTGTTAAACGGTATAACCACACTGATGAGAAGTGATACTTCGAAACACGTGTCTGGAGATTACTTTATATATATATATATATATATATATATATATATAAGGGCAGTTGCGTATATGTATGCAGGTCCGGATGAAACTACGAAAATAAAACAAGTTACGAGGAAGTAAATATATATATATATTAGATATCAGCAGTTCTTGCATTTTGTACAAGAATTAAGTAGATTACATTTATATTCGAAGTATATTTTAAAATTAAAATATACATAGAAATAGCACTGACATCCTACTTAAAAATGTCAGGAATTTGTAAATCTTAAAAGTAAACAAATCAATACACCAGGGTTTCCACCCTTTTACCCAGGTGATGCTGGGTAGCCGCCTGCTAGTATTTATTAAGGAATTTGATCGTTTGTTCATTGTCCTGTGAAAAGGGACCCCTCTTATGAGCATGTATGACAGATCCCTCATTGCTACAATCAGAATTAGTGGAAATAGATGACTAATTAGGACTGAGCCGATCTAGTGGTCACCACTAGTTTAACAGGTTTAAATTCAGAGTTTTCCTTCTCCTAGGCTGGTTACCGAGCCCTGGTTACCAGTCTGCCCTGCTATTTACCCATATCTGGAGGGAGAATTGGATTCGTACCTTTCCCAATGATATTAACGAGTATTCAAATACTTAAATGTTTTTTTTGTTTTTGTTTTTTTTGGGTCAGGAGACAAAGTGAGAAAAATCTCTGTTTATTTTTAAATCTCTTGATTGACTTGATTCTCACTTTCCAGGTTTTTAGGTCAGCTTTTTGGAGTTGTTCCCAGTGTTCCAACAATGCCTGGCACAACTGTTACTTTCATGCCTCTTGTTTTCTTTGCTGATATTGAGATAACATAATCATTAATCTTGTAGTTGTTGATGTTGTTGTTGTTGTTGGTGGTGGTGGTGCTAATGATGATGATAATACTGCTGCTGCTGCTGCTGCTGTTGAAGTTGTAGTTGCTTTTCTTATCATTGCAATAATCATAATTATTATTTGTATTTGTGTTGTTCATTCTCCATTTCATTTCTGTACATTGCTTATTTATTCTTGTTGTGGAATTTGATATTCCATTATTTGTGATCCTGGAGATGAATTAGTCGTCACACAAAAAAAAGGTGAATGAGATGACAAGAAAAGAATGAATAACGCCAGGCTAAATATAAAAGTTGATAAGAAAGAAAAAATCACACACACACACACACACACACACACACACACACACACAACACACACACACACGCACACAATTAGGCAAATGAAAAAGAGGAAGATGAAAATAAAAAGAGAAGAATAAAGCGTCAAGGAGAAATTAATAAAAACAAAGACGTTAGAAAAAAGAAACGAAAATTAAATCGTTCTAAAGGATGGTAATGGAAATAACGGTTTCAAAAGAAAGAGACAAACAAAGAAGAAGAAGAAGAAGAAGAAGAAGAAGAAGAAGAAGAAGAAGAAGAAGAAGAAGAAGAAGAAGAAGAAGAGAAAAAAAAGAAGAGGAGGAGAAGAAGAGATAGAAAAGTTGGAGACAGTTTAAGATAAAAGAAAAAAGAAAGAAAAAAAAGTAAAAGAAAATTACTAGAAAATTAAAGTACAAGAAAGGAAAGAAAAAAAGAAAAAAGAGAGAAAAAAGAAAAGTACGAAAAAAAAAGAAAAAAGAAAAAAAGAAAAAAAGAAAAAAAGAAAAAGTACAAGAAAGGAAAGAAAAGAAAAAGAACGGAAAAAAGAAATGTACAAAAAGAAAGAAAAAAGAAAAAAAGAAAGAAAAAAGAAAAAAGAACGAAAAAAGAAAAAAAGAACTAAAAAAGAAAAGTACAATAAAAGAAAGAAAAAAGAACGAAAAAAGAAAAAAAAGAACGAAAAAAGAAAAAAAAGAAACGAAAAAAAGAACTAAAAAAGAAAAGTACAATAAAAGAAAGAAAAGAACGAAAAAAGAAAAGTACAAGAAAGGAAAGAAAAAAGAAAAAAGGAAGAAAAAAGAAAAGTAAAAGAAAAGAAGAAAAAGAAAAAAGAACGAAAAACGAAAAGTACAATAAAAGAAAGAAAGAAAAAAGAAACGAAAAAAGAAAAGTACAAGAAAGGAAAGAAAAAAGAAAAAGGAAGAAAAAAGAAAAGTAAAAGAAAAGAAAGAAAAAGAAAAAAGAACGAAAAAAGAAAAAGAAAAGAAAGAAAAAAGAAAAAAAGAAAAAAAGAAAGAAATAAGAAAAGTACAAGAAAGAAAGAAAAAAGAAAAAAAACGAAAAAAGAAAAGTACAAAAAAAAAAGAAAAAAAGAACAAAAAGTACAAAAAAGACAGAAAGAAAGAGAAAAAAGTACACCCCCCCCCAAAAAAAGTACAAAAAACTAAATAGAAAAACTACTATGAACATAGAAAAAAAGAAAAGTACAAGAAAAAAGAAAAGTACACGTTTAAGATAAGAAGAAAAAGAAAGAAAAGAAACAAAGAAATATAAATGCCAGGAATTTGAATGCGTCATCGGAAAAAATGGTGTTCTTTCTTTATTGCACTATATCTATCTATCTATCTATCTATATATATATATATATATATATATATATATATATATATATATATATATATATACACTTATGTGTGTGTGTGTGTGTGTGTGTGTGTGTGTGTGTGTGTGTGTTGATTTGTTTTTTAAGGAAGCAAGAGAGAATGAAGTGAATATATCTTTCTGACTCCCATTGTCGTGGTTGCTTTCCACCCCCGGCGTCACTTAATCCCACGTGACGTTATCAGCAAATCCAACGGCTTAGCAGGGCTTAGAGAAATAATAGCAAGCCGAGACGAAACTGCAATTCACTTGTAAAGAAGGAGAGAAAGGGGAGATAAAAAATATAGACAAAATCCAAGAAAGAATAAGTTAGCGAAAGCAAAAGAAAAAGATGAAGAAAAAAAGCAAGTAATTCTTGTATAAGAGGACAATAATATGAGGACAATATTGATTCTATAGCCAATAATAACTTCAATAATAACAAATAATGAAAATAATCAAAAGCTATTAATAAACAATAATAACTAATGTAATAAATAATAATAATAATAATAATAATCTTATTATAATGGAGATTGTGTGTTTTTCTGTCTGTAACCGAAACTATATTCCTACTCAAGTCACAATTCTCTTAGTTATTGACATCACATTCTCCATGATTTTATTTTTATCTAAACCTCAATTATTAATAAAATTGTCTTACATTATTAATACTGTTGACCATGTCTACATATTGACAACATGCAATTATATTTATATATACAACAAAATAGCGGTTTACAGTGTGAACGGGAAGGTTAATTTGCATATTAATATTAAAAAATCGAATTTAATAAATATGTGCTTAGTATTATTGATTTCTAACTGTTTGGTTTTATTTTAATGAATATAAGCAAAAATCTCTTCAATAAATCTTAAATGAAATCCATTAACAAGATAAAATAACTGTCATTTTATTCTTTACTTCCTCATTTAACTAAATAGTTAAATTAGAAAAAATAACAATGAAAGACGAGAGTGATGGAAGAGTAAATTTCAGTTGTTCCATTTTTTATTTAACTCCCTCTGTTTCAAATCTTTTATTATACTCCCTCTGTTTCAAATCTTTTTATCTGTATTCTTATTTAGTTACATTAGCCTAATTTAATACAATATTTCATTACATTAAAACTTAAATACTTGCACCCGGAGGGTGCATATATTTGCTAGTAATAATAATAATAATAATAATATGAGAGAGAAAGTGATAGCAATTGTAGTTGGTGCACTTGGAACGGTCTCAATAAACTTGGAAAAACGACTGAAGGATCTAGAAATCAGAGAAATAATTGAGACCATCCAGACTACTGCACTGTAGCAATCGGCTAGAATACTCAAGAGTCCTGGAGACCTGATGAGACTTGTTGTCATTCAGACTCCAGTCAAATAGCATCAGCTAAAACTGATGTGAAAAACTCAAAGGAAGTGAAAATAATAATAATAATAATAATAATAATAATAATAATAATAATTTCCAACAACATCATAAATTTCATTGAAAAAGCCATGGAAAACTGGAGAGTTCAATTAAAAGCCGGAAAACAATACCTGGCAGAAGTAAAAAAAAAAAACCACTACTGTTCATTATAGCAATGATGCCTCTCAATCACATACTTAAAAATGCACAGTGGGTACAAATTCACTAGCCCACAAAAAAAAATTAACCACCTTATGTACATGAATGACATAAAATGTTTTGCAAAAAATGAAAAAGAATTAGAAACCCTGGTACAAACTATTAGAATATATAGCCAATATATAGGAATGGAATTTGGAATTGAAAAATGTGCTATGCTAGTAATGAAACAGAGTGAAAGATAATTAATGAATGGAATACAACTGCCAAATCAGGACACTATAAAATCAGTTTGATGAAAATGAAAGTTACAAATACTTAGAAATGTTAGAAGCGGACAATATTAAGCAAACAGAAATGAAGGAAAGTTAAATAAGAATATCTCAGGAGAACTAGAAAACTTCTAGAAACCAAACTTAACAGCAGAAATCTGATCAAAGTAATCAATACCTGGGCTGTCCCCATTATAAGATACTTAGGACCATTCTTAAAATGGACAAAAGAAGAACTCAGACAGATTGACCAAAGAACGAGAAAGTTAATGACCATGCACAAGGCTCTTTACCCTAGAGACGATAGAGATAGATTATATGTGTCAGGAAAGGAAGGGGGAGAAGTCTTGCCAACATAGAGGATTGGGTAGAAACCACTATCCAACAACTTGAGGATTACACAAGAAAGAGCAAAGACAAATTACTTATGGCGGCCAACAATAGTAGAAGTGACAGATGGACAAATAGAAAAACAACAAAGACTAGAAAAGAAAGATGGGAAGAAAAACAATTATATGGACACTTCAAACGACAAATCGAAGAGGTTGCACATGGAATGACTTGGACATGGTTAAGAAAAGGAAAACTCAAAAGAGAAATAGAATCATTAATAATTGCTGCACAAAATAATGCCATAAGGACAAACTATATAAAAGCGAAAATTGATAAGACCCAAAAAAAATAGTAAATATAGACTTTGCGGTAATAGAGATGAGACTGTAAACCATATACTATGCGAATGTAGCAAACTAGCACAACGAGAATACAAAACTAGACACGACTGGGTTGGGAAGGTGATCCACTGGGAATTATGTAAAAAATTAAATTCTGAGTATTCTGACAGATTGCAGCAGTGCAGCGTTCTGAATGGTATCAATCCTTCCTCTGATTTCCAAACTTTCCAAACACTTTTCTAATCCTTTTGGGACTGTTCCAAGTGCACCAACTACAATTGGTATCACTTTGACTTTTATATTCCATAACTTTTTCAGTTCTCTGGCAAGTCCAGATATTTGTCCATGTTTTCATTTTCCTTTAGCTTCATCCTGTGATCTGCTGGAACTGCAAAATCCACCAGTTGACAAGTTCTTTCTTTTTTGTTAATCAACACTAGGTCTGGTCTTCTTGCTGGGATAAGGTGATCCGTTTTTATTTCAAAGTCCCAGAAAATATTATGCGTTTCGTTCTCAAGAACAGATTCTGGTTTATGCATATACCATTTTGTTGTATGATCAAAATTAAACTTTTTGCATAATTCTCAGTGGATCACCTTCCCGACCCAGTCGTGTCTAGTTTTTGTACTCCCTGTGTGCTAGTTTGCTACATTCGCATACATTATTATTATTATTATTATATTATTTATTATTATATTATTATTATTATTATTATCCCTTTTTGAGTTTTCACATCAGCATTAGCTGATGGTCTTTCTCTGGAGTCTTAGTGACAGCAAGTCTCCTCAGGTCTCAGGACTCTTCTGAGTATTCTGGCAGATTGCAACAGTGCAGTGTTCTGAATGGTTTCAATTCTTCCTCTGATTTCCAAACATTCCAGACCCCTTTTCCAATCCTTTTGGGACTTTTCCAAGTGCACCAACTACAATTGGTATAACTTTCACTTTCATATTCCATAACTTTTTCAGTTCTCTGGCAAGGTCCAGATATTTGTCCATTTTTTTCATTTTCCTTTAGCTTTACCCTGTGATCAGCTGGAACTGCAAAATCCACCAGTTGACAAGTTCTTTCTTTTTTGTTTATCAACACTAGGTCTGGTCTTCTTGCTGGGATAAGGTGATCCGTTTTTATTTCAAAGTCCCAGAAAATAATTTGACAGTGGACCACCTTCCCAACCCAGTCGTGTCTAGTTTTGTATTCTCGTTGTGCTAGTTTGCTACATTCGCATACATTATTATTATTTTCTGCTTTTGAGTTTTCACATCAGCATTAGCCGATGTTCTTTCACTGGAGTCTGAGTGACAGCAAGTCTCCTCAGGTCTCCAGGACTCTTCTGAGTATTCTGGCAGATTGCAGCAGTGCAGTGTTCTGAATTGTTTCATTCCTTCCTCTGATATCCAAACTTTTCAAACCCTTTTCTAAACCTTTTGGGACTGTTCCAAGTGCACCAACTACAATTGGTATCACTTTCACTTTCATATTCCATAACTTTTTGTCAATTTTTTCATTTTCCTTTAGCTTCACCCTGTGATCTGCTGGCACTGCAAAATCCACCAGTTGACAAGTTCTTTCTTTTTTGTTTATCAACACTAGGTCTGGTCTTCTTGCTGGGATAAGGTGATCCGTTATTATTATTATTATTATTATTATTATTATTATTATTATTATTATTATTGTAGTAGTAGTAGTAGTAGAACCACATTTTCCCACCGTGTATTCGATGTTGCTTATTTTTTAGTATGAAGCAGCTCAAAGTTCTTTTTTTTAATCTCTTGAATTCTGTGGAATTTATAGTATTTAGAAATAAGGTATTATTTTTTCATTGGTTTGTTTAGGTAATCCAGAAAAAGGCCGGAGAGTTAATCCCCGGTGCCAAATTATCTAAATTTGTCATACATTAACTATTCATGGCCATATGTCATACCATTCCATAGGTAAAATGATTCATTCAGATGTGCGTAAAAATATCTTTTTCTAAAGTGCAATCCACTAAGGCAAGTAATCTCTTTTTAGACAATGGAAAATAAACTTAGTAGCTAGTATTATTTGGATCATTCGGACTATTGTACTCATCTTCATAGTTATCTGTACAACGTTTTGGCCGATGTGCCCTCCGGCCTTCTTTAGGTATTTCTTGTTGAAGTCGGGAGCCTTCTTTTCAAATTCTGGAACCTTCTTTTCGAACTCGGGAACCTTCTTGTCGTAATCGGGAGCCATCACGGGACTTTGAACCCAACCCTTTATTCAATTCACGACTGTTCTCAGTCCGCTAACCATAGCTGGGGTAGAGGTGTTAAGCTGTGTTAATTATTATTCTAGTTATAATATTCTATTAGTAACATAGAATAATAATTAACACAGCTTTCTTTCATGTCCGATTTTTTTTGCTTTTTTTCTTGTCTGATTTTCATTCTTTCTTTCTTTCTTTCTCTTTTTCTTTCTTTCTTTCTTTCTCTTTCTTTCTATTTTGTCGACTTTTCTTCAATTCTATCTTTTATTCTTTTTGTCCACTTTTCTTTCTTTCTTTCTTTCTTTCTTTCTTTCTTCTTTTCTTTCTTTCTTTTTTGACCGCATTTTCTTTTTTTCCTTTCTTTCTTTTTTCTTTCTTCATTCTTTCTATTCTATTTTTCTTTATCCGAGGCCCCTATATTCATTTACTTATTCCATGAATATAAGCTTTTTTTTCCTTTCCTATCCGATTTCCTTTCTTCTATCTTGTTGTTTTTTTTTTCTTTTCTTTCTTTCTTTCTTTCTTTCTTGTCCTTTTCTCTTTCTTTCTTTCTTTCTTCTTTCTTTCTTTCTTCTTCTTTCTTTCTTGTTCGATTTCTTTCTTTCTTTCTTTCTTTCTTTCTTTCTTTTTTCTTTCTTTCTTTCTTCTTTTCTCTCTTTCTTTCTTTCTTTCTTTTCCTTGTCCGCTTTCTTTCTTTCTTTCTTTCATTTCTTTTCTTTCTTTTCTTTCTTGTTTCTTTCCTTTCTTTCTTTCTTCTTTTCTTTCTTTCTTTCGCTTCTTTCTTCTTTCCTTTTCTGTTCGGTTTCTTTTTTTCTTTCTTTCTTTCTTCTTTCCGCTTTTCTTTCTTTCTTTCTTTCTTTTTTCTTTCTTTCTTTCTTTCTTTCTTGTTCCTTTCTTTTCTTTTCTTTCTTTCTTTCTTTCTTGTCTGTTTTGCTTTTTCTTTCTTTCTTTCCTTTCTTCCTCTTTCTTTTCTTCTTTCTTTCTTTCTTCTTTTCTTTCTCTTTTCTTTTTTTTTTTTTTCTTTCTTTTCTCTTTCTTTCTCTTCTTTTCTTTTTTTCTTTTCTTTCTTCTTTCTTTCTTTCTTCTCTTTCTTTCTTTCTCTTTCTTTCTTTTTTCTTTCTTTCTTTCTTTCTTTCTTCTTTCTTCTTTTTCTGTTCTTCTTTCTTTCTTTCTTTCTTTCTTTCCGCTTTTTCTTTTCTTTCTTTATTCTTTCTTTCTTTTTTTTCCCTCTCTTTTTCCTCCTTTTTTCTTTCTTTTTCCCTTTCTCTTTCTTTTCTTTCTCCCTCTTTCCTGCTTTCTTTCTTTCTTTCTCTTGTTCGTTTCTTTCTTTTCTTTCTTTCTTCTTTCTTTCTTTCTTTCTTCTTTCTGTCTTCTTTCTTTTCTTTTCTTGTCCGCTTTTCTTTCTTTTTTCTTTTCTTTCTTCCTTTTCTATTTCTTTTCTTTCTTCTCTTTCTTTCTTCTTCTTTTCTTTCTTTCTTCTTTCTTGTCCGCTTTTCTTTCTTTCTTTCTTTCTCTCTTTTCTTCTTGTCCGCTTTTCTTCTTTCTTTCTTTCTTCTTCTTTCTTTCTTCTCTTTCTTTTGTCCGCTTTTCTTTCTTTCTGTCTTTCTCTCTTTCTTCTTTCTTCTTTCTTTCTTTCTTTCTTTCCTGTCCGCTTTTCTTCTTTCTTTCTTTCTTTCTTCTTCTTTCTTTTTTTTCCCCTTTTCTCACTTTCTTTCTTTTTGTTTTTCTTTCTTCTGTCCGCTTTTCCTTTTTCTTCTTTCTTTCTTCTCTTCTCTTCTCTTCTCTTCTATTACCATTTTATCCTTTTCTGCAAAAAAAAAAAGAAAGAAGAAGTACCCGTCCTCCCTTGAGTTTTTATGTTAAAACCCGGGCGCCTGTGTGATTCATCAACTGTGAAACACCTTTGTCTCGTGATAATTTACAAAACGAGAAAATATCTGTTTACAGCGACATGTTGTCATGGTTCATTTGCATATCTTTAAAGAAATCGCACGAAAAATATAATTACAATGTTCTTTGCTAATTTTGGGCGCTACACATTTTTGCAATTATCATTGTCTAATAAATATTTTTCTATTCTTTTTTTGGAATGCAAATCAAAGGCCTAGAAAGTAACACACACACACACACACACACACACTCACACATACACGCACGCACACACAAACACACACACACGCACGCAACACACGTACACACAAATAAACGAATACTCTACTGCCTAAATAATAAACAAAATGGTGTAGGCCAAACCTGGAATAATAATAAAACATTGTGAACAGACACACACACATAAACATGATAAATACACACACCACACACACACACCACACACACACACACACACATAGCACGCACGCAGATAAACACAGACGACACACACACACACACAACAGAATTTAGAAAATATAAGACACAAACTAGAATGAACGATACTAAGAACAGCTTTATTTTCAGAAATCTTCTGTTGAAGAGATTTTTATCTCGAAATATTAGAATAAATCAAGGATAAACAATACCATATTACCTTATATTGCAATGTGATAGCCTTCAAAACTAACAAACATTAATATATATATATATATATTATATATATATCCGTATTAGGGTCTTACATGTGTGGTTAACCAAGCTGATGCAGGAGACCATAAGGAGAGCTCAAAGTGCCTAATACCAGTGAGTAAAAGGACGAGCAAGATATTTAGTAAATGAAGAAAAACTCTAAACTTGCTTCGTCAAATAATTTATTTCAACCGTATTAATACGGCATCTTCAGGTAATCACAAGAACAGACTCTTACTCTTACATTTTACTATATATATATATATATATATATATATATATATATATATATTATATAATATTCATCAAAGTCTATTACGTTTTAATTGCAGTTAAAAGCATATAGTTAATCCAATATCTTGTAAAATATAGAGTATATAATAAAACAAGAGGATAGAGGTTAGGTTTGGACAGCTGATAGATAGAATCACAAATTACTTTTGTCGGTGAACATATGGAAACTCATCATTAATTTCAAAGAAAAAGTTTTAGTTTTAGGCACAAAAAGTTTTTTTTTTTTTTTTTTTTTTTTTTTAGACATAGATAAAAAATAATCCTAAACAGGCTAGAATATATAATATTAGCTACCTACAATTTTTACTTCTCCCTGAGAAGGTGTACCTTGAACACCGAAACGTATTGGAGAAAACATTTTTCTACAACTAGTATATATAATTACAATACTAGCTACCTGTCCATGACCGACTAAAAAAAATTAGGCACACCAGAGAGTGTTTTCAGACATATTTACATCTAAGGTAAATAGTTATGGAAATTTTCGTGAAAATCGGACCTTAATTGATTTTTCATAGAAATTTTAAAAAATTCTTGTCGTAACTGGAATTATCAGCAGTAGCAGCTATTCTAAGCTTTCGAAAATCGTTGATTTTTGTTTGATTAATCTATTATATCCTTAATCAGTAAAAACCAATAACCAAATTTTGAAGTGTTTCTTAGTTAGAAACATATCAATGTGTATGTAATATTTTGAATCTGCGTGACCTCCCGTTTTGTACTTATACGTCGACACGTATAGACCAAATCTCTCCTTTATATATATATATATATATATATATTATTATTTCTATTTTGAAGGCAATTACAATGCGTATATCGTATAAAATTCGATAATTATTGAAAATAATCCTGGCAAGCAACCTCGTGAACAACGACTGCGACGTGTGGAATACCGTACAGCTGTTTCAACCTTATTAGGTCTCCACAGCAGTGTATACCTACAATCTCCCTCCGACAGAGATCGAACCTGGAAATCCAGCACGCAAAGTCAGAAACTCTACCCTGGGCCACCGGCGACGAAACACGTCAAATTAACATGTCAATGATAAGCACGCCACTACTACTGCAGTACTTAGTACAGCGAGCGTTAAGAGAATTGCAAAGTTGGCCCTGCTCAGAGTAAGGATAATAGTATTTGATTGCTTTTAAAGCATTGTTAGTAAAGTATCTATTATTCTTTATATATTTTTGAAGCAATTAAAAATGCGTATATCGTATAAAATTCGATAATTATTGAAAATAATACTTTACTTAACAATGATTCAAAAGCAAATCAAATAATATAATATATATATATATTATATATATATATATATATATATATACTCCACTCTAGGTTGAGAACTCGCTGGACGGCCGCCAACTCAAGCGTAAACGCAACGCCTTTCTATATAAAGAATGGAGCACTTGTGTACGGCTATTACACACAAAGCAAGTGTGTACTAAAACAGTTAAAATCCCCTTCCCATTCTGTAAGTGAAGACAGCCTAATGATTAAGGGTGCCGGACTGACACCCAACCGACCAGATTTCAATTCCGGCTGTAGTAGCTTACAAAATGTCTAGCCACACTGAAGAGACTAGATAAGTCGAAACACGTGTCTGTGAATACCCTATATATTATTATATGTTATATCATTACACAAATATAGATAATGCAACCTTTTTTTCTGGCTATGGATTGTGAATCGTTCATTACAAGACCATCGTCTATTACTCGATACACTGGAAATTATTTTTAGAACGTCTGAGCTGTCATCTCGTTTTCAGAACTGCTGTCTCTCTTAATTCACACGTAGAGAAGAAAATGACCGGAAATTTAATAAACTGCTTTTTTTCATTTTTTATTGGCATTCTTTCTTGCGAATCTAAAGGATTTCACGTACTTCTTCGTCTATTTTTTTTTTTTTGTTTTTTTTTGTTCTTAATGGAAGGAAGAGTAAAAGGG
>CM042153.1:81824953-81842453 GCA_023376005.1 Doryteuthis pealeii
ATTATATTCATATATAATATATTATATTATTATTATTATTATTCATTATATTATTATTTGCATTCCTTTTTAGTTCCACTCAGCATTAGCTGATGTCCTTCTCTACGAAGAGCTTAGTGCACAGGCAAGTCTGCCTCAGCGTCATCGACTCTTCTGAGTATTCGCACGAATTGCAACATGCTAGTGTACCTGAATACGTCTTCAATTCATTCCTCTACTTTCCAAACACTTCAGACCCTTTCCGAGAGCGCTCTTGGCACTTTTCCAGCTGCACCAACTACAATTGGTATAACTTTCTCTTTCAATTCCAAACGTTTTTCATCGTTCTCTGCAACGTCCAGATAGTTGCCATTTTCATTTTCCTTTTTAGCTCTTACCCTCGTGATTCAGCGAACTCAAAATCCACCAGTTGACAAGTTCTTTCTTTTTGCTTATCAACACTAGGTCTGTCTTCTTGCTGGTATAAGGTACGTTATTCAAATCCCGATTGCTTCTCGGGTGTGGACATCCAGAAGTCTATTTTCATAAAGCTCATTCTACTGTAAATACTTGATAATTCTGACAGCTGACCCACCTTGATCCAAACCCAGTCGGCCTCTAGTTTTGGTACTTTCTCGTCTGTGCGTAGGTTTGCTACATTCGCATACATTATATTATCTTTCTCTTTGAGTCTTCACCATCACGATTAGCCTGATGTTCCTCTTCACTTGCGATACTGCAGTGACAGCAAGTCTCCTCCAGGCTCTCCCAGACCTCTATCTGAAGTATCCTCTGGCAGATTGTCACCAGTGACAGTGTTCTGACAATTGTTCAAATCCTTCCTCTGATATCCAAACTTTCAAACCCTTTCCTAACTCTTTGGACTGTTCCAAGCTGCACCAACTACAAATTGTATCACTTTTCAATTTCATATTCCATAACTTTTGTCAATTCTTTTCAGCTCCTCTTAACTTCACCATGTATCTGCTGACACTGCAAAATCCACCAGTTGACAATTCTTTCTTTTTTGTTATAACACTAGTCTGGTCTTCTTGCTGGATAAGGTGATCCTTATATTATTATATTATATTATTATTATTATATTATTAATTAGAATTAATAGTGCTAGTGTATAGTAAACCACATTTTCCCACCGTGTATTCGATTGTGCTTATTATTTAGCATAAGCAACTCAAAGTCTTTTTTTTAATCTCTGAATTCTCTTGAATTCTATAGTATTTAGAAATAAGGTATTATTTTCATTGGTTTGTTTAGGTAATCCAGAAAAAGCCGTAGAGTTAATCCCCGGTGCCAAATGATCCTAAATTTGTCATACATTAACTATCATGGCCACATGTTATACCATTCCATAGGTAAAATGATTCATTCAGATGTGCGTAAATATCTTTTCTAAAAGTGAATCCACTAAGGCAATAATCTCTTTTTTAGACAATGGAAAATAAACGTAGTAGCTCAATATTATTGTATCATTCGGATTATTGTCCTCATCCTTCATAGTTATCTGTACAACGTTCGGCCGATGTGCCCTCCGGCCCTTCTTCTAGTATTTCTTGAAACTCCGGGAGCCTCTTTTCAAAATTCTGGAAGCTCTTTCGAACACTCCGCGCCCGAACCTTACTTGTACGAATCGGAGACCGTCATCTCATTACGAGATATCTTACATTTAACCACCAAACCCTTTATTCAATTCACGGGGCGCGGAACTGTTCTGTTCAGTTCCCATCACCATACGCTGCGGCTATGAGTGTATAAGCTGTGTAATCTATTATTCTAGTTATAATATCTATTATCAACAATAGAATAATAATTTAAACACAGCTTCTTCAGTCCGTTTTTCTCTTTTTCTTTTCTTCTTGTCTGATTTTCATTCTTCCTTCTTCTTCTTCTTTCTTCTACTTTGTTCGACTTTTCTTCCCTTCTACTCTTTCACTCTCTTCTTTCCCACTTTTCTTTGCTTCTTCTTCTCTTCTTTCTTTGACCGCATTTCCTTTTCCTTCTCCTATTCTCTTTCTTCATTTCTTCTATTTTTCTTTAGCCCGAGGCACCCTTAACACTACTTATCCGATTAATATAAGCTTTTTTTTTTCCTTTCTTTCCGATCTTCCTGCTATCTCCTTTTCTTTCTGTCGTTTCTTTTCTTCTTCTTCCTCTTTCTTCTTTCTTCTTCTGTCTTCCTCTTTCTTCTTGTCTTCTTTTCTTTCTGTTCTTTTCTTTCTTCCTTTTCTTGTTCTCTTGTCTGTGCGTTGCTTCCTCCCCGTCCGGGACAGGCTTTTTCTTCTTTCTTTCTGTTGTTCGTTTCTTCTCTGTCGTCTTCTTTCTTTTCTGTTTACCCTTGTTCTCGTTTCTTTCTTTCTTTCTTTCTTTTCTTTGTGTTTTGTGCCGCTTTTCTTCTTTCTTTCTTTTCTTAGTTCTCCCGCTTTCCTTTTCTCCTTTCTTCTTGTTCCTTTCAGGGTTCTTTTCCTTTCTTTCTTTCTTCTTGTTCGCGTTATCTTTTCTCCGTTTCTCTTCTTTCTTCACTATCTGTCTTCTTTCCTTTCTTTCTTCTTTTCTTGTACCGCTTTTCTTTCCTTTACTTTCCTTTCCTGTCTATTTCTTGTCATCTTAATCCTTTCTTGGTATTCTGTTTTCTTTACTTTTCTTTCATTTCTTTTCGAAATATGTTGTAAGCGACAGCATATTTGCTTTCATTGTCTTTCTGTTCGTTTTGTACACATAGGAGATAAAACCGAGACTAATGATCTTATGCTTTCTTTCTTTCTTGTTCGGTTTCTTCTTTCTTTCTTTTCTTTCTTGTTCGTTTCTTTCTTTCTCTCTTTCTGTTCTGTTTCTTTCTTTCTTCTTTCTTTCTTGTTCTGTTCTTTCTTTCTTTCTTCTCTTTCTTTTCTGTTTCTTTCTTTCTTTCTTTCTTTCTTTCTTTCTTCTCTTTTGTTTGTTTGTTTCTTTGTTTTTTCTTTTCTTTCTTTTTTCCCCTTTTCTCACTTTCTTTCTTTTGTTTTCTTTCTTTCTTGTCCGCTTTCTTTTTCTTTCTTTCTTTCTTCTCTTCTCTTCTCTTCTCTTCTCTCCTTCTTTACCATTTTATCCTTTTCTGCAAAAAAAAAGAAGAAGAACACCCGTCCTCCCTTGAGTTTTTAGTGTTAAAACCGGGCGCCTGTGTGATTCATCAACTGTGAAACACCTTTGTCTCGTGATAATTTACAAAACGAGAAATATCTGTTTACAGCGACATGTTGTCATGGTTCATTTGCATATCTTTAAAGAAATCGCACGAAAATATAAATTACAATGTTTGTTTGCTAATTTTGGGCGCTACACATTTTTGCAATTATCATTGTTCTATAAATAATTTTTCTATTTCTTTTTTTGGGAATCAAATGGGCCTAGAAAGTACACACACACACACACACACACACACACACACACACACATACACGCACGCACACACGCACACACAAATAAACAAAGACGCTACTGCCTAATAATAAAACATAAAAAGGGGGTTAGGCCAAACCTGGAATAATAATAAAACATTGTGGAACACACACACACACATAAACATGGATAAATACACACACACACACACACACACACGCGCGCGCGCGCACGCACATAAACACTGACGCACTGGAAATATAAGACAAACTAGAATGAACGATTACTAAGAACAGCTTTATTTTCAGAAATCTTCTGTCGAAGAGATTTTATCTCGAAATATTAAGAATAAATCAAGGGTTAACAAACAATACCATAGTTACTTTATATTTGCAATGTGATAGCCTTCAAAACAACAAACCAATATATATATATATATATATATATATATATATATATATCCGTAGTTAGGGTCTTTCCATGTGTGGTTTAACCAAGCTGATGCAGGTAGACCATAAGGAGAGCTCAATGTGCCTAATACCAGTGAGTAAAAGGACAGAGCAAGATATTTAGTAAATGAAGAAAAAACTCTAAACTTGCTTCATTACAATAATTTGTTTCAACCGTATTAATACGGCATCTTCAGGTAATCACAAGAACAAGACTCTTACTCTTATATTTACTATATATATATATATATATATATATATATATATATTCATCAAAAAGTTACTATTACGTTTTAATTGCAGTAGCATAAGTAGTTAATCCAATATCTTGTAAAATATAGAGTATTAATACTAAAACAAGAGGATAGAGGTTAGGTTTGGACAGCTGATAGATAGAATCACAAATTACTTTTGTCGGTGAACATATGGTAAACTCATCATTAATTTCAAAGGAAAAAGTTTTAGTTTTAGGCACAAAAAGTTTTTTTTTTTTTTTTTTTTTTTTTTAGACATAGATAAAAAATAATCCTAAACCAGGCTAGAATATATAATATTAGCTACCTACAATTTTTTACTTCTCCTGAGGAAGGTGTACCTTGAACACCGAAACCGTATTGGAGAGAAACATTTTTCTACAACTATGTATATATATATACATATACTAGCTACCTGTCCATGACCGGACTAAAAAAAATTAGGAACACCAGAGAGTGTTTTCAGACATATTTACATCTAAGGGTAAATAGTTATGGAAATTTTCGTGAAAATCGGACCATTAATTGATTTTTCATAAAAAAATTTTTTTAAATTCTTGTCGTAACTGGAATATCAGCAGTAGCAGCTAATCTATAGCTTTCGAAAAATCGTTTGATTTTTGTTTGATTAATCTATTATATCCCTTAATCAGTAAAAACCAATAACCAAATTTGAAGGGTTTCTTAGTTAGAACGATATCAATGTGTATGCAAGATTTTGAATCTGCGTAACCTCCCGTTTTGTAGTTATACGTCGACACGTATAGACCAAAATCTCTCCTTTATATATATATATATATATATATATATATATTATTTCTATTTTTGAAGGCAATTACAATGCGTATATCGTATAAAATTCGATAATTATTGAAAATAATCCTGGCAAGCAACCTCGGTGAACAACGACTGCGACGTGTGGAATACCGTACAGCTGTTTCAACCTTTTAGGTCTCCACAGCAGTGTATACCTACAATCTCCCTCCGACAGAGATCGAACGGAGAATCCAGCACGCAAAGTCAGAACTCTACCCCTGGGCCACCGGCGACACGAAACACGTCAAATTAACATGTCAATGATAAACACGCCACTACTATGCAGTACTTAGTACAGCGAGCGTTAAGAGAATTGCAAAGTTGGCCCTGCTCAGGAGTAAGGATAATAGTATTTGATAATTGCTTTTAAAGCATTGTTAAGTAAAGTATATTATTATTTATATATTTTTGAAGGCAATTAAAATGCGTATATCGTATAAAATTCGATAATTATTGAAAATAATACTTTACTTACCAATGATTCAAAAGCAAATCAAATAATATATTATATATATATTATATATATATATATATATATATATACTCCCCACTCCTAGGGTTGAGAACTCGCTGACGGCCGCCAACTCAAGCGTAAACGCAACGCTCTTCTATATAAAGAATGGAGCACTTTGTGACAGCCTTTATACACAAAGCAATGTGTGTACTAAAACAGTTAAAATCCCCTTCCCATTCTGTAAGTGAAGACAGCCTAATGATTAAGGTGCCGGACTGACACCCAACCGACCAGAGTTCAATTCCGGCTGTAGGTAGCTTACAAAATGTCTAGCCACACTGAAGAGACTAGATAAGTCGAAACACGTGTCTGTGAATGACCCTATATATTATTATATGTATATTCATTACACGAAATATAGGATAATGCAACCTTTTTTTCTGGCTATGGATTGTGAATCGTTCATTACAAGACATCGTCTATTACTCGAGTACACATGGTAAATTATTTTTAGAACGTCTGAGCTGTCATCTCGTTTTCAGAACGTGCTGTCTCTCTTAATTCACACGTAAGAAGAAAATGACCGGAAATTTAATAAACTGCTTTTTTTCATTTTTTTTATTGTGCATTCTTTCTTTGCGAATCTAAAGGATTTCACGTACTTCTTCGTCTATTTTTTTGGTTATGTTTTTTTTTTTGTTTTCGTTAATGGAAGGAAGAGTAAAAGAGGAAATTCGTGGCGGATATATGTCTGATGAATGCACCAAGTGAAACACACAGAGAACCGGAAGACAGACAACGGGAAATGTTCTACCTTATTCATTTTCATTTTTTGACAAAAATGCGTTCAATTTGTAAAAAAAAAAAAAAAAAAAAAGAAGAAGTAAAAAGGAAAAGAGGAAAGACGGGAGTAGAAGGAGGGGGATAACTTGATGACAATAAAACGAGTTAAAGATGCGGAGTGAAACAAGTAAACATTTTGAGATGCTGAGCCGAAATACCAGAATTTTGGCAAGGAGTCATAGTTAAAATGAGGTCGAGTTATGTTACGGTAACAAACGAGAAAGAAATAGAATAAAAGCAATATATATATATATATATATATATATATATATATATATATATATATATATATATATAATCCAAAAATCCAGAGAAGAAATCTTCCTTACGCCACAAGAGTTTATTTTAAAAAAAACACAAAAAAAGCCTGTCACCGTTTGAGAGCTCAATGTGTGCTCTTAATGTTTGAGTCACAGAGCTAATATATGCTAAATCTCTAAATCTTTTGTTATTTCTTTAACTATATATATATATATATATATATATATATATATATATATATATATATATATATATACGATATATTTTTTTTTTTTTTGAAGGCAAAATAATGCAGATTCATGTTGAAAAACATATTTATTGCTGTGAATGACGCACAGCAATAAATATGTTTTTCAACATGAATCTGCATTATTTTGCCTTCAAAAGAATTTAAAAAAATATAACGTATTACATTTATAAATAATGCTTCTATCTAACTATAAAAACAAGCAAAAAAAAAATTCTATTTCAATATGCCCTGAGCCGGGAATTGTTTTTATAGTATTAAAAAGGAAAAAAAAAATTCCTTTATAAAAAAAAAAAATTAAAGAAAATAAATTTAAAAGAAAAAAAAATATCTTAAATGATTTCAAACGTCCCGCAATTTAACAACTCACGGGTTTCAACGGAACTACACGATCTCTACCGAATTTGAAATCTTAACGGAAGCTTACGATCTCTTCCAAATTTCAAAATCTCCATCAAGCTCAACGTCATTAGAACCAAGTTGACTTTAAAAAACACAGTGGGAACATTTTCAACTCTATAATAAACTCTCTGAATATGGATTTTATCCGAAAATTAAGAGCACAGCAATAAATATGTTTTTCAACATGAATCTGCATTATTTTGCCTTAAAAAAAAAAAAAAAATATATCGTATTACATTTATAAATAATGCTTCTATCTAACTATAAAAACAAGCAAAAATATATATATATATATATATATATATATATATATATATATATATATATATATATATATATATGCTCCCCGTGCCCCTAGGGTTGAGCACTTTGGGGGGATTTCGCTGACGACTGCTGACTAAAGCGTAAACGCAACGTTCTCCTATATAAGGGCTGGAGCACTCTATGCCGGCCTTTACATACAAAGTGATGTGTGTATTAAAACAGTTAAAATCTCCTCCTCTTTCTATAGGTGATGACAGCCTGGCTGTTAAGCTGTCTGACTGACACTGAACCGATCGGATTTCAACCCGTCTGTAGGTAGCTTACAAATGTCTAGCCACATTGAAGAGACTCGATAAGCCGAAACACGTGTCTGTGGATGACTATATATATGTATATATATATATGTTGTAGACTACAATTCACAGTCAGAAAGAAAGGACGTGACTCTCCTGAAAATTCACCACTCGTCTAAATAAAGGAAACTCAAAAAAAAAAAAAAACTACAGTTTTCTGATATTTATTCCTTGACTAACACATTATGGGAACAACATTAGCATAATATAGTACGTTAATGCTTCACACATATGCCCAAACCTGGTATATGTATTTCAAACAACGGATACAAATACTAAAATACATCTCAAATCTTATTATAATGGAGATTGTGGTTTGTATGTCTGTAACCGAAACTATATTACTATTCCAGTCACAATTTCCTTTGTTATTTACATCACATTCTCCATGATTTTATTTTTATTTAAACTTCAATTATTAATAAAATTGTTTTACATCATTAAGACTGTTGATCATATCTACATACTAATAACATGCAATTGTATTTATATATAAAACAAAATAGCGATTTACAGTGTGAATAGGAAGGCTAATTTGCATATTGATCTTAAAAATTTGATTTTATTTATTAAAATCAAAAAATTATGTATATATATATAAAAAATTATATATATATATATAAAAATTATGTGCTTAGTATTATTGATTTCTAATTGTTTGGTTTTATATTAATGAATATGAGCAAAAATCTCTGGGATAAATCTTAAAAGAAATCCATTAACAAGAAGAAATAACTGTAATATTATTCTTTACTTCCTATTTTAAATAAATAGTTAAATTAGGAAAATTTACCAATGAAAGATGGGAGTAAGGGAAAATGATGTCAGAGTTAGTTTCAAAGTTGTTCTATTTTTCAATCATACCCCCTCTGTTCCAAATATTTTTATTTGAATTCTTATTCAGTTTCATTAGCCTTTCTAATTTAACATGATATTTTATTATATTAAAACTTATATACTTGCACCCGGAGGGTGCATATATTTGCTAGTATATATATATATATATATATATATATATATATATATATATATATATAAGTTGTTTCAAAAAAGTATCGAGATTTTTTGTTCGTATTGACACATCTTGTATTCTGAAAAAAAAAAACCCGTTCCGTTCATTAATTTATTTCAGAATACAAAGTGTGTTAAAAAGTATCAAGTTTAAAGCTGTATTTACCAAGATTGAAATGAAGAATGAATGGAACGTTATTTTTTTTCAGAATACAAGGTGTGTCAAACAGTACAAAAATATCGATTCTTTTTAGACACACCTTATATATATATATATATATATATATATATATATATATATATATATATATAAGACCATTCAACACGCACTCCCCTCAAAGTGTTTTTTCACGGAACAGATGGACTTACTACTACTAACAGACTCTTCTACCCGGATTATAATAGCATGTCAAACCCTCAAAAAATATTTCAATTTCTATAATTATTTTAAAATGCTCCCTTAAAAAAAAACTCTCTAAAAACATTTTTTTAAACAAGAACTCTCCTGACAATGACCTAAGGTCGAAACTAGTTGAGAATAAATTACATATAAGAGATATTCCTGTTTGTCTTATCACTTTTTGTTCACACACACACACACACACACACACACACACACACACACACTATATATAATATATATATATATATATATTATATATGAATTTTTTTTTCATTCATTCTTGTTGGGTATTTAACTTTTCATACTTTTTCCAACTTATATAATGATATAAAACAATATAATAACATTAAATCGTCAAGCCTGAATAAGAATAGTAGCAACGAATACGAAACGCGAGATGAATAAAGACGCCGAAATAAAAGAAGAAAATCTATTAAAAACTGAAAAGGTGTAACCATATGTTCAGTCATTAAGTTCATAGAATAATATTAAAAGTAGTTTGTTAGAAAACATAATGTTGTACTTAAGGGATCGTTAGTTTGTTAAGAAATGACTTAGGTACTATTTCTCTGAATTCTTTTAGATGTCTCAGTTGGACACATGGTGCAATGGATACATATATTTACCAACCCCTCCGCACGAGCAGGATGTTACACAAGGTCAATTTCTCCTAGACTGGTTATCTAGCCAGGGTTAAAGAGCCCAGTCTGCCCTGCTATTTACCCATAACTGGAGGGGGAATTGGATTCATACCTTTTCCAAGGGTATTAGCGCTATGTGAAATTCAAGCAGTTTCGTTCAGGAATTGAACTCGGGTCGACGAGTCCATTTCTTATGACTCTAAACATTAGACCACGCGCCTCCATTTAACCCATATATGGGTTTTAATGTGTGTCTATGTGTAAGTATACGAGGAGCGTTCAATAAGTAATGCCCCTGACCCAGTTTTAGTTGTTTGATCTTGCTGAAATTTTGCATGTGCAATTATCCATATCACTATAGATAAAGCGGCAAATTACAGCTCTGAACTAATTGTGGTTTCTGATTTACAGGTGTTTGAACTGAGTAAAGTGTGAAATGGAGCCTGTTGAGTGTCGAGCAGTGATCCGTTTTTTTGTATTTGAAAGGACGCACACCACGGGAGACTTTTGATGAAATGAAAGTAACTTATGGTGATGATGCCCCAACATATAACCTTGTAAAACGCTGGCATCGTGAATTCAAACATGGTCGGAACTCTGTGGAAACAGCTCCCAGATCTGGTCGCCCCCTTCTGCCATTGATGAGGCATCTGTCCGTCAAGTTGAGGCTGCCATTTTGGAAGATCGACGCATAACTATTCGCCAAATAGCCCATGAGGTCAAGATTAGTACCGGGTCTGTGGAAACTATCATTCATGGCCATTTGCATATGCAAAAGGTGTCTGCAAGGAGGATTCCCAGGTTGCTCACACCTTTCCAGAAGCAAGAACGCGTCGCGGGCTCGAGGATGAATTTGGAGGTGTGCCAAGAAGATGAGTCAATTTTTTTCAAAAGACTGATTACACAGGATGAAACCTGGGTCCATCACTATGATCCAGAGACCAAAGCCCAGTCAATGGAAGCACCTTGTCTCACCTCCTCCAAAGAAGGCAACGGTGCGGCCCTCCGCTGGCAAGGTCATGCTCACAGTATTTTGGGACCAGGACGGAGTAGTGATTACAGATTTCCTGGCAAAGGGTACCACAATTACAGGAGCCTATTATGATTCACTTTTGAGGAAATTAAGAGAAGCTATCAAAATCAAGAGACGGGGCAAGATCAGCAAAGGCACCCTCCTCCTGCAGGACAACGTTCCGGTCCACAACTCGCGTGTCGCTAGATCAGAATCACAGGCGTGCAGCTATCAACTACTCCCCCATCCCCCTACTCTCCTGACATTGCACTCTCTGACTTTCACCTCTTCCCAGCCATGAAGTTCTTTTTGAAAGGAAAGCGTTTCCCAGATGATGCAGCCTTGATTTCTGAAGTCACGTCGTGGTTGGAGGACCAACCTGGGGTGTTCTACAAAAACGGTCTCCAGAGCTGTTTCAAACGATGGGAGAAATGTGTAACTTGGGTGTTCCTATGTAGAAAAAGACTAATAACTGTGCCAAGTTTCGTTGCTCTACTGCTATGGGAAGTGGGTCAGGGGCATTACTTATTGAACGTGCCTCTTATGTGTGTGGTGGGTGTTTGTATTAGTTGGTTATATTTACGGCATGTTCACCCTTTTATTTTAAACTATATATTTTTTATAGATATGTATAGAAAGTTACAGAAAGTTAATGGAGGTTTTGTAAGAGATCAGGAATTAATGCATGCCATTGATAAAATAGGATTATATAGCGCGGAATTGATAACGCTAACCTGTTTCAATCGATCCTAATAAAAATATGAAGAGAGAGAGAGGAGAGAGAGAGAGAGAGAGAGAGAGAGAGAGAGAGAGAGAGAGAGAGAGAGTTAGATCAATACCACTCAAAAATTTTCCCCACAAACGCTATCCCACCCATTTGACTTCTTCCCTAATCCCCCCGTCCACTTTCTCTTCTATAAAACACTTGTATGATGCCTTAATGATCAATTAAACGACTGATGATGCTGAGCGTAATGCTTAGCGAAATATATCTCCTACATACGCTTGTCTGAGTTTTGTTCCTGTGTTCCACATATCTCTACTACATTCCGTCGGATTATTTCCAATCCTCCTTCCTCATCGATACATTGTAAATAAAAAGAGACATTGTAAAAAAAAAAAGATGCTAATTAAGATTTACGGTTATGTAATTACCATTTAGAATGTAATGTAAATAACCAAGGGAATTGTTACATTGGCGGTGACGTAGTTTCGGTTACAGACAGGCAGACACAAAACCTCTATTATAATAAGATAACAATTTCACCGCCACCCGAAAGAAACAAACAAAAAAGCCTCAAAAGTTATTTGTTATTTTCATCTTCTAAATTGAGAGTGTTCTCTCTGCAGGCGAATATTGCATCCTTTTTCACAGAACAATGTGTTTTCCACAGAATTAGCAAAAGGCGAAGATGAAACGGTTTTATTATCATTGTACGGAAGTCTCAAACGAATAAAAGCTAAGCATTTTATTGCTGTTCAGCATGCAAGTGTTATTACTTGGGATTTTTTGGCTGTTTTTGGTTGCAACGTGAAAGGAATTATGTTTACAGCCTTGTGGGGAATCTAATATCGTAGAGAATGCTGATTGAAAAATAAAGGTGAATCCGAAAGAGGCCACCTGGGTCAGACATTTAATGCATTTATATACACATTAATGTCTATTCGCAATGGGGAAATGCTTTTCGAGATAAATAAATTTACAGACCATAAATTGTTTTCTATGATGATTTGATTGACATACCGGGAAGATATTTCTTCAGATTCGTTCCTTTTTGGTTGGTAGGTTGGTTGGTTGGATTTTACGGCATGTCATCCTTGGGTTATTTTATGCCGAAGACGTTTCTTCAGAACTTCATCAATCTCCGAAGACGTTTCTTCAAATTCATTCCTCTTTGTTTCGTAGATTGGTTGGTTTGAATTTTACGGCATGTCAGTCCTTGTTGGGTTATTTTATGCCGAAGATGTTTCTTTAGATTCGTCCCACTTTGGTCATAGGTTGGTTGATTGGATTTTACGGCATGTCAGTCCTTGTTGGGTTATTTTATGCCAAAGACGTTTCTTTTGATTCATTCCTCTTTGTTTCGTAGTTTGGTTGGATGGTGAGATTTTACGGCATGTCAGTATTTATTGGGTTATCTTATGCCCAAAACGTTTCTTTAGATTCGTTCCTCTTTAGTCCATAGGTTGGTTGGTTGGATTTTACGGCAAGTCAATCCTTGGGTTATTTTATGCCGAAGACGTTTCTTCAGATTTGTCCCATTTTGGTTCATAGTTTGGTTGGTTGATTGGATTTTACGGTATGTCAATCTTTGTTGGGTTATTTTATGCCAAAGACGTTTCTTCAGATTTATTCCTCTTTGTTTCGTAGATTGGTTGGTGAATTTTACGGCATGTCAGTCCTTGTTGGGTTATTTTATGCCGAAAACCTTTCTTTAGATTCGTTCCTCTATGGTCCATAGGTTGGTTGGTTGGTTGAATTTTACGGCATGTCAGTCCTTGTTGGGTTATTTTATACCGAAGACGTTTCTTCAGATTTGTCCCTCTTTGGTTCATAGTTTGGTTGGTTGGTTTGATTTTACTGCATGTCAATCTTTGTTGGGTTATTTTATGCCGAAAACGTTTCTTTAGATCCTTTCCTCTTTGATTCATTGGTTGGTTGATTGGATTTTACGGCATGTCAATCTTTGTTGGTTTATTTTATGCCAATGACGTTTCTTCAGATTCATTCCTCTTTGTTTCGTAAATTTGTTGGTTGAATTTTACGGCATGTCAGTCCTTGTTGGGTTATTTTATGCTGAAGACGTTTCATTAATTTCATGTGTATCAATAAATTTGAAAAAATAATTTCATGTTTATCAATAAACTGGTATAAATATATATGTATGTCTGGTGGGAGTATATATATATATATATATATATATATATATATATATATATATATCAATTCGCCGATTAGGATGCAACACAAGGTCAATTTCTTAAGCGTAGTTCAAAATGTTTGAATTCAGAGTTTTCCTTCTCCTAGACCGGTTGCCTAACCAAGGTTAAAGAGCCCAGTCTGCCCTACTATTTATCCATAGGTGGAGGGAGAGTAGGATTAATACCTTTCCCAAGGGTATTGGCGCTTAGTGAAATGTCATTACCACATCCAGGATTTTAACTCGGGGCGACGAGTCCATTTCCCGTGACTTTAACCATTACACCACGGCTTCCTCATATATTATATATATATATATATATAATATATATAGTTCAATCACAAATAAAAGTTATTTATTTAATTACGGGAATATACAACCATAGAGCATATCATAATACAAAATTCCTTTAAAATGACAGAAATAAATGGTCAAATAAACTGTATATATAATGTTTTTTTCTTCTACGTGTGCGTATATAATGATGTCATGCGCGTTTGCATAAATATGTGATATATGATTGTGTCCACATATGTATATATATAATACGCGCGTATAAATATGCGTATTTGTGTTTGGTATTCTTGGTTACGTATGTTATGGGCAAATTAAATATAATGTATAAATGTATTTTTAAATTGTGCTGTTAATAATAATGAACATATTTATTGCGTTGGTGGTGCAATGTGGACGTTACATTTGTATATATATTGTACAATGTATATAGGTAGAGGGAAAGATACTTACAGTTTGTCGGATCTGTTGTAGTGTTTACAAATTATATTACTATTTTATATATCACAGATATTGAGCACTCTGTTGTATGTTTACAAATTATATACTATTTTATATATCACAGATATTGAGCACTCTTCTAATAACACTGTACGTTGGATACTATTACTTTTCTAGTATACTAGTGCCAACCATATATTAATATATATATATATATATATATATATATATATTATTAATGTGTATGGTTGGCACTAGTACTATAATATTACAGTGTTATTAGCTCAATATATATATATATATATATATATATATATATACACAACACACACACACACACACACATATATATATATATATATATATATATATATATATATATATATATATGTATGTGTACGCGCACGCGCGCATGTGTGTGTATAGCAGTCTCTTTGTCTGTCTATGAGTCTAATAATAAGACATTTTAATTGGTCGGAAAGTTGAAAGAAATCGAATGGCTTCTGTCACATGAACGAAAAGCGAAACAAATTTTCCTTTTTTTGTTTCTTTGATTGTCAAGTTTTTCCTTTATTTTTCTTTTAAAGTTTTCATAGTCTAAAACAAGACTACAAGTTATTTACGGTACCTTCGTAATGCGAGGGACAGCTGGTAGATATAGAAGCAAAACAAATGATAAAAAAATATCGAAATTAAAAGCGATGAAAAATATATAATTAGGACAAACAAAATGCTGGAATATCTTATTATTATAATCGAGATTGTGTGTTTGTCTGTCTGGAACCGAAACTGCATCACTACTAAAGTCACAATTCCCTTAGTTATTTACGTCACATTTGCCATGATTTTATTTCTATTTAAACCTCAGTTATTAATAATTTTATTTAACGTTATTTATACTGTTGGCCTTATCTACTGCTAAAACAAGCAATTGTATTTATATATATATACAACAAAATAGTGGTTTACAGTGTGAACGGGAAGGCTAATTTGCATATTGGTATTAAAAATTTGAATTTAATAAATATGTGATTAGTATTATTGATTTTCTAATTGTCTGGTTTTATCTTAATGAATATGAGCAAAGATCTTGGGGATAAATCTTAAAAGAAATTTATTAGCAAGAAGAAAAAACTCTAATTTTATTCTTTCCTTCCTATTTTAACTAAATTTCTAAATTAACATGTTTTATTAGATTAAAACTTAAATACTTACACCCTACGGAGGGTGCATATATTTGCTAGTATTTATAACAGAATCTAAAGTTAATATTTTAGTTGATAACTTATTACTAATTTAAATCATGCCACCAAATATATACAATCGCTGAATTTATAGGACATCCTCGCTGGATGCTCCATACTTGCTACATCCTGGTGGCAAACGGGTTGGGTAATAAAGATGTTTCATCGTAGTGTAATGGTTAGCAAGCTAGTCTCGCAGATCTATTACTACTAAATAGCGAGTTCGATCCTCGATCCTGGATGTCCATATTTGTGATCTTGTGTCACACCCTACTCGTGGCGAACGGGTTTGGTAAATTATTATATAATAAAATATTGATATTAAAAATTTGATTTTAATAAATATGTGCTTAGTATTATTGATTTCTAATTGTTTGGTTTTATCTTATGAATATGAGCAAAAATCTTGGGGATAAACCTTAAAAGAAATTTATTAACAGGAAGAAATAACTGTAATTTTATTCTTTATTTCCCATTTTAACTAAATAATTAAATTATGAAAATTTAGCAATAAAAGACGGGATTGGTGGAATAGTAAGCTTCAGTTTTTTGATTTTTATCTTAATCTTTTTATCTGAGTTCTTATTTAGTTTCATTAGCCTTTCGAATTTAATACACTATATCATTACTTTAAAACTTAAATATTTGCACCAGGAGGGTGCATATATATGGATAAATTTTGGATATTAGGATAAAAGCGAAATTGCGCGGGCTTCAAAAATCTGTCTCAATTTTTATTATGGATATGATCCCGTATCGCGGCATTATTGACATTTTTGAACCACGTATCTTTGAGGCGTAACACAGATTCTCAAAGATACGTGGTTCAAAGTTAATTGACCTGAAAAAAATGTAAAGGTTTTTAGTTAAAATAACTTGTGTATTATATCTTTTATTCATTAATATATCAACACTGAAAATTTTATTAAATTTGGTTAATTCCCTGATCTTTGGTTTTTCTTTTTCTTTCGGAGGTGTGATATACGATGGTGGAATTTAGGTCCGTTAAGCTCGATTTAACCCTATAAACTGTCATACAAGTTGTGACGAATACAAGGTTCATTCTTTACCCAAAGTCTTTCTAACCTCGTCATACATCATTTTTATCTATATTAAGTCGAGGCCATTCACCTTTTTTCCTTTACATCTTTCGTATATCTGAATTGCCAGCAGCGCTAATCTTAGGCTTTGGGGACGACTATTATGTAAAAACTTATGAATTATTCATTTCCCTGTTTGGCCGCGAGTAATGTAACTAGCGAAAATGAAAGTGATAAAAACAATTTAAAAATGAATGAACTGTAGAAATACTAAAGGAAGAGGGTAAGTTCCCGTGGCGTAGTGGCTAACATGTTGGACTGAGACATCGTTGTCAAGCCCTAGCACCTATATGATTCTCCTAACCCTATTGCCCTTATGGCAAGCCCCAACCCCTTTTTATCATATGGGTGCTAGAAGGCGGTGGCTGCGGGTCTACATGTCCTGGGAATCACGTTAAACTCTATCTGATGGTGAGGTTCCAGTTTTGGAGGTTTGGGGAATGTGGAGCACCCCTTCATCACCATTGCTCCCTGGTCCACTCTGACCCGGAGTGGTAGTACCTGTTAGGGTCCCATCTATGGGTTAAATAGAAAAATGTATTTATAAAAAAATTGTATTATCCATTAAGAATTGATTTATTTCAAAATTTTATCGGCATTAAATGACCCACTGAGGTTGATATGCCGTAAAACAAAACAAACCAAACCAAATGCGACATCATAGTGAGCTTAAACGTCAGTCACGTGGTTACTTTCACTTTGACTTTCGGATTAATATCCT
>CM042153.1:81847453-81877453 GCA_023376005.1 Doryteuthis pealeii
GGGAAAGAAAGAGAAGAAAGAAGGAGAGAGGACAGAGAGAGAGGGGAACAGAGAGAGGGGAACAGAGAGAGGGAGAGATTTAACGCAACTTTATTCATTCTCGATTTGGAAGAGAGAGAGAAAGTTGGAAAGGTATAGAGGGAGAGAGGGGAAAAGAAAGAGAAGAAAGAAGGAGAGAGGGACAGAGAGAGGGGAACAGAGAGAGGGGAACATAGAGAGAGGCAGAGATTTAACGCAACTTTATTCAGCCTCGTTTTGGAGAGAGAGAAAGTTGGAAAGGTATAGAGGGAGAAAGGGGGGGGAGAAAGAGAAGAAAGAAGGAGAGAGGGACAGAGAGAGAGAGGGGAACAGAGAGAGGGGAACAGAGAGAGAGAGAGAGAGAAGAGGAACAGATAGAGGGGAAGTGAGACAGAGATGGGGATAAAGAGAGAGAGAGAAGGAGATGGACAGTGAGGAGTGGAGAGGTGATAAACAGAGAGGGGGGACACAGACAGAGAGAGAGAGGGGAGAGTGAGAGATAGGGGAAGAGGGAAAGGGAAGAAACGGGTGTTACATATTAATTGAATCCCTATTACTTTTTAAGGTAGTATAGAAATCCTTATGGCAATCAGTACAGCTGATGGCCTTGAGAGTGAGTGACAATGCTTGACCTCACTCTCACCTTGCGTTCTGGGATGATCGTGGGAATCGGAAGTGATAGAAATCCCCTTCCAGTTTAAGGTGTAAGCAATTTAGTCAGTTGCAGAGAGAGTTGAGAGTTAGGACTGAAGCTAGCAAGATGTGACTCTCCGCGCGCATTTGTCTGGTATTGGGGATCCAGAATAAACTAACATCAAAATTAAATCGAAGTCTTGTTGTTATTACTAAAAGCTAACAATGACACAAGGCTTCTGATAAGAAATGGTCCCCAGCAGAACCAGACACGGAATCCCCAGATAAGAAAGACCAGACGAGACCTGTAGAAGATATACCAGACCATTAGAAGACCAAGACAGACTATTAGAAGACTATTAGAAGATAGAAGTACCAAGCCGGCCAGAAGAGAAGTGTGTAACACGGGGACAGAGTGAGGTGAGAGAGAGAGAGTGGGACAGAGATATGGAGAGAGAGTGAATCGAGTGAAAGGAGGGAGTGAAGATAGGTGAGATGGATAGAGAGTGGTAGAAGTAGAAAGTAGAGGGGGCAGGGAGAGGGGCAGAGAAATGGACAGAGAGAGATTAAGGCAGAGAGGGGGGAGAAGGGCGAGAAACAGAGAGAGAGAGAGAGAAAGAGAGAGAGACGGAAAGAAGTGAGAGAGAGAGAGTATGACAGAGAGGGAGGGTGAGAAGGACAGAGCGAGGGACAGAGAAATGGACAGAGAGAGAGAGAGAGAGAGAGGGGGGGGAAGGAGTAAGACAGAGAGGGGGAGAGGTGATAGGTACAGTGATAGGTACAGATAGAGAGCCAGAGAGAAGGGACAGAGAGAGAGAGAGAAAGAAAGAGAGCGAGATACAGTAAGACAGAGAGAGACAGAGACAGAGAGAAGGGAGAGTTGAGAGGAACAGAGAGAGGGCCAGAGAGAAGGGGCAACGAGAGAGAGAGAGAGAGAAAGAGAGGGAGATAGAGTAAGACAGAGAGAGTGACGAGGACAGAGAGAAGGGAGAGTTGAGAGGAACAGAGAGAGAGAGAGAGAGAGGGGGGGAGAGAAGGGGCAGAGAGAGAGAGAAAGAGAAAGAGAAAGAGAGGAGATAGAGTAAGACAGACAGAGAGAGAGACAGAGACAGAGAGAAGGGAGAGTTGAGAGAAACAGAGAGAGGGCCAGATAGAAGGGACCGAGAGCGAGTAAGTAAGACAGAGAGAGGGAGGCGAGAGGAACATGGAGAGAAAGAGAGAGAGAGAGAGAGAGAGAGAGGGGGGATGGGAAATAAGAGGAAGACGAAAAGGGTGAAAAGAGAAAGAGAGGAGAGAGAAAGAGAGAGAGAGAGAGAAAGAGAAAAAAGAGAGAGAAGGGAGAGTGAGAGATGGGGAATAAGAGGAAGACGAAAAGAGTGAAAAAGAAAAGAGAGAAAGAGAGAGAAAGAGAGAGAGAAAGAGAGAGAGAGAGAAAAAAAGGGGGTAGAGAGATAGAGAGAGAGAGGGCGTATTAATGATAAAGTTGTTAATGCCATGATAGCAAATACCCATTTACTATTAAGAGAAGAGAACAGACGCACAATTATAAAAGACGCGCCGGTTGGTGTATTTGTAATTCAGTCTCTTGTTGGTACAAGGTATAATTTACTACGCAAGCCGGATAATTAGAACACTTAAAACTGTATTGTTATGAATGCTACGGCATAGAATAATTCTATTAGAAGATATTATATTGACGTCCAGATTGGAAGCACACAGATAACAAACATGAAACTGCCAATCATACGATAAGCGAATGCCGCAAATTATCTCGGAGGGAATATATAAATAGCCCTGACAGGGTAGGAGCATTTGTCCGCAGGGAATCATTCAACTGAGCTTATGTATATTTTTATCATAGAGCGAGCAATAAATACCACGTGCAATACTCTGTCCTCATTAGCCGCTAACACTGTAGTAACACAGTTTTGGTGGCTACAAACGGGACTACCACCACCAGCCCCACCAGAACGGGTATTTAAAAAGATAAAGGAATAAAATGATAAATATCTGTTCATCTTACCAGTTGCATTGGTTTTGTTTTAATTTTTGTAAATGAATTCACAGCCTTTTGTTTATTACCATCTGGGCTTAAGTTGGGTTTCATTCATAGAGTGCCAGTGAATTTTTGGGTGAAAGCAGTAGTGGAAGGCGATGGACGACTGTATTTATTGGTATGGATCGGTCGGCGAATGGGACTAGTGTACCGTTGTGGTATATTTTCACGGTACCAAAATGATATAAGTAACGTTGTCCTTTTTTCCGGGCACTAACACTAAGGTGGCGGCGGCGTATATATTATATAGCGGGTCTCGTCCACGTGCCTCCAAATTCACAGTGCTAAAATGGTGTTGATAGAAATTATAGCACCAGAAATATGTCGTCACAACTGCTAGCCTTTATTATCGTGCTCGTCTAGTGGGCTCGTACCAGAGAGGAGGAAAGGCAAAGAGAAAGAGAGAGAGAGAAACTGTTAAACTACTGTGACCCCATGCTAGGGTCCAGAGACCCGTCCGTTCCCCTAGGCGTCCGAAAGCAAAAAGAGACCGTTACATTTCTTCGTTGTTCCACGTCACCACGTGACTTCCGGTTTCCACTCAATTCTCAGTTCGGGTCACGCTACGGTCAAATCATCGTTCATCCTGTTTTGGCTCATCACTCTCTTTTAAACCTTTATCATCTCTTATTTATTTATTTATTTCTTCTTCTCCCTTCCATTAGTAGTCCTAGCTCACAAAAGTCAGGATAATATACCCATCTTGCAACACTAGCTAAGATAGAAATACAAGTTTGACAGTATGGCCAGGTGGTGTATATCCTTTTCTTTACTTACTTCTATTCTTCTTCTGAAGTCTTTTCTATCTTACGTCTTCTTCTAACATCTCTTCTAGCGTCTGGACTTCTCTTGGGGACTTCGTGTCTGGTCTTCCATTGGGATTTCTCTTTATCAGAAGCCCTGTGGCATTGGTAGTTTTTAGATAATAACACAAGACTTCGATTTACTTAGCTCATATTTTATTCTCGAAATCCCCCCAGATTACCTGCGCAGATCAAGTCGGAGCGTGTGTAACACGACTCACCACCGTCGTGGTTTCTGACCGACTGACTAAAATTTATTTCTAATCTAAACCGGAAGAGGGTCTTCTCCATCGATTCTCACGGTATCCACCGGAAGGTTAGGACTGAGGTCAAGCCTTGTCATTCAACCCTCAAGGCCGTGGGCTGAAACTTATAACAGCCATTTTGATTTCTACACTACTGTACATAAATATTAAGAATCTAATAATTATGTAATACAGGTTTGTACCCAGTTCTTCCCAAAAAATAAAACTTCGGGCCTTGTGCCCAGATGTGTGTTCGGCTGTATCCTTGTGCCGACTTCATGTGAATAAATGAGCTGTATTTCTTTCGTGGAGTCGGATGCAGGGATGCAGCCGTCACTCATCAAATACATCTTACCAGTTGCATTATGAATGTGCGAGGGGGAGTTAAAAGGTAATGCCAATTTCTTTATTTCATGTGAAGTGTTTTTTTTTTTTTTACATTGAGACCCTAACGAGGGTCAGAGCAAGAATCTGACGAGTAAGACCCAACTTACCAAACAGCAATGTCCTCTTTCTGCATGACAATGCTCGACCACACACAAGCATGAAGAGGTGGGAGGAAATCGCTTCATTCGGGTGAACAACTTTACCGCGTCCTCCATACTCACCAGATTTAGTGCGTTCAGAATATTATCTCTTCGGTCCCATTAAAGAAGATTTGAGAGGCAAACATCATTCCAGTGTCGAGGAAGTGAAATCTGTAGTGAAGAAGTGGTTGAAGAAATATTCAACAGAATTTTAAGGGGCAGACATACATACTCTCATTCGACGGTAGAACATTGGGTAATTATGAATTTTTGTTTAGTAAATTAGGGTGTCCCAGAAAAAACAGAACCTACACATTTTGTAATAAAACTGTTAATTTTAACTAGGGGGTTAGTTTAATGGGAAAATAAATAAATAATTTTGGTTCTGTTTTTTTTCTGGGTCGCTCTGTTCAGGGTGACCCCGAAAAAAACAGAATCTGAAATGAACTTAATTGTTATTAAGAAGACATTATCTGAAATGAACTTAATTGTTATTAAGAAGACGTTTTATGATATTTTTGTGTTAAAGCATGCAGTTGTATTGTTTTCGAGACGATTCTAAGATTTGTGTATTTCGCACGGACACTTTCAAAATGGCTACCGTCTTGTTTCAAAGTGAAAGTCAGTTGGCTAAATTCCTAGCATAAAATTATCTGAAATGAACTTAATTGTTATTAAGAACACATTTTATGATATTTTTGTGTTAAAGCATGCAGTTGTATTGTTTTCAAAAAAATTTCTAAGATTTGTTTATTTCGCACGGAGACTTTCAAAATAGCTACCGGCTTAGTTCAAAATGAAAATCAAGGGAGGTTACTCTAATTGCCTTATTTGATAGGAATTTTGACAACTAACGTTGAAAATTACCCAAGTTATTCGGTCATAGTAAATCCTCCATGTATTCCGCTGGCTTTGTTCGACCACTTCTTGAGTCTGTTGACCTATATAACTGGCATTCGATATATAAACATTTACCTACGTTTGAATACAGAGCCCTTCCCCTGTCATAAAATACATTATTATCATTAAGGCATCAAGGGCGTCTTTGGGTGTCGAATCGGATTAGATGAATTTGGCACTAGGCCACAAGATTAAGATTCCTGTTGTGAGGAAACCTGAAAAAGAAAAGAAAATCCTCTTAGAACAATTTGCTAATGATGAGGCATTCTTAATTTACTCTGGCACAAGGTCATAAATGTGAGTTATGGGGGGGGGCGTGGTGTCATTCCTTGAGTCGTGGGAAATGGACTCGGTTATTTGAGTTCAAATGTTTGCGCTAGAATTTTTTGTATACAACCGTGCTACAATACACAACTTAAATCTATAGACTAAGCGGGGTCACGTGGTTTAAGCCTCGGTCAATCAACAGTCCGAATGTGTGGTTGGTTGACTACTTAATCACTGATACTGAAAGACGTCCATTTGCAATCATTGACGAAGTACTTGCCAGACTGAGGAGCACCAAGAAAAAAAACCAAAGGATTCTTCGACCGTAGATCGAAACTACGCTCTGCTTAATACAAAGGATCTCTGCTGGACAAGCGCCCTTGCTTGTGTTACATAATCTATGCGGTTGCATAAGATTATTGTCAATCCTCTGTATTTCTAAAGGGATGACCCTTTTCATATCACGGGCGGGATTTTCCATGGAATAGTACAGAAAGCCCGCGAAATACGTGAGGTCACGTGGGGCCTGGTTGAGTCCTCAGTTTTAAGTTGGACGTCAGGCAGTGAAGATGTCCTGCCTTAACTGTAACTCACTCTGCATACGTGCACTATGTTAGTCAGATATTTAGTTACATGAAATGTATAGTTAAGTAAATAAAAGCTTAAGAAAATAACACAGTTTTGTGGTTGGTGAATGTCTTGGTAACAAGACTGATCTAGAAGAAGAAATGAGTTAAGTGCGACCGACCACCAAGACGATAGAAGAGACGCTAGAAGATGACTAGAAGAACAGAAGAAGAACTTAAGAGATGCTAGAAGAACTTAAGATGTCAAAGACGCCAGAAGGAGAATAGAAGTAGAAAGAAAGTAAAGAGTGTACAGCACTTAAAACCTAAACTATGACCACTAAAATCATAACAGTTTGTCTTTCATTTAGTGCTACTCTCTCTCTCCCTCTCAACATGTAAAGGTAAATTTCTAATTTGGATGTAAAAAGTTTAAATTCAGAGTTTTCATTCTCCATAACTGGTTGCCTTACCAAAGTTAAAAAGTCCAGTCTGCCCTACAATTTACGCATAACTGGAGGGAGAGTAGTTGGATGCATACCTTTCCCAAGTGTATTAGCGCTATGTGAAATGTAAATAGGATTTGAACTCGGGTAGACGAGTCGATTTTTTACGACTCTGACCATTACACCAAATGCCTCCAGAAATGGTCATCTAAGACGACGCGTGATTCTTATGGACGTGATATTTTGATATTCGGTTTCTTACAGTACCTGCTGTTGCTTAAATGACTACCCGTCTATGTATTGAACAGGCTCATCACTGCTTAACTTCGGTGATCTACCGGGCAGCGATGTTTTCAAAGAAAAAAAGAACCATAAACATATACACAAAACAAAAATGGCAAAATTATTGGAATAACTTCCAAAACAACAAACTACATGAAATAATGCCACAAATAGGAAAACTTCAAATAAATCAAACCAAAAATATCCAGAAAAAGAAGAAGTAATATTATCCAGACTAAGAATATGACACTCATACATTACCCATTCATACCTCCTAAAAAAAGAAGCAGCCCCATATTGCATACCATGCCAAAAAACCCTACACACAAAACAAATATTAACAGAATGTAGCAACCTAAAACAAAACGAAAAAATACTACCAAACAACAAACCTAAAACAGATATTCTACCAAATAAACACAGAAAAACTACTTGGATACATAAAAACACACATCTACAACAAAATCTAAAAATATTTTTTAAAAAATGGAATATATATTTTAAAAAATCATCTAAAAATTTCATTCACAAAAAATATGTAAAAAAAAAAACCTTTAGAAAATTAAACATTATCACCAATTCATTTCAAAAACGTAGTCGGCATTAAACGACCCATTGAGGTTGATATGCCGTAAAACAAGAACAAAATCAAAATCAAAGATGTTTTCAAATTAAGTTGACCGTAATTCTAATATACCTGTAAAATATAGTACATAAAAACTTACATTTAGCTTAGCCAAGGGGTATAATCTATTCGTTAAATCTAGCATGAGGCTACAACTCTGATTAGGTTTGATCTATTTATTTAATGGCACATAAACATTCGTGGATTATTTAATGCCAAAGCCATTTTCGCAGAAGAATTGTATTGGTACTGGATAACACATAACTCGGATATGGGGGATTTATACTGTTGGATGATTTGGTGATATAAGCCGTGCTGCAATACGCCACTTAAATTTATAAACTAAGCGAGGCCAAGTGGTTTAAACCTCAGCCAATCAACAGCCCAAATACGTGGCTGGTTAACTACTTAATCGACTGATATTGACAGATGTCATTTTGAAATCATTGACGAAAGACCTGCAAGACTGAGGAACATTTAGAAGCACCCAAACGATTCTTCACTAAGGATCGTACTCTGCTTAACACAAAGGATCTCCGCTGGACAGCGCTCTTGCTTGAAGCCTAAAGGATGGCCACACAAATCGTAACGCATCCAGTAGCCGCGCCTAGCTGGTCAATGTAAGACTTTGCTTGACAGCTTGAACTTGCATGCCCATGTGCTGTTATCCAAAGGAGAACGTCGCTTACAAGTTTGTCTTTAGAAGATTCTCCAACAGTGTCCAGCATGTCCTGTTCGTCTCACTAGGATGGTTTGTGCGATAGGGGGCAGGTGGCCGTACAGCTGCTTCCTTTTTGGGTGTTGTTTCCACGATTTGTTTAAGATCGCATCCAGAATTCTACTGTAGCTCCGATCTGGCTTATTCTCTAGGCGCTTTGTTTGGCTCAAAATGGTGCAGCCAAACAGTAGCACTTATGAAACCAGAGCTTGGAAGAAATCTCACTTTAACTCAGTGGTTCTCAAACTTTATACAGTCTGGGCGCACTTACAGTACTACAGATACTTGATAGCGCACTGTATACAAAATAGGACTAATATGTTATTAAGTTAACTCAGTGGTTCTCAAACTTTATACAGTCTGGGCGCACTTACAGTACTACAGATACTTGATAGCGCACTGTATACAAAATAGGACTAATATGTTATTAAGTTAACTGTTAAATATATAAAAAAATAACACATTTAACAAAAGCAAACTTAACATACCTCTATGAAGTTTATTCATTCCTGTGTTAATGAGAAACATGAGCTTGATGAGACCTTGCGATTTCTTCAATGTTTGGTTCTTATGTTTAGAGACAAACTCTCATTCCTCATCAATGCATTGAAGAGTTCCTCTCTTTTTACACTTAATTGTTGCGAGGGTTGAAGATCCCAGTTCACATAAATATGAGGTGGAAAATTGCAATAAAATAATTTTTCTCAATAAAATTATTTAAAACCTGTGTTTTTATTTAGTTGCAAGAAAAGTAACTTATAACTATCATAATAATGTCGCAACGAAACAAGCAGAGTGTTCGTAAAGAAATGGTATAATATAGTAACTTAGTATACATTTGCTTTTCATATCTGGATAGATTTTTCAGGAATACTACGGAGCGCACCTGAAAAAGCTCTAGGGCGCACCAGGGCGCCCGGGCGCACTGTTTGAGAACCACTGCTTTAACTTGTCTGTGAGTTCAGCTTGCAAAAGATCTAGTCCATGGTGAGGCGTCCTAAAATTCTTACATCTAACGATCGTGTTGATTTTGTCTGTTAAGAAAACACTTATAAAAACACATTAGACCCTAATTTCCGATTGCCACCTTTTTTTGTTCGCGTCTTTGCTTTCAGGCAACAAGCAAGATGGCGCCTCTAGTTTCAGACAGAGAAGAAAATAAGAAAATAGGAAAAACAATAATAATGAAAAACAATAAAAAGAAGAAAAAACAAAAAGCTGAGACCTATCAACCCTCTACAATTGTTAAGGAAAGCGCAATCAGAGGCGGATATTGGTGTTTCCGTGTTGGAGAAGGAGGGGGGATATTAAACAAAACGAACGAGATCATGTCCAGGTTACTGACATTCATTTGGCTTGAGTTGCCAATCTTTTACTTCCGCTTAATTGACACTTTGTTGTGGGCAGATCGATTAACAGATATGGAGGAAATATCTCCCCCCAAAACATTGTTACCTTGTTCAGTTTCCTATTCGCTTATTTGCCAAAGTTTATTGGATTCTAATCAGATATTTTATAGTGTAGGTTACCTAATGTATATATATATATATATATATATATATATATATATATATATATATATATATATATATATATAATAGTGTTGCTATATTCATAAGTAAAGAGTGTTCAATATCATTGATAGAGCTTGAATATCTGTTAGGGTAGCGAAGACTTAAAATCAACGACGCTGATTGGTCCTCTAATATATATATATATATATATATATATATATATAATATATATATATATAGATAGATAGAGAGAGAGAGAGAGAGAGAGAGTGAGAGAGAGATAGGAAGCTTATATATATATATATATATATATATATATATATATATATACATATTTTGGGAGAATATGTGTTTAATTGAAGTCGTACCTAATTTTGAAAGTTAATTAATTAATAATTAATTAATTAGCGGGAATACCTATTTAAATGTAAAGCTAAACAATTCGAGCGATTTTTTAGCCTTACATTTAAATAGGTATGCCCGCCTAATTAATTAATTATTAATTAATTAATTTCCAAAATTAGGTACGACTTCAATTAAGCACATATTCTCCCAAAAATTGTCGGCTGAAAGAAGAAAAAAAGAAAAAAAGCCATATCAAAAACACATTGCTTGTGTATTTACTTCTCATATATACATATGTATATAGTGAAGAGAGACATAGGAAGCGAGTATGTATATATTATATATATATATATATATATATTATATATATATATATATATATATATATATATTAATATACCAAGCGTGTTGGTAGATCCTTGCGGAGAGAAAAAACCCAGCAGAAAGTTTGATTGTAAAAATATACTACCAAACATCAACCAGGAAGAAACTGTCAGATTTTAGCCCTGAAGAGCTTTATGTGAAACTAATAGTAGGTTCGTCTGACTCATTAGATTATCTTTATATATATATATATATATATATATATATATAATATATATATATATAAATGGTATTATAATTTGCTCGAAGCATTGCGTTTATATTGGTTTGGTGGTTGGATTTGAAGGCTAGCACACTGCAAGTGTAGAGAAAAATAAGTTGTGTCGTTTGTTAATCTCTAATTTATTCTTGAATAAATTATTCAAGAATAAATTAACAAACAAAGCCATTTTTCTTTACACTTGTATTGTGCTAGCCTTCGAATCCAACCACCAAACCAATATAAACACAATATATATATATATATATATATATATAAATGGACTCTCTCGTCGATTTTCGACGCATGAGTGTTCATCCAATGAACAACCAACACAGTGATTTGTTTATAGTGGTGAAGGCTTGTGTAGGACCATTCCACACTTTTCGGCATAGTCGATAGGAAAGAATTGGTGCATCAAGGAATGCCACGAACCCAATCAACGATTGACCTCAGAAATTTTGAATTCAGAGTTATCCCTCTCCTAGACTGTTACCTACCAAGGTTAAAGAGCCAGGAAAGGTATGAATCCATATATCACCCTCCAGCTATATATTATATATAATATATATATATATATTATATATATATATATAATATATATATATTAGAGCATCAAGCAGCGCCGTTGATTTTAAGTCTTCGCTACCCTAACAGATATTCATGGCCTATCAATGAAATTATATTGAACACTCTTTACTTATGAATATAGCAACACTATTATATATATATATATATATATATATATATTATATATATATATATGTGTGTGTGTGTGTGTGTGTGTGTGTGTCTGTGTGTGAGTTGAAAATGGAAGTGAATACAATGGTATGTTGAAATGAAAAATAAAGGAAAGAAAATGTTGAATGGATAAAATAGGATTTATTTCATTTTATTTTACTCACACGTGTTTCGGTCAGGAGTTTATCTATACATACATGTATTCTATCACCTATTATTTTAAATACAAAATAAAATAACAATAACAATAATAGAAAAAAGCTACAGAAATGTTTAGTATACAAAGAAATAGCGACCTTCGTCAGAGTAAATCGTTATTGTTTTAAATGAAATCGGTCGAAATATATATATATATATATATATATATATATATATATAATATATATATGAGTAAGAAAAGGTGGAATGAAAACATCACACAATGCTGTTAAAGAAGAAAACAATTTATAATATAATCATAGATCCAAATCGCTTAACATTATCTATAATAATAACCAATTCCGCCCATAACCTTTTTTACTTTATATATAAAAACAAAACACAATAAATATCTAATCATTTATTAAATACAGAACTTAATAATAATAATAATTAGAAATTTAAAAATAATTAATCGTAAAATAAAAATATATAAAAACTCCTTTTCTAAAATATTAACATATTCCGCTCATAACTTTTTCACTTTATATATAAAAACTAATTACAGTAAATATCTAATCATTTATGAATTACAGAACTTAAAAATAAAATTTAAATAATAAAAACATTTAATCGTAAAAAAAATTCCTTTACTAAAAGTCTTTTGAATTCCAACCGTCACATTTCTTAACACCCATCCCCTTCCGTTTAAATTGTTTTCGCCTTGTTGCCAACATCTCAAAAATTCGCTACATTGTTGACAAAAGATATACATGGAACATGACCGACATATATATGGCGCGAAATGCCCACGTTGGTGAATATTGTAACGTCTTTCGTTTTTTGCAGTATTAAGGTTTTTTGTTTTTAAACTCATTTTGACTTTCCTCTCCGACCCAAACAAACTACGGGAGTGAATGAGCTCTGATGATGATTTTTGTAAAATCGAAATATTGATCAGTATCAGCTATGATTATATTATAAATTGTTTTCTCTTTAACAGCATTGTGTGATGTTTTCATTCCACCTTTTCTTACTCATATTGTCGGATTCATTTCCTTTCTTTTAACTTATATAATATATATATATATATATATATATATATATATTAGGTAACCTACACTATAAAATATCTGATTAGAATTCAATAAACTTTGGCAAATAAGCGAATAGGAAACTGAACAAGGTAACGATGTTTTGGGGGGAGATATTTCCTCCATATCTGTTAATCGATCTGCCCACAACAAAGTGTCAATTAAGCGGAAGTAAAAGATTGGCAACTCAAGCCAAATGAATGTCAGTAACCTGGACATGATCTCGTTCGTTTTGTTTAAAATCACCCTTCTCTCTCTTTCTATCTATCTATCTATATTTCACTCTCTCTTTACACACACACACACACACACACACACATATATATATATGTATATATATATATATATAATATATATAATATTAATATAGGGGATATTACAATGGATGGAAATTTATTAGTTTATGTCCGAACATTTCGTTTTATAAAGGTCACCTTTTTCAGGACAATGAAATTATTCAAGGAGAAAAAAGGATTTATGTAGATAAAAGATTATGGATATTTTGAATGTGTTAAGTTAGGAAGAAGGTTTCTTTTGTAAACCGAAATGTTCGAACATTAACTAATAAATTTCCATTCATTATAACATCCCGTCTTTGTTCTACATTTTCTTCACACACTTGTCAAAGTTCATTTTCTATAAGAAAAAGTATCGAATTTTATGCGATACATGCGTTGTAAGTGCCTTCAAGTAAAAAATTTAATATATACTTTATTCAGCAACGTTTTTAAAATAAACAAACATCCAAAAATCTTATTCACTTCGCCGAAGGGCATACGGTCAGTTTGTTGTTATTATTCTCTCAAAAACGCCCCCTTACCTATTATGGTAGACGCGTGTAGTATCATTTGACAAGCTTAATTTCGCTGGGATGGTCAGCTGTGTACTGTGGCCGAGGCGATATAGTGTTTCACTAGTGTTTCACTGTCTGCTGAAGTCCCGGTTTCGATTTCTGTTGGAGGGAAATCGTTAGTATATGCCGCTGATGAGACTTAATAAAGTCGAAACAGTCTGTACGGTATTCTACACACCGAGCCATCTTTTGCTGGGATTACACTTGTCAAAGTTCATTTTCTATGAGAAAAAGTATCGAATTTTATGCGATACATGCGTTGTAAGTGCCTTCAAGTAAAAAATTATATATATATGGGATATTACAATGGGTGGAAATTCATTCGTCAATGTTCGAACATTTCATCAGGCAGGACAATGAAATTATTCGAAGAGAACAGAAGGATTTATGTATTTTCCCGTGTTTTCTATACATTTTATCGACATACTGTCGGATCAATTTCCCCATCATACTCCTATATATATGTATATATCCAGATTCAGTAAAAAAGAAAAACTTAACAAACTTTTTCTTTCCAATTGAAAGTGTAAATATTGCTCTGTATATAATTAATCTATTAGTTATTATGAATTGAGGTTTCTAATTGATTTGTAAAAATCCTGTATAAATCTAAAAGATTCTATTCACATGAACCTGAGCATGAATTGTGGACGTACTGATGATCCCAAATAGAATTGTCCCTTATATACCAGTCAGTTTGATATTATGTACCGATATATGAGTTAAGAGTAAGGAAATTAATCCGACGGAATATGTATAGATAAAAGGGTATGAAAACACACAATGTTGTTAAAATGAATAGATTTTTATATCATTTTCATTGTTATTATTGACAATGTTTTGATTTATAAAGAATCACCATCAGAGCATAATAATAATTAGGTCCGTTTTTAGATGAAATTTTTTAAATCCGGACTCATCGGGAGAGAAGCAGATATTGTCAATATTAGTAATGATATAAAAATATATACATTTTTACAACATTGTGTGTTTTCATACCCTTTTATCTACGATATATATATATATATATATATATATATATATATATATATATATATATATATCTACGATATATATATATATAATATATATATATATATATATATATATATATATAAGTCTTCGGGTATGCTTCTAGATTATTTAGTTAATAATTAATAGAACAAATGAATGGAATAAAAATGAATGAAATGAATGAAAAATCTTTTCCAAAGGAGCCCTCCCAAAAAAAAGATCCCTAATTGAAAAGCCTTCCTCACCACCACCGGACTTTTTATTGAAGCATTGAATTAATATAATTATTATATAAGATATTCGTAATTTTTTTTATTTCTATCAATTGTTGTCTGTTCTACTTCCAGTAAAAATTGCAACAATGTATCCTTGTGGAATACCAATCTAGCTTTTATCTTAGCATTTCGCCCAAGTTGTGTAGCCATACAGTAGCACTCATTATCATTAGTATGAGAGATTTTCACACCAACGTTAGCTGATATTCTTTCACTGGATTCTGAGTGACAACACGTCTCCTCGGGTCACTAACACTCTTCTGAGTATTTAGCCGATTTTAGCAATGCAGTTGTCTGGATGGCCTCAGTTCTTCCTCTGATTTCATTTCCCTCCAGTTGATATCAACCTTTTTGGGACCGTTCCAAGTGCACCAACTACAATTGGTATCACTTACACCTTCATATTCCACAACTTTTTTCAATTCTCTGGCACGGTGCAGTTAATTGCTTATCTTTTCGTTTTTCTTCATCTTCACCCTGTGATCTGCTGGAACTGCAAAATCTACCAGTTGACAAGTTCTCTTTTTTTTGGTTAATCAATACTAGGTCTGGTCTCGTGGCTGGGATAAGGTGATCTATCTTTATCTCGAAATCCCAGAGAATTTTATGCGTTTCAATCTCAAGAACTGATTCTTTTTTGTGCATATACCATTTTGTTGTATGGTCAAAATTTTATTTATTCATAATTCCTAGTGGATCACCGGTATTATTCAATGATTTCGATCCTCACCGGGTACTGTAATAGTCTGACTTATTACATACTAAGCTATTCGGGCCATATGACCTTTAGGCACCCCTTTTTGATCTTGGTTTAGAAGGACATGTTTGTCATTTACACCGTCAATATCCGGTTGTTTGTTATGGGTTAGTGTTAGGGGTTAAGGTTAGTGTTAGTGTTAGGGGTTAGGGTTATAATTTTTTGAAATCTAAAAATCGTATGTTAACAAACTATCGGATATTGACGGTGTAAATAAAAAACATGTCCTTTCTTAATCGAGATCAAAAAGGGGTGCCTAAAGGTTATATGGTCCAGCTATTCTGAGTAAATGCTTACAGGCAGTCGTTAAATAACTTCAGATACGTGACTGAATTATTCATTAGAGATTAATGCGATATATTTCGAACATAACATAAACAAAAGAAACAATGGCGTCCTATATTCCGCATTTTCGTTTAAATACATGTTTTATTATATTCTTTTTAATCCATTAACACACTAAAATATTATTCGTGCTCAAACAGTGAACGTATTTTAAGATATAAAAATTGGATCAAGATATCAACTTATCTTGGTTCCTTTTATGTATTTTCGACACATCCTGTCATCGGGTTTATCGCCTGCTTCTTCCAACGAAAGAGAAGATCCTGGTGTTTGTAAATTCAACGCTGAAGTTAGTCAAGAGCAGTGGTTCTCAACCAGGCTCGATATGGACCCCCGGGGACAATATAACATTTTTAGGGACCCAGGCAAGCAAAATATATTTAACTAAAACAATACAATGGGATTTTTAAACATCGAATGGCTATGGAAGGGTCCACCAGAGTAAAATAGGAATCAAAGGGGTCCATGGATAAAAAAAAAGTTGAGAACCACTGGTCTAGAGTATCTTGTCTAACATTTGAATGCTCATGAAATGGAAGGAATTCTTTGAACAAATACGATTCTATAACATAGCATTCATTTCTGTTTACGTTCTTGTTGAGTAACTGTCCGTCATCCTTGGTTCCAGTTGTAAAAGAACTTAAAGTAAAGAAGAAAGTAAACCAATAAGTCCTTGTGGATAGTGTCCTTTAGGTCCGACGCCCTAGATGGGCCGAGTGTCAATGAGTTAAGATTAGAATCAGGCCTCTATAAATACACCAACAGCAGCAGCAGCACTGTCAGTGATTGGATAATAGGAATCTTCGGTGGTCACGTGGTAGTCAACGAGTCTATATTTAGAAGTGACCCATTGACGCACGCCTTATATACTCAAAAAACTCTAACAGTTCTTCCTCAGGAAGAGCTTTCCAGTGATCAGTCAGATGATCTTTGGTCTTCAGTGATTTAATGAAGAGAGTGTAATGATTATCTACCACTGCTGGGATGGACTTGTGTCCAAAAGAGTTATCTTTCCTTACCGCGAGGCTTTCGCTAATAGGTGACACTACTGGCTGGGTGATTTTTTCTGATATTTTACGCCAAAAACTTCAGGATTCTTGGTATATCCAATCACAGAAAGCCTCCCCTCACTTAACCTCACACACAGGAATAAACATTTTACGGACCAAACAAGAGGAAGGAAAATATGAAGTAAAGAAGTAGTAAAAAGGAATAAAGGAAGGAAGGGAGAAAAGAAAAGAAAGAAAAGAAATGAGTAATGAAGAAAGGTGAAGGATGAAAAGGAGGAAAACAGAAAGGGAGAAAGAAAGGATGAAAGAACGAAGAAAAGAAGGAAAATAAACGTAGAAGAGAAGGTATGAAGAAAGGGATAAAAGGAAGGAAAAAAGAAGGAAAAAAGAAGGAAAAAAATTAGGAAGAAAAGAATAAAAAATTCAAGGAGCAAAAAAGGTAAAAAAGGAGAAAATAACAAAGGAAAAAAGTAAGGAAGGAAGAAAAGAAGGAAGAAATGAAATAATAAATGAAGGTAAGAAAGAAAGAAAGAAAGAAGAAAGAAAAGAAGGAAGAAAAAGCGGAAGAAAAAGAAGGAAAAAAGGAAGGATGATAGGAAGAAAGGAAGGAAGAAAGGAAAGAATGTAGCGTAATTATCATGGTCTACGGGGAATTTGGGGATTGAAAATTCGGATTTCTGGAGATAGAGAGGAAAAAGAAATAAGAACAAAAAGAAGTTAAAATCGAACTCAATTTACCAAACCCCGGAAATAAACTTAAAAATAAAACCGGAAGTCCTAGTTTCTGCCGAGGAGCGGAAGTGACACTCCCGCCCCTGGGACGACAAATGGGAGAAGAGGAAAATCAGTCTTTTTCGGCTGGGCCTTCGTCAGGGGCAGACGAGGCTTCCTGAGTTCCCCCGTAAATTTGACCTTACCCCCCTCTCTCTTTCTCTCCCCCCCTCTCTCTCTATGAAAAAGAACCCACGAGCCTAGAAATAAATAAACAGCCCCCTTGTGACTATACTTGCGTGTGTTGTTTTTTAACTAACGACGACTACTACTACTAAGGATTTATACGGCAACTCGATTTTGGTTCTATGCAACAAAAAGAAAGAAATAGATGAATAAAGGAAAGAAGAAAAGACAGGAAGGACGAATAGTAGGAATAATGGAAGGAACAAAAGAAGGGAAAAAAGAAGAAAAAAGAAAGTAACCAAAAAAAAAGAGTAAAAAAGGACGAAAGAAATAGAGGAAAAATAAATTAAGAAAAGAAGTGAGACAAGATATTAAAAGAAATGAAAGAATTAGAAAAAGGATGAAAAAAGAAAAAAAAGAAGAAAAGAGGGAAGGAAATAAGGAACAAAGAAATGGAGAAAAGAAGGAATTTAATAAGAAAAAAGAAAGAAAGAAATTAAAGAAGGAAGAAAAGAAGGAACAAAGAAATGGAGAAAAGAAGGAATTTAATAAGAAAAAGAAAGAAAGAAAATAAAGAAGGAAGAAAAGAGGGAAGAAAAGAAGGAACAATGAAATGGAGAAAAGAAGGAATTTAAGAAGAAAAAAGAAAGAAAGAAATTAAAGAAGGAAGAAAAGAAGGAACAAAGAAATGGAGAAAAGAAGGAATTTAATAAGAAAAAAGAAAGAAAGAAAATAAAGAAGGAAGAAAAGAGGGAAGAAAAGAAGGAACAATGAAATGGAGAAAAGAAGGAATTTAAGAAGAAAAAAGAATGAAAGAAATTAAAGAAGGAAGAACAGAGGGAAGAAAAGAAGGAACAATGAAATGGAGAAAAGAAGAAATTTAAGAAGAAAAAAGAAAGAAATTAAAGAAGAGGGAAGAAAACAAGGAACAAAGAAATGGAGAAAAGAAGGAATTTAAGAAGAAAAAAGAAAGAAAGAAATTAAAGAAGGAAGAAAAAATTCAGAAATGAAAGATTTTTGTTTGTTTGGTTTGTTTTGTTTTACGGCATATCAACCTCAGTGAGTCATTTAATGCCGATAAAGTTTTGAAATAAATCAATTCTTAATGGATAATACAATTTCTTTATAAATACATTTTTCTATTTAACCCGTAGATGGGATGAGAAATGAAAGAATAAAAGAACGTAAGGAAGAAAGAGTGTAGAACAGAAGAAAGAAAAGACAGAAGAAAGTGGTAGAGAAATGAAGAAATAAAAGATGGAATAAATGAAGAAACGAATGAATGAAAGGAAGTCGCAGTTTTGATAAAGGATTGGTCTGGTGAGAAATAGCAAATGATATAAAGAAAAAGTATTTTTGAACAACTAAATGGATAATAGGGAAGACGACGTAAAAACTCACCAAAATACGACATTAAAAAAAGACTGATCGAATCTATTCTAAGGACATTATATTTATTTTCTTTATTTAATGGAGTTGGACAGAAACCTCTTTGACTATCGCCGTCTTTCTGTCTCCAAAACGAGTAATTATTTTTATGCTATCATTTCATATCATTTCATATAAAAGTGAAATAATTTCGATTTTTATGGTTTGAGATTATTGCGATAAAGATACATCCCCGATAGTGGTAGCATAGAAACCATTACTACGTCGCTATTTCATTTCGTCTTAGTTGGAAAGGGATGTGGGGTTGCCTAAATTAAAAATTCTATGGAGACGTAAAGCAGCTAAAAGATTTTTTACTACTAATCGTCATCATCCTCATCATCATCATCATCATCATTAGCATCATCATCATCAGCAGCAACAGCATCATCATCATCAGCAGCAGCAGCAGCAGCACATATAACCCTGACTCCCCCCCTCTCTCTCCCAACCGTCCCTATCGGTCATCGACTCTGGCAGATTCTCCGCACAGCATCCAGAATCCGCACAGAGCTAATTGACGTAGATTTTTTTTCTTTTACTGTTTGGTCTACTCTGGTGTGTCCAGGTGTGGCTGTCCACACGAGAACGTCGCTTATGATTTTTCATTTGCTTCCCCAACCGTGTCCAGTATGTCTTTTTGGCTTACTCGTATAGTTAGTGTGATCGGGGGCAAGTGGCCGCACACCTGCTTTCTAGTGGTGTATGCTTCAATCATTTGTTCAAGATAGCTCGCAGCATTATTTTGTAAATCATACTCAGCTTTTTCTCTTAGGAATTTGTTAGAGTCCAAGTAGTGGAGCCGTACAATAGCACGGATACGGCATGAAAGAATTCTCACTATCTTATTGAGATCAGATTTCCATATGATTGATAATCTTATAGCAGTCCATGCCTTTCCAAGGCATACATTGACCTTGCTTTCTGTAGAAGAGATATTACTACACAGTACCATGTAATTTACTACAAAAACCCTATCGTGTTACTTGGCAACGAGGTAAAAATTTGTCAACAATAGATTGTAAAATGAGGAAATATGAAAAAAAAAAGAAATTCAGTTATACATGTAAATAATAGTGGAATTCAGTTGGAAATTGGATGACGTGTGAAAGACTGACCTGTTGGTTTCTGATTGGTCGAAAAGTTCCAACAGGGTAAAGAGTGAAAGGGAGATGGAGAAGGGGATGGTCAGTTGGACGTTTGATAAGTGGACGGATGAAGGAGTTTGGTTGAGATGTTCGGAGGAGATGCATCGCAATGGAGGTGTGTTTGTTCGAGACCCACATTTCCAGCTTTGGTTTGATTTAATAAAGACATCGAACAAAAACAAGAACGTCTTGTGTTCGTTACTAAAAACGATTAACGCCACAAGACAGGATATCCCAAGAGAACCCAAGTCATTCCAAACTCGAAGACCGGAGACAAGCCATCCAGACTAACAACAGATGCAGAATACCAGTAACTCAGATCCAGAATAGAAAATATGAAGAATAGCAGATACCAGAGATCCAGATAAGTATAGAAACACTCCCCCCTCTCTCTCTTTCTCTTTCTCTCTCTCTCTCTCTCTCTCTCACACACACACACACACACACACATATATATATATATATATAATATATATATATATATATATAATATATATATATATAAGTATAGAAACCATATTACATACTCCTCACATACATAAATTTGATAATTGTCCGGTGGGCTTCGGCCACTGGACCGGTGTGTTCAATTAATAGCGTCGGTCCCAGGGGGCTATCCCCCCAGGCAATACCTGGGTTTGTTGCCCAGCGCCTGAGGCGCTCCCTTGAGGGGCAATGCCGAAGGGATCGACGCAATATTTGTTCTTTCCAACCCATGAGTTTCGGCTTGTGGGTGGGCCCACGTTAAAACGAGGCCTCCTGCCCAGCCCATACAAGTGGGGTATGAGGCAAATACCCATAAATTTGATAATTGTTGTGGCCTGGTTAGGGGCCAGACACAAGAGAGGAAATGAGTTAAACAAATATATTGACAAAGAACAGTAACAAGTTGTTGTAACCTGGTTAGGGGTCAGAATAAGACACAAGAGAGGAAATGAGTAAAAACAAATATAATAACAAAGAACAGTAGTACAAATATACATCAATGAGTCGGCTACACGCGAGGCTGTCTTATCAACTATCTGCTAAAATATTAACTCTCGCTTAAGTGCAGAACTTGATACTATTTATAGTTGGAAAAGTTCATGCGTGTGTGGTAAATTACCATAATAACGATTTTAAAATAATTTTTTCTTTCTTCAAATTCATTCATCAGGTAGATTTTTTGGTTAAATCCTGCTTAACGGCCATAAATTCCACCATCGTATGTCACCACCGCCGAAAGAAAAGAAAATACTAAAATTCAAGGAATTTTCAGTGATGATATATTAATGAATAAAATATATAACGCACCAGTTATTTTATTTAAAAACTTTTACATATTTTCAGTTCAATTAACTTTGAACCACGTATGTTTTTGAATCTATGATTCGCCTCAAAGATACGTGGTTCAAAGATAACTGACCTGAATAAATGTAAGAGGTTTCAAATAAAATAACTGGTTCATTATACTGTTTATTCATTAATATATAAACGTATATATATACACACATATATATATGTGTGTATGCTTGGGGGGGGGTAGGAGGAAATGGACATGAACCTGACTGTATGTGGTAAAGAAAGAAATAGATTGGAAAACGTACAGGAGTTATGAAGATGATTTATTAATATTTCTATTTTTTGTCGACGTTTGAAATAATTCAATAATTAAATGTATATTACATATGTAGCCACGATCTTCATCAGGACATTTAAATATTGACTGGTGATATTGGTACATTCCTTGCTAAATAAATATGCCAGTATCATCTGGCAATATTTGCCGGTCCTTATATATACATATAACGTTCGCACTCTTCTTGGTTTAGTCAAGAACTTTTCAACACTACTTCCTAACAGTTGGACGAACATACTGTTAAGTATTTGGCCGCCATCCTCGGCCATTTGTAAAAGAACTTAAAGTAAGTAAGTCCTGAAATCTAGAATCGTTTGGTGAGTGAATAAGTCCCGCAATACAGAATCCTTTGGTAAGTCCTATGAGGTCCAGTGAGATAATCACATGAGGTCCGTACTCCACGAGTGTCCAAAGTGGAATGCCTAGGTGTTCTCAGACCTTCAGTATATATTATAATATCAGCAGCAGAGCGCTGTCAGTGACTGGTTAATGGATTGGTCACGTGACACTCGGCGAGTCTTTTGACGCACGCCTTATATAGTAAAATTCCCATCATGGTGAAATGGTAAGAAAGCTAGGTTCGAAGATCCATTGCTACTGAATAGTGAGTTCGATCCTCACTGGATGCCCAATACTTGCGGCCTTGTGCCAAACCTAAGCTGTGCTTATTTTTTAGGGCACCTCATGTGGTGTAATAGTTATCAATCTAGATTAGCAGACCATTGTTAGTGAGTTCGTTTCTCACTAGGTGTCCCACACTTCTGGCCTTGTGCCGCATCTGAGGTAAGCTTAGTAAATAACTATATACTAAAATTCCACCTAATACTACCACAGCATTACCTTTACTGAAGTGGGTTTTATGTCTGTAAAGTAGGATTTAACCGATTTCTTAAACATTTCTACAGTGATTCTCTGTTTATCCCGGGTTATGCCAGATCACCTTGCTGATCGCCTCTCAAACTTATTAGCGTGGGTTGTTCAAAAGTCTATAGGCATCGCATCGATTAAATTCTTATCGTTTTCTTTTTTGAATGTCTTGTACTTGATTTAAATTGAATGTGGATTTTTGAAAGAAGATCAACTAAGGTTTTCTTTTCTTCTCAGGACGACATTCGTTAGGATTCTCCTCTCAGACACGATATTGAAACTTTACAAGAAGAATAAATGAAGTTCTGATCAACTCAATAAATTAAAAAGAAAAAAAAGAATTATAGAAAGAGCACACTTCATTTATTGAATTTAATTGAATTAATATTTCACACCAAGGGTATCTAAATGTCATTAATGGGGATGAAGCGATAGCAAGTCCCTTTGATTGTTTTGTTTATTTTTGTTTGTTTTGCGGCATCTCAACCCTTTTCGGATCATTTAATGCCGATAATAATTTTGATAAAAGTTTCTTTCTTTTAAGTTCTTAATATCTTCAAATTGGTATAAATACACAAGAATGTTGCGAGGTATCTTGAACAAATCACTGAAGCAATATCCCCAGGAAGTTAACTATTAAAATTACTTACTCAAATTGTGGGTGTATACAGCATAAGAATATTGTGACATAAGCTGTGACGTAGAGTTATGGCGTAGTTTTTGTTACAGACAGAAATACAGACAATCTCCATTATTAATAGATAGATAATACTGATGTCCGTGCAACAGGTGAATTCACTCTGAGACTAGTGTTACATATGATTCGAAAAGGAATATTCACTGGCATAATATAATTATATATCTCCCTCCCCCATCTCTCTTACTTTACCCCCCCCCATAATATATATATATATATATATATATATATATATATATATTTGGGAGAATATGTGCTTAATTGAAGTCGAACCTAATTTTTGAAAGTTAATTTATTAATAATTAATTAGGCGGGATTTACCTATTTAAATGTAAGGCTAAACAAATCGAGAAAAATCAATCTCTGTATGTAAATTTCATTGTTTAGCCTTACATTTAAATAGGTAAATCCCGCCTAATTAATTATTAATGAATTAACTTTAAAAAATTAGGTTCGACTTCAATTAAGCACATATTCTCCCAAATATTGTCGGCTGAAAATAGCCATATCACAATGTATATATATATATATATATATATATATATACACACACACATTTATAACAATAATTTTAAAAAAAATTAATACAGTCCATTTTTTGCAGTTTTGAGACGAGACATTAAAACTACTAGCAAGTATTTAAGTTTTAATGTAATACGATATTATATTGAATTAGAAAGGCTAATGAAACTAAATAAGAATGCAGATAAAAAGACTTTAAACAGAAAACTTATAATCGAAAAATAGAACAACTGAAATTTATTCTTCCATCACTCCCGCCTTTCATTGCTAATTTTTTTGAAAGCTACTTGCCCCCTTATCACAGAAACCATCCGAGTAAACCGAAAAAGACTTACTGGACACGACTTGATGAGCAACGTAGGGTACGTGGTAAATACACACTTGATGAGCAAGTACGAACTCATAAGCGACGTTCTCCTGTTGACACCAACGCATAGACAAATCAGAGTACGCCGGCGGGAAACTAACTTATCAACTTCATTTGGTTTGGTTTAGTGCGGATTGGTTTGTTTAAGGGCCGGGTTAGCTCAGTCGGTAGAGCGTTCGGCTAGAAACCACAAGGTTCCTAGTTCTATACCGGCCCTCGCCAACTCAGCGATTGAGTAGCATAGGGATATGTGCGGTAAAGTAAGGAGCTGATGGTAGGTGTGGCGCTCCACCTCAGACGCTAAAATAATCTCCTTGGTCTAGTGCTAGTGAAAAGGGGATAGACTCCCTCGCTGATTAGCTGATACCGACTTTAGACCACCATCATATACCATTAAAGTCCCTTTGATTTTGCATCAGTATTTAAACACTTCTGATTTATTTTAATTGAAAGCCAAAGTCTTCCATTGGTTTTCATTGTATTTTGGTGCCGCTCCAAGTGTGCCAATGACTCTGGGTGCTACTTTTGTTGTTGTTGTTGTTATGTCATGCCTAACGGTTTTACATATAGGTTATACATATCGTGTATTTATATCTATACTTTTTAGTAATTGGTTTTAACAATGTATTAGCTTTTTGGGGGGATTATGTTGTATGGTATTGATTAGTTTCATGCCTATATTCTATGGTATAATTTTATTTCCCTCAAAAAAGAGAGAATATCCTCCATGTTGACATTTTCAAACAGATCTTTCATATTGTTTGCTTTAAAATAACGGTTTCTGATGTGAGCAAAAAACCTGCATTCCATGAATAAGTGTTTAACTGTTAAAGGTGTATGACATGTTCCACATTTAGGTTGTTGTTCTTGTTTGAGTATATAGGAGTGTGTTAGTCTTGTATGACCAATGCGTAATCGGGACACAATGACTTGTCCCTTTCTAGACTTCCTGAAAGTTGGTCTCCACACATTTTCAAAATTTTCACCCACTATTTTATATAGTATGTGGTTACGATTTTATGGCCATTTTTAAACTTCAAGTGAGAGCACTTTACAGTGGGGATCCCTTGTGTTATGCAAAGGCTGATCTTTACCGAATAATCCTTTGGTTGTTCCTTTGTGTACCTTAGTGCTGGGTAAAATCCTTTGGTTGAGCAAAGTCCTTGGTTGCAGGTCCGTTCGTTAATGTCGAATACGTGCAAATTAACGGCTGTCTAGAGCGGCGATTAAATAGTTAACTAACCACGTATTTGAACTGTTGGTTTGCTGGCTTTAATCCACTCGCTCATGCAGATTCTATAAGTTTAAGTGGACGACTTCAGCAGACCATTGTTGGTGACTTCGATTCTCACTAGGTGCCCCATACTTCTGGCCTTGTGCCACATCTAAGCTAAGTTTAGTAAATAACTATATGTCGAAACATATGTTTGTTCACAATAGATAAAGGTAGTCTTCTTGTATGGGAATTCAAAGCACCAATATATGTTTGCAAAATATTACCTTGACCGAAAGTGAACCTGGCGGATACATCCGACCGTGGATAAAATAAAAAAGTGGCTACCGTAAGACAAGTGTGATTACCACGCATAGTCAGAGGAAATGCATGGGTGTGACCCGTAGCCAATGATAAACACAGGATTTGCGTGGGTGTAACCCATGGCCATTCATAACCACAATGTAACTAATGACCATTTAAAAACAATCTACGTAGGCGAAGAGCCGTTTTTGCAAGAAAACAACGTGGGTGTCACTGTCAAGAAGATATGGCTATTATTGTTTCCCTAAGGCATTTTTTCCTGTTAAGTTTAATGACTTAAATTAAATATATATTTATAGTATTAAGGTGTATATAGAAATAACCTACTCAAGTTTCACCATAAGGTATCTTCAGGGTTAATTGCAATGAATTAATCAGGATATTGATTAATTACAGGCCATTGCGGAAGTGAATAATGCAATTATGATGATTACTAATAATCAATTTGAGATAATAACAGTCAACTAAAAAAAGTTTTCAAAAGTTTGTTTTTTGTCAGTTGTAAAATAAAAGAGACTATTTTTTAATTATTAGGTAAAAAAAACATAAGAAGAATATGGGTTATTTATTCAGATTCAGATTAATACATGATTAGAGAAAACCATATTTTATAATTTTTAAATATAAATAGATGAAATAAAATAAAATAAAAAATGTAAATTATAAGAGGTAAAGTTTTGGATTTCCTTTATCAATAATTTTAGACTGACCGTAATTTTAAGAGGGTATAAGATTCTAAGAATTAATTGTATATAAAGATAAATGGCTGAATTTGCAAATCGGACAATCAAAAATTAAAACATATAAAATGGTGATCCAGAAAAAACAGAACCCAAATAATTTATTTATTTTCCCATTAAACTAACCCTAAACCCCAACCCAACACTAACCCTAACCCTAACCCTAAACCCTAATCCTAACCCTAAAACTCCTAGTTAAATTAACAGTTTTATTACAAAATGTGTGGGTTCTGTTTTTTCTGGCTCACACTAATGTATTTATTTTCCCATTAAACTAACCCTAAAGCCTAACCCTAACTTAACCCTAAAGCCCAATCTCAACCCCAACACTAACCCTAAACCCTAAACCCTAAACCCCCTAGTTAAAATCAACAGTTTTATTACAAAATTTGTGGGTTCTGTTTTTTCTGGGTCACTCTAATTTTCCGACCGATTTGCAAGTTTTCCAGATAAATACTTATTATTAAAGATGTATTACATCATTTGAATTTGTTACCGTAAGTGCTCACCTTGAACTTATTAATATAGGGAACAAAATGAAATATGTAAATAGTATAATATATATTATATATATATATATATATATATATATATAATATTATAGAGAGAGAGAGAGAGAGAGAGAGAGTTCGGGAGAAATTTGACAGTTTCATATGGAAAAAGAAAAAGTGCTTGGTCACTACAAAATGTAATGGATTGTAAAGAAATTCAACAGGCACGGGAATTACACTACTGTCAACAGGTTTCCCTCAAAATAACCGCCATTAGCGTCGAGTACAGCCTTAATCCTGCCCCGGTACCGGGAGCAAGCTGATGTTACAGTTTCCCTGTGAAGTGTCTCAAAAACTACCTTAACTCTGTCGATTAATTGGGCTTTTGTAGTGCTTGCACGGCGATTTATGTCTTTCTCAACAGCACTGGAAATACATTTATTATGGAATTACGGTGTTGAGTTTTTCCTTCCTTTCTATGATAAATATTGCTCTGTATATAATCTAAAAAGTTTATTATACATTGAGCTCTTTTTAGTGATTTAAAGATTCACTGTATTTATACATACTGGATCATACAATAATAATACAGTGTATCTTAGAAATCACATATAGAATGATCCTTTACTACTAAGTTTTGGATACCTCATCTCTCTCTCTCTCTCTCTCTCTCTCTCTCTATATATATAATATATAATTATATATATATATATATAATATATATATTTGTAATTTTGGGGCTATACAGAATTTTATTAGAGATTTAAAAAGAACCACTAAAAGATTCATTATAAAAAATGTATATTTTTATAATAGAAAGGGGGGGGGCAAAGGCGAAAGAAAATACCTACTCGTTTTTTTATCACCTTTTGCCCCCTCCTCTATTGTAAATATATACATTTTTTCAATAATGAATCTTTTAATGGGTCTTTTTAAAGCTCTAATATATATATATATATATATATATATATATATATATATATAAGTAAAGTCGACGGGGCGGCCTAAAATCGGTATCAGCAAGTCAGCGAGGGAGTCTATCCCCTTTTCAATAGCGCTAGACCAAGGAGATTTTTTTTAGCATCTGAGGTGGAGCGCCACACCTACCATCAGCTCCTTACTTTACCGCACAGATCCCTGTGCTACTCATACGCCGAGTTGGCGGGGACCGGTATCGAACAAGGAACCTTGTGGTTTCTAGCCGAATGCTCTACCGACTGAGCTATACAGTTAGGGTAGCGTCGATAAAAAGTCAACGGCGCTTGGTAACAGTCAGTTTCTCGCTCATGGGATTTTCAAAACAAGATCAGTTTCTCTACTTCTGTTTAGTTCTCTATTGCAATACTTTCTGTCCATTTTTCTTCTCTAGATTGTCAAGCCTAGGGCGCAATTCGAAATTCGAAAGGTTCTCCACTTCATGTTCCAACACAACAAAGACACAATCCAGACGAAATCAGAAAGCTGCAACTGGATTAATTCTTCTTTATTGGAACGTGATTTCCTTTCGCCATATGGATGAACGCGCGAGAAATAAACGTGCTTGCGGGCCACATTCACACATTCGATTGTCACCTTCACGATTTTCCTTTAAAACAAACCAACTTCGCTTAGAAAACGCATACGGCTGAAACTGACATCTACCAAAGTGCCCTTGACTTTCTATCTACTCTACCCTAACTTAGAGCTATATATGGCTATTAACGATATTGAATACAGTATTATATATATTATATATATATATATATATATATTATATATATATAAATTATAATAGACATTAAAGTGTCTGTCTGTATGACGTTAAACAAAACCTCATTGCGTATGTCGCAATGACCTCAGTATTATATATATTATATATATATATATATATATATATATATATGTATATTGTGATATGGCTATTTTCAGCCGACAATGTACATATATTAGGCCGAAATGTACATACAGAGATTGATTTTTCTCGATTTGTTTAGCCTTACATTTAAATAGGTAAATCCCGCCTAATTAATTATTAATGAATTAACTTTCATAAAATTAGATTCGACTTCAATTAAGCACATTTCTCCCATATATATATATATTATATATAATATTATTCCTGTTTGTCTTATTACTTTTTGTTCATACTATATATATATATATATATATATATATATATATATATGTATATATATATATAATATGTGGTATATATATATTATATTATACATATCTTTCTCTCTCTCTCTCTTTATATATATTATATATATATATATATATATATATATATATATATATATTATGTGTGTGTGTGTGTGTGTGTGTGTGAAGAAAAAGAATCGAAGTGAATCCAACGCTATGTAATGTAGTGAAACATTTAAATTCAACATTCCTAAATAGACTGATTAACAAAAGACTCTCACAGTCCCTGATTATCTGTTAAAAATATTTTTCGTTAAATTAACAAAAAGCCCTGAAGAAGTTTCTACTAAACAGATTGAAACACTGCAGCGTTGTCTGGAGAAACATCACTCATTTATGAACCTGTGTTTTTTAAAATTTTCACTATATTACACACACACACACACACACACACACACACATATATTATATATATTTACACACACACACACACACACACACACATATATATATATATATATATGAAAAATATGGAAATTAATCCGACAGTATGAAATATAACATTTTGAAAAACATATGATGTTTGTTATGTGATTGCTGACAAGCTTGTTTCGACCAAAACGATAAGTTGGTCTTCATCAAAGAGCGACATAGACGAGAAGAAAATATCCGTTAAAAGACTGTTTACAAAACGAACGCTGATATCAACCGCTGAAAATTTTTTGAAAATGCATGTTCTGTTTTAAAAATAAAAATAAAAATAAATTTATTTTATTTTATATTTTATTTTATTTTTTTAATTAAAAATCAGA
>CM042153.1:81882453-81887453 GCA_023376005.1 Doryteuthis pealeii
GTCTCATGAAACATCCGTTGGCTTGGGGTCAGAGGAAATGCATTGCAAGTAAACTCTGATGTTTTAACCCGGAGCCAAATCCTCTGAGGCATTCCGACTGTTTTCAAACACGTCCTAAGAAATTTCCTACATCCCTGTATTAACCCTTCATCTTCTCTTCCATAAATTCAAGAGTGGGGAATTGAGCCGTGTAGCAAGGACAATTTCCTATTTTACATACGAGGAAGCACCGGCGTAGTCTTGAGGAGAAAGCAAGAAATATCTAGGAGCCAATCCATAGTATCATACAATTGATGGAAGCCACAGACGATATATATATATATATATATATATATATATATATATATATATATATATATGAAGTAGTCAAACAATGTGTTTGAAATGGCAAAGGCCGACAATTTGTGGGAGATTATGTGCTTAATTAAAGTCATACCTAATTTTGTTAATTAATCAATTATAATTAAATGAATTAGGCGTGCATATCGGTTTAAATGTAAAGCGTAAATAAATCGAGAAAAAGTCGATCTCTGTATGTACATTTCAGCCCATTAGGCCTCATCAGCAGAGCTATAGACAGGGTAGTGCTTTGTGCGTGATTCGAACCAGTTTAAAATGAACGAGAAATTCTGGGAAGCTAGCTGGTGTAGTGGTTAGAATGTCCGCCTGTCAGCCTGACAGGTAGGGTTCGAATCACGCACAAAGCACTACCCTGTCTATAGCTCTGCTGAGAGTTGTTGGCTTCATATTTTTCCCAAGGGTATTAGCGGGAAATGCAAACAGCCTCGTCCAAGATTTGAACTCGAGTCAATGAGTCAATTTGCTAAGAATCTAACCATTACACTACGGCCTTCCATTTGTTTTTAGTAAATATGTATATTCCATTTTGATTATGCCTATTAAAACCCATTGCTTCCTTGGAGCTTCAAAAAATGATACCCATCGATATTATTTCTGAGACTCCAAATTTCATTTTGATTGAAGCAATCTATACATTTATAAAAGGAAGTTTTGTGTATGTATTTATGTCCGGAGGAAACTATGAAAATAAAACAATTAATGACAAAGTAAATAAATATACACATTTAGTATCACCAGATCTTGCTTTCAGAGCATTGCTTCCTTAGAGCTTCAAAATTGATATCCATCGACATTATTTCTGAGACTCCAAATTTCATTTTGATTGAAGCAATCTATACATTTATAAAAGGAAGTTTTGTGTATGTATTTATGTCCGGAGGAAACTATGAAAATAAAATGTAAATGTATATACACATTCAGTATCAGCAGATCTTGCTTTTAAAGCAAAAATAATGAAGATTTGATTTATATTTATGAATATAATTAAAAAATAGAATTGAAATGATATTTTTTGGACTTTTTTTTACATTTAATATTTTAAATAGTAGACATTCATTTTTCTTTTCAGAAAGGCCGGATCAGCGCAAAGTCTTTGTTTACGTAGGAATTTTAATTGGTCATCTTGTGAGGATCCAACTCGCGATTCCATAATAATGGATCTCCTCATCATCGGCATTGCAGTCTCGGAAGACTATATAGTTTTGTTGCTCCTTGTAGTAATATTTCATACCCACATTACATCGCTAATTGGTGTGTGAGAGTGTGAAAGTTTTTCAGATAAAAGAATTCTTCAATGATAGAGAGAGATGAAGAAGAAGAGAAGATAAAGTTGAATGAAAGCGAAAAGATGGAAAGAAAGAAACAATCAGAAAGAAAGAGGAGAAGTATGGAGATAGGGAAAGAAAGAAGTATAGGAGAAGAAATAAATATTTAAAAATGAAAAGTTGATAAAAGGAAAGAAAGAGAGAGAGAGAGAGAGAGAGAGAGAGAGAGAGAGAGAGAGAGAGAGAGAGAGAGAGAGAGAGAGAGATTAGAAAGAGAGAGAGAGACAGACAGACAGACAGATTAGAGATTTACTTGGTTAGGAGTTGGCCTTACTTTATCACTTTTTGACATCTTTACTCTTCCAGTTGCCATGTTCCTGTCTAGTTTTCTTCTAGCTGCTTCTATTTGAGTTCCTCTAAGGGCTTCTGTTGGGCTTTGCTTGTGTTTAATTAAATGAACCTCAAGACATTTTTTGTTACTTGATCAAGTTTTTATTCTATCCTAATGCCCATCTCACCGCGCGTGGAAACCAGCCTCATGGCACGTCTTAATTCTTTGACGGACCGAGCTGAATCTCCAAATTCTCACTTCTCACTCCTACTTTCTCACCTTTGCCACGTACCATTCCTCGTCCAATCAAAACTAAAAAAAAAAAGCGTCTATGCTGACATCATCATTCAAACTTTTCCCATGACAACACACACGACCACCACTCAAACTTTTCCGTAACTAATTACTCAGACCACCACCATGGTTCGACGTCATGACCATTGTGACTGTGAAGTCCAATGTTCGAAAAACTTCCTTGACCCTGGAATGTCGCATGAAGGCTGTCCCTGAAGATGTTGATGTGCCGGTGTTTTGTTCGCTGTAGCTTTCTTCTAGACCTCTTGGGTATTTGCCTCATACCCCACTTGTATGGGCTGGGCACAAGGCCTCGTTTTAACGTGGGCCCACCCACAAGCCGAAGCTCATGGGTGGGAAAGAACAACAATTGCGTCGTTGCCCGGGGGATAGCCCCTGGAATCGACGCTATTATTAAACTCACGACGAAGTCCAGCGGCCGAAGCTCGCTGGACCCCCGACGTTAACCGGAAAACCGAATGTGCAATGAGTTTATTGAAAAAAAGATAAAAATAGACCTCTTGGTTTCATGGTGTTGCGTCAGGGTGACTGAATTTTTTACCCCACCTCCCGCCATACACAGACGATGCCGGGTAGTCACAACTAGTCTTAAATAGAGTGGATATCCCTTTTTTTTTTCTTTTTTCTTCTTAGCTTTTAACCCTTAATTACGACCAGATGATATTTTAATGAATTTTATTGAATGTCGGAAGAAAGTGAAATCGGCGTGATATAGGCGAGAATATTTTAATGTCGGTGACGGAAACGGGTCAAAGGATGATCATTTAAAGCGGGGAGAAGGAGGGAGGGAGAGGAGAGAGAGGAGGAGGAGGGGGAGGAGTGCTTTAAGTCGAAATGTTTGTTGTAAGTCCCTGAAGAAAGGTCAGAGAGGAAAGGTCAAGTGTTTCGGCTAAAAAAAGATGTCCACCGGCTGCGATACACTTTGAATGCAATCGGAAAAGTGCATTGGCCAGGAGAGGATGCTCACAGACAGACACACACATACACTAGTGCACGCAGATGAACACACACACACACACACACACACACACACAGAGAAACACGCACACGCACACACACATGTAAATAAATACATACAAATGCAAACGTGCACCTGTTGAAACAAAGAGAAGCGTATGTGCACACACGTACACTTAAGTCACGTAACATGGAGACAAACAACGGTAGAAGAATGGGCGGATTTTACAAGTACGACGATACTCTCGCCAAACAGTCGTAAACATCTTTTAAGCTAAGCGTAGTCTACAGAGGAATATACATATCTACCAACCCCTCCGCACGATTAGGATGTGAGACAAGATTAATTTCAACGGCAGAATTTTACAGGTTTGAATTCAGAGTTTTCCTTCTCCTAGACTGGTTGCCTAACCAAAGTTAAAAAGCCCAGTCTGCCCTACTATTTACCCATAACAGTAGGGAGAATATATGGATTCATATCTTTCCCAAGAGTATTAGCGCTATCTGAAATGCAAACGACCTTGTCAAGGATTTGAACTCGGGTCAACGAGCCCATTTCCTAACGACCGTTACAGCACGGACCTCCATATATATATATATATGTACAAAAATATATACAAAATTATTTTCTACCATAACCCCTAAAAAATTAAATATCCAAATTCTAACGGTCTATTTCAGCGTTCCAAATGTGATTTAAAAAAAAAATTCTGTTCAAACATTTCCAAAATTTCTCCGTTGTTCCACAATGATTTTTTTCATTCAAAATAAAATTTCACTCTGATGTAGGTCGAATCTTTTCTGTGTGCGAAATATTTTCACACAAATAAACTGACCGAAACACACGTGTAAGTGATATTGATTAAATTCATCTTTTATTATCCATTCTATTCTTTCTTTTCTTTATTCATTCTTCCTCATATTGTCGGATTCATTTCCAATTTCCATTTTTTCACACACACACACACACACACACACACACACACACACATATATATATATATATATATATATATATATATATATATATATATATGGTGTGTCAATAAAGTATCAAGATATTTTGTACTTTTTTTACACACCTTGTATTCTGAAAAAAAAAAAGTTCCATTCATTATTTTTTTCATAAGACAAGGTATGTCAAAAAGTACCAAGTTTAAAGTTGTATTTACCAAGATCGAAATAAAGAATGAATGGAACGTTATTTATTTTCAGAATATAAGGTGTGTCAAAAATTACAAAATATCTTGATACTTTTTTGACACACCTTGTATGCATATAATTATATATATATATATATATATATATATATATATTATTGGATGAGCGGCTTGGGTCTGGTGTGACTTGATGGGGGTTTTCTTTCGCCCCCCCTCTTGGCACACCTATTCTTTATTCCTTATTCCTTATTCCATATCCATTCATGTCGTAATTAATTTACAACTTGACTTTTAATCGATTCCAGGTGTAAAACTTCAAAAGCACCAGACGAAAGGACCCTTGTTTTATCAATATACAATTTTTTTTCTATGTTTCACGATGTCAATGGATGGAAGACGAAGGAGGAGTGAATCCTCCTTCGTCTTCCATCCATTGACATCGTGGTGATCACTATGATAACCCACAATATATTGTATAAATTTGCCTGTACCAAAAAATTATATATATATATATACTGAAAATGGAAGTGAATCCGACGGTATGTTGAAAAGAGAAATAATTGAATGGATAAAATAGGATTATTTTAATTAATTTAACTTACACGTGTTTCG
>CM042153.1:81892453-81897453 GCA_023376005.1 Doryteuthis pealeii
TGAGGATGTGCACGACATCAAAAAGGCCGTGCGGACAGAGCTATGGAAAATCCCGGAAGAATCCTTCCAGGAGTGCATGCAAGCGTGGCAGAGAAGGATGGGAAAGTGTATTAGACTCCAGGGGATTACTCTGAATGGGGTTAACTTGTAGTTTTGTAGTTTGGATTTGAAATAATTTTTTTGTGACACCAGTCCTGGAACTTTTTTTTTTTTACATACCTCGTATTTTATGCTAACGAATAGGATTTATTAAACGCATGGGTCGGAATGTTCATTGATTCCAATGATATAGAGCAGTGGTCCCCAAATTTTTTAAAAACCCATGGACCTCTTTTCCCCTTAATCTTTTTTTTGAACCCCCAAGGCCGTTTCTTCTAGGTAACTTAACATTTACAACACTGTCAAATGCAAAGATTTTTTCTTCTATTTGATTGCAATAAAAAAATTAGTGTCAGGTCGTTCAATGTGATACTGGTACTATGCAACGTTGCGGTTGGTGAGAGAGAGAGCGAGAGAGACAGAGAGAGACAGAGAAACAGAGAGACAGAGATAGAGAGACAGAGAGAGACAGAAAGAGGAGTCTTGGATATCTCTACGACCAGCACGACCTGATGATGATGATGATGATGATAGTCGAACAATCAGACCCCGTGGGAAAATACGGGTTTACGTCGGCTACTGTAACGATATAAACTGTGCCCTCTATTGTAAAGAGGGTCTCAGAAAAATACTGAGATGAACAAAGATCAAAGGTCAAAGGTCAAGTAGGACCGTATTTGTCAGTCAAGTTGATCCTGGTATTTAATCGCTGATCCTTAGGGCGTTATCGACAAGACAATGAACCGAAGACTCAATAAAATAGCACGGTCGTTTCGCCCCAAGAGACAGGCCGCTTTGCTATATGCTTCAGATCAGGCCAGTGATACTGAAAGCTTTTTGATTTATTGTGTCATAGGATGCACATATTTGCCTTGAGTGAGTCCCTTGGAAAATTTATAGGTCCCAACTAAATCCTACCTTGCAACCTATCATGTGTAAATCATTTCTAAGAAACTATTGAAATGTATTTACAGTTAACTTGAAATGATGAGGAAAGAAAAAAGAAAAACACTGGGACGCATGGATACGATTTTACTGCGTTGTTTTAGAATTCTTTGCGTCTAGGACGCAAGACTCGTGAACACTGTTGTGTTATGGGTTGTTTGGCGACCTATTAATAATTACTAATTAATTAAAACTACCTAATTATAATTATGGTGGTTTGTTAAATATATAAGAAAAACAATAATAATATAATATAATAATGTTTATATTGAGGTATATATTTATCTAAAACGAAAAATCATCACGTAGGCATAAATTCTTTAAATTATGGAATTTAATATATATAATCGGAATTTAAAATGTTCAAAAATAAAATGATAAATTTAACAAATAAGATTCCAGTTTTTGAAAAGTTCGTCAACAATTTCAAAAACTTAGATAAATAAAACAATGGTTGGCCTTGATTCCAAATGGAAAGATACAAGCTAGCCTGGCACAAGGCAATTTAGACACGTAGGCAATGTTATCGAGTGGCTGGCCAATCAGAGACATATGTTAGGGGTGGTGAGGTCTGGATCCCATAAATCAGACCGTCAGAAGGAGTTAGAAGAGACAGCGGGAGAGACGGGACAGAACGAAGACCGGAGAAGAGAGCTTGCCATGGCTCTGGGCCCTTGATAAAACTTTACCGATACACACTGATGCCTTGCCACTCGGTACAAAATTGATAACTTAGCCAAAAACTAGCTGTAGATCGCCAATCAACTGACAAATAAATCACCTCGCTCCTTTGTAAAATAAATGTATATATTTTATACATAAGCATCAAAAAAGCGTTGTGTTCAATTGTTTTGTTGATCCGTTGACAGCTTTTGGTTATTTAATCTTATTTCAGCCTAGTTGGTAAAAGAAACGAAACAAGCTCTTTTTCAGCCTTCCTGTAAATCAACAGACAACATAAGAACGGGAGGTTGGAACGGGCGGTTTCGACGACTGTAATACTGAGCCGGAGCATCGTTCCCATAACATAATTCGAAACCTGTGCCCGACTTTAATGTATTATACTCGTACCTATCATCATCTGTGGATCCTTAATTAGACCTTTTACCAGCTCCATCTCCAACAAGTCACTGTTTATACCTGATGCCTGAGATTGTAGAATACATCGATTTCCCCTCAGCTAAAAGAAATAATATGGTCTTACACAGTTATCGCCCCATAACCATCGCATAAAGATCTTGTGTGATTGGTTAAATGCCATTGTCGGCGACCAATCAAAACACATAAAACTCATATCATTAGGCTTAGCTTAGCCGCCAAAAGAGTAAGATTGATTCCTTCAATCTTCCTCTTTCGATGCTATGGTCGTCACTATCGGACATTTTTTTGAAGCCAGCTACAACAAGGGCCGGTGACAACGTTAAAGTAAAACTTAACGCAAGCTAAGCAAGAGACGCTCACCTCTTCTATACAAGTGACAAGATAAGTAACACAAGCACATTATTTTGCAAACTACACTCTACACTTCTTCATATTTGTCCAATGAAAAAACAATATATCTGGAATTTTACACCTTGAAGACTTTCATCTTAAACTCTACGGATTTATCAACACCACAAGTAATTTTGGAACTTTAACATCTTTCTTCAAATACGCTGTGGACTTGTATATTATTTTAATAGCTGAAATATATCCTAAACATTTTTGATACCCACTTTACACTTTTATATAATTTTACAACAAACTCTTTTGAGTTTTACTATAAACTATAATGCTTCTGATTTTAAAAAATTAAAAATAAAATTTATTTTATTCTTAAAACAGAACACGCATTTAAAAACAAAATCAGCATTTGAATATAGCGTTCGTTTTGTAAACGGTCTTCTAACGGATATTTTTTCTTTTCCCGTCTATGTTGCTCGTGATGAAGACCAGTTTATCGATTTGTCGAAACAGATTTCTGTCAGCAATTATATAACATCATTTGTTTTTTCAAAATGTTAAATTTACACTTTGTATAACTACACTTTGCATGCTGATAACACATTTGTATATCACACGTTACATATTTGTATATTGCACGTTGATATTTTGTTGTTGAATACACCGTTTTGTCTAAAAGCCTTGTGTTCTGTTTTCTTTACCCGTTGCCTTTATCATTATCTTGTCAACGTATTTGCCACCCATCAGAGGATTAAGACCAACTCAATGGGACCATCTGTTAGCCGTATATAGAGACCCGTGATACTTAAGGACGGAATCTTGGTGGCTGAGGAGTTATGACATTCGACACTTACTTGGGCAAAACAAGCTCTCGGAAAGAGGCCACCTGTTGGCCGTATGTGGCGACACGTGATGTTTAAGGACGGAATTTTGGTGGCTGAGCAGTTATGACATGTAGCACTCTACCTTGCCTACTAATTTTCTTTCGGGGGGTGACAATGCGATGGTAGAATTTAGGTCCGTTAAGTTCGATTTAACCCGAAAACGTTTTAACTTTAAAAAAAAGTACGGCCTAAATTAAAATTGTAAATTGATATTTATTGGATGGATGGGGTTCCTCCTGTATTTTTACAACTTGGCATTCAACCGAACACGCAATATCTCAATATCCGCAATTTTCATTGAAATGTTCAACAACAATAAAAGATTTGTCAGCTGGGGCTTTAAAATACACCGAATGCACCTCTGCAGATGAGTAAGAACCCCCAATGGAGCCACCTGTTGGCTGTGGGTGGCGACCTGTGATGCTTAAGGTTGGAATCCTGGTGGATAAGCAGTCCAGGACATACAACACACCACTTAAACCCTTACTTAGGCTAAACGGTCGGTCGGAGAGGCCCCCACCGATCAAGCGGCTAGACACATCAAGACCTAGCACCTATATTATTGCCCCAACTCTATTGCCCTTATGGCAAGCCCCAACCCTTTTTATCATATAGGTGCTAGAAGGCGGTGACTGAGGGTTTTCATGTCCTGGGAATGACGTTAAACTCTATCTGCTATTGAGGTTCCAGTTCTTGAGGTTTGGGGAATATGGAGTACCCTTTCATCACCCTTGCTCCACTCTGACCCGGAGTGGTGGTACCTTAGGGTCCCATCTATGGTTTAAATAGAAAAATGTGACCAGGGAGCAATTTCAAATTTATATATGCCATCCATCAAATTTTTCTGTTTAACCCATACATCGTACCAGTCCAGCTTGTAAAACCAACAAGCTTGTAAAAAAATAAAAAATAAAAAAAGAATAAAAAGGCAAGATTTAACTTCACTACTATTTTTTAAAAATAGGAACACTTTTAATTGCAGGAATGAACGGAGAACCACAGAAATGAATGACCTAATTAAGAATATCGATTAATCATCGAAGTTGATTGCAGCAAAATAGGGAAAAGAATCGATAATCAGATTTTTTTTAAAACTCTCGCTATAAAAAAGGATCTTAATGCGATGAAGAAAGCAGGGATTACTGAAGCTTTCCAGGAAAAAAGCCTATAATACTCAAAATGAAAGGAAGCGCGTGGTGTAATGGTTAAAGTCATAGGAAATGGACTAGTCGGTACGAGTTCAAATCCTGGACGTTGTAATTGCATTTCACTTAGCGCTAATACCACTGGGAAAGGTATGAATCCTACTCTCCCTCCAGCTATGGATATATAGTAGGGCAGACTGGGCTCTTTAACCTTGGTTAGGCAACCGGTCTAGAAGAAGGAAAACTCTGAATTCAAACCAGTTAAACTCCGCTTAAGAAATTCACCTAGTGTCACATCCTGCTTTGCGGAGGGTTGGTATAATATATATATATATATATATATATATATATATATAATACTCAGAGTAAAAGAATTAGAAAAAAGTTGAAGGTCTCATGAGTTTTTCAAAACAGATTTAGGGTTTGAGCAAGTCTCCTCAGATCTCCAGAACTCTCCTGAGTATTGTAGCTGATTTTAACAATG
>CM042153.1:81902453-81906258 GCA_023376005.1 Doryteuthis pealeii
TTTTTTTTATAACCGAAGTACCTAAACAAAAAATAAGTCAAAGTCCACACTCCGCCCTGTCGGCTGGGGTGTTAGAATGCACCGACTGCACCTCTGCAGAGGGGTAAGACTCCCCCACCTGTTGGAACTGTAACGTCTCCCATGTGGCGAAAGTTGCAAATTAACAAAGTATTACCACACAAAATATTTTTCTTCAAAACTTTGCCTTCAAATAAGTGATTAGTCATTAATCCGACCCCAACCAAAAACACCCTAACTTTTTTGTTACATTTGTAAATAGGAAAGATAGTGCAGTATTGTATAAAAAGCATACGAGAATAGAATGTAATAAATCGTGCCGTAATATATTTTACTAGCAGGACCAGTAGATATACCACAATATGATAATTTAATTATCACCCAGTTGGATTTGTTTACTTAAGATCTGTTGCAAAATAATTCATAATATGTAAATGTATAATAATCTTGATCTAACTCTCTTTCGCTCTCTGTCTCTCTCTCTGTATCTCTCTCTGTCTCTATGTCTCTGTCTCTGTCTCTGTCTCTTTCTTTCTCTCTCTCTCCTCTCATTCTTTTTTCTTTCCTTCCTTCTTTTCATCTTTTCATTATGTTCGATTGAAACAGATTAGCGTTATCAGATAATCAGAGTTTAGATTTTTGCATTTCATCTCGGACGATTTGGATGGTCTCATTTTTAACCAGAGGGTGTTGCAGGATGATAACGGTCGGAAGATTAAGGAACAAGCGTATTAATATATAGATTGTTCATTCTATTATAGATACTATTTTTCATTGGCCTTATAAATGCATGGTAGTTGATAAAAAAAGATAATCCGTCATATGCCTCTTCTCTTTCTTCTATCTTTTCCTGTATCTTCTCATTCTCTACCCTTATCCCAGAAAAAATTAATAGGATGTTTTTCAAATATCGTCGCACCCTTTTCTTTCACTTTTACTTTTTTATTTCATAGAATTAAAATCTTAGATAATTCATTGTAGATTTCTATTTGTATTTTTTAATTTCCGACACCTCCCGTAAGTTTTCGTAACGTAGCCGGCATTCTCTTGTTGCAACCTGATTTCTTTCGGGGTGTAGTGGCTAACGTTCTGGATTTCGACATCGTAGTAAGTGAGTTCGAAATCTAGTTGCGGTATTATGTTCTCTCTAGGACCTTAGAAAATGTATGAGCCCTCTCATTGCTATAGTTTAAGTATTGTGTATATTGTGCTTGTAGCTACAATAAAAAAATGAAAAGAAAATTTGGACCATATTACCTTTAGGCACCCCTTTTTGATCTCGATTAAGAAAGGAGATGTTTTTCATTTACACCGTCAATAACCGGTTGTTTGTTAGGGGTTAGGGTTAGGGGTTAGGGTTAGGGGTTAGTTTACAATTTTTAAAAAAATCTAAAAATCGTCTTTTAAAACAACCGGATATTGACGGTGTTTGTTAGGGGTTAGGGTTAGAGGTTAGGGTTAGGAGTTAGTTTTATAAATTTTTTAAAAATCTAAAAATTGTCTGTTAAAACAACCGGATATTGACGGTGTAAATGAAAAACATGTCCTTTCTTAATTGAGATGTGGTGCCCAAAGGTCATATGGTCCGAAAATTTATATGATCAGATTATATAACTAAAAATCCTATCAGTAGGGCTGGTTTTCAGCTAGAAATCAGGATTCTGATAACAGAGAATCTGAAAACAATCCCCAAAGAAACTAAGAATAGAATTCCTGAATTAATAAACATTGTTAACCCAGATTCTTCGAATGCTGATGTAATTCTTGCACAACAGAAAGTAGATGAAGTAGATGAAGAAATATTCTTACCTAGAATTCCACGGTAAAAAAGGGTGTTGATAATTTCCGTGATTATTAAGAAAATATTTCTGGGAAATATCATAATCTTGAGATTCCAGTAAAGAGAAGGCTAAAAATCTTCGTTAATACAAAGTAAAGTAAACAAAATCGACTTTAAACAGAAATTGAAATGGTGTGTCAATGTCATTTTCTTTGTTGTTAAGCGTTAATCTAGGCGCGAACCTTTAGGCAGTATCTTCTTAGCTAGTAGAGCTCGCAAGTATGCAGACATTAACGCATATTGAAGTAAGATAGCAGATATAGTTAGTACGGGATTATCTGTATAGCGAGGTGATGCCTATGTGAGGGTGTAGGTGGAAGACCATGTAGACGCGGAAGATAAGAATCACTGCTTAGCAGGTGACTGTGACGAGATGGTAGTCTCGAGTGCAGCAGCTAACACGGACGAATACATACATATAGCGGTATCTAGACGGATCCCGCAGACTGCGGTGAGCAATACTGCGGGAGCAGGTGCGAGTCTGTAGAGATGAGCTTGCGGCGCGAATACGATCTCGGCGTGAGAGGAGTGAGTATGATTCGCGTCACTGGATAAGGGTTGATATGGAGGTTTAGTATATCATCTTGCCGGTTGCATTCATTAGGATGAGCATTGGGAGCGGGTAAGATCGCGTGAAAGTGTCGAATATGTGGGTGATTCTTACAAGTCAGAGCGTAAAGGTTCTGTGAGCAGATACGTATGGATTATTACGCAACCGCGTGACGCTGGAATCGTGGCAATTGAGTTCCTACCTGGGAGAGTGCAGGTGTGGGGATATAGTGGTTGATCTGAGTATGACGGGGGCGGTGTAGAATGTAGTTCTGATATGTGAAGGATGCTAGTGGGATTAACGTGGTACAAATGATCGGGCTCTGCAGATATTAAAGCATGATATGCATATAATAGATGTGGGTGAAGAGCAGGTGAAAGATGGACGAGTGGTCTTCATCAAGTTTGTGGCAATGGATGTAGATTCGTGCGGTAAAGATCCGAATCTAAGGTATTTGAGGTAATTGGAGTAGGTTGAAATTTTACACACAGTAGGTCCCTTTCGTCTTCACATCTCTCGCCGGGAAATTCTCGTGAGTTACATTTACCTCATCATGGGCTTTTACAGTTCGATGAGTATGATTGCTTCATCCGTTATCGTCTGTATCCATGCTCATCGTCGTCTCCTTCGTAAGATCGAGAGTGGTCATCTCATCTCTGTGACACGGATGGTGTATTCACTCCCTCGTACGGTCTGTCGTTCTCTCTCTCTATTCTTTTAATTTATTTATTTAATTTATTTTCATCTTTTCATTAGTTGTTCGATTGAACACAGATTAGTCCGTTATCGAGTTTCTGTAGACGCGAACAGCTACTTATTAGATATTTCCCGTGACTCCATTTCTTTCTTCTTAATTATATTTTTTCATGTGTTAGCCTGTTCCTATACTGTCTCAGACCTGTTCTTTGGTTTATAATAATAAAGAAATGCGATCTTTATCTAGCTGAGTTGTAGACGTCGACTGCATAAAGAAAATAAGAATACGGTCCGCTAATGCAGACACCAGCTATGATGCAGAGACTTCGATGACATATTTTGCTTGTAGCCCGAGGCCCGCTTCCTACAGTGGAAGAAAGTATAAGCACGGTCTGATCTCACTATAAATAGATGAGACTAACCGATGAAAGAGGTGTGTATTGTTCTGAGCGGTTATGAAGGGCGGCGAAGACGTAGCGTCTTTCTTCGCCTAGACTCGGCCGTACGCCATTATTCGTAAATACCTTGTCTCATTTTACCTACTATCCTCGACTTGACTTTTTTTAACTGTTACACTACAATCAAAACATCACTTTTACATTTCATCTGAGACGATTCTGGACGGTACCATTATGTTAACCGAGGGATGTTGTAGAGATAAGAGGATCGGGCTACAGATTCAAACGTAACCGAGTAATAAT
>CM042153.1:81911358-81934329 GCA_023376005.1 Doryteuthis pealeii
GGACAGATTCTAGTTTGTACATACAAGGTGTGTCAAAACAGTATCGATATTTTTTGTACTTTTTGTCACACCTTGTATCCAAAAAAAAAAAAAAGCTCTATCCCTTCTTCATTTCTATTACCAGTGAAATTCAATGCGCATTGAACCGAAGAACTTCGCGCACTTTGCGTTTTAAGTTCACTCCTTTAAGCAATTAACAAAGAATATTTGCTCGACTCGGCTCGGTAATTCCACTTCCGCGTTGGTTGGATATCTTCCAATGAATTTCTATCATACGCTCCCAGATTCTGGCGGTTATTGAACAAAAAGCCTTTTTTGATGCCCGTTTAATGACCCCCCCCCCCACACACTCAGCACCCATGTAAAAACGACTGGTTATTCAGTACAGTAATTACAACGCTCCAACTGTATAGGTTGGAAATGGTCCAATTATTGGCAATTCTACAATTCTGGGACAATGTAAACGGTACCAAAGTTTGACTGGAAATTCATATCATTGTCTATCGTTGTCCTACCTTTAAGATCATCTCATCATCATCCTCATCCTCATCATCATCATCATGACGCGCAATTAGCACGGATATTCATGACAATCTCTCACCAACCCTCTCTATCATTCATTGTCCCAGGTAGATCCTCTGCGGAGCATTCAGTATCCGCACAGAGCTGGTCAATGTTTGTCAGTGCCGGGCGGCCCACATTAGCATGTCCATATATCACTCCACTTCCAAACCGTCCTTCGGAACGAGGGTCCGGTGTGCTTCGGACACTGGATCGGTGTGTTTGAATTAATAGGGTCGATCCCAGGGGGCTATCCCCCAGGCAATACCTGCCCCATTGGGGGCAGGGATGGGTTTATTGCCCAGCGCCTGAGGCGCCCCCTTGAGGGGGAAAGCCGAAGGGATCGACGCAATTTTTGTTCTTTCCCACCCATGAGCTTCGACTTGTGGGTGGGCCCACGTTAAAACGAGGCCTTGTGCCCAGCCCATACAAATACCCATTAGTATGTCCATATATTGGCTTCCACTGGAGAACGTCGCTTATGAGTTCGTCCTTGCTTCTATACGAAATGAAAATCAGAGAGAGTCTGTTGAATGACATCGGTAAGCAACTTCCTAACGAACATCTACTAGCTTAAAATCAAGTTTCGTAAAATGCCCACAGTCCCTACCTTAATTGTTTGATAGGTTATTTTGTGCTGAACACATTTTGTTTTACTCATTCTTCATGGCTATTCAAACTTTTTAAAAGTCAGTTTTTAAACACATTTTTTAAAGTCATCTGTTTCTATTTAACGCATATACCGTATTATAATGGAGATTGTGTGTTTGTCGCTAATATTCGCGGAGTTCCGTTCCGGCCTCCTGCCTCAAAAACCGCTTGCCGGTGGCTGCTGAAAAAAACACCAGCTACGATTGAAGTCTTTAGCCGAAGCGGTATCACTTGAAAAAAAAACAAAAAAAAACCAACCAAATTAGGGTATTTTTCCCGAAAACCCAACTCCAACTCCAACCTCAACCCTAACCCTAACCCTAAACCCTAACCCTAACCCTAAACCCCTAGTTAAAATTAACTGTTTTATTACAAAATGTGTGGGTTCTGTTTTTTCGACACCCTAATTTACTAAACAAAAGTTCATAATTACCCAATATTTTTTTCAAAAGTCAATGTTTTCTAAACCATCACGTACGTACATTGCTTCAAAATAGTGCTTCAATTTAATATTTATTTTTTTGTTTCTATTTGTAGTAGAATTAGTAGCTACAAGAGAGCCATGTACTTTAAACTAATGTTAATTAACTTTTGAGTATCACAAGAAAAACACTGATTATACTTAGGACAAGTTTTCATCTACTTAATTAATTAATTTAAATTGAATGTGACCCTCATTTATTTTTAAATTTCAGATCCCTCAATGAATATTAAATTTTCAGACCCTCTATGAATATTAAATTTCAGACCCCTCTATGAATATTAAATTTCAGATCCTCAATGAATATTAAATTTCAGATCCCTCAATGAATATTAAATTTCCCCTCTATGAATATTAAATTTCAGATCCCTCTATGAATATTAATTTCAGACCCCTCTATGAATATTAAATTTCAGATCCCTCTATGAATATTAAATTTCAGAATGAATATTAAATTTCAGACCCCTCTATGAATATTAAATTTCAGAGGAATGAATGACCCCTCAATGAATATTAAATTTCAGACCCCTCTATGAATATTAAATTATCAGACCCCTCAATGAATATTAAATTTCAGAGATCCTCTATGAATATTAAATTTTAGATCCCTCTATGAATATTACAGAGCAGAAATAAAGACACTACATTAGAGAGCAAGAATCGTATTTTATGTATAAATAGCATTAGATGATGGAGACTCCTGATGTAGCTCAACCGTAAATATAATCCTAATATTAACCCTGATCTTAACCTTAACCTTGCGTTTCAAAGAGTTGTGGCCTGGTTAGGGGCCAGAATAAAGACACAAGAGAGGAAATGAGTTAAACAAATATATTAACAAAGAACAGTAGTACAAACATATACCAATGAGTCGGCTTACACGCGAGGCTGTCTTATCGGCTGTCTGCTGAAATACTAACCCTCCCTTAAGTTCAGAACATGCTGCTATTTATACTTAGAAGAGTTCATGCGTGCTTGGTAAATTACCATAACACAAAGGTTTTGGGGTATTTCCGTGAAATGTAATCTATACATATATAAAGGGCAGTTGTATATATGTGTATATCCGGAGGAAACTTCGAAAATAAAACAATTAACGACAAAGTGTATATATATATATACATTCACAATCACCAGGGCTTGGTTTTTGAGCAAACATAATGAAGATTTTATTTATATTTGGGAAGATATTTAAAAATTAAAATTTGTATAATAACAGAAGGTAATTGAATTAATCACCTCATTTATATTGTTGTTGTTTTTTTTAATTGTAAATTATTGAATTAAAATTTCTTACTATATTGTTATATATTTACGTGGGGATTTTCATGGGGCATCCAGTGAGGATCTAATTGTGATAAGTAATAATGGTTTTGCGAGAGTAACTTTTAAAAAATCTCCCCTCTACCCGGGCAACGGCGGGTAGCCACTTTTAGTAAAATATAATGCTTTTTATACGCAATCTAATATTATCTCTTGAGCACTATTCTGCTTTCATACCAGATGCTTAGTTGTATCAAGGCCGCGCAATAGGTTAAAAATGGAAACATACTTTCTAGACATATCTAAAAGCGTTTAAATTGTTAAAATTAATTAATTTTGGGGGGTTACATCTCATGCCAGATATAACGAAAAAAAAAAAAAGAAAAAAAAAGAAACGATTTTTTTATGAGAAATACCTTAGGCCAGGTGAATATAAAACCTCTTTCTGGAGACGGCGTGCCAGATGATTTCGTGTGGCGAGCCAAATCCGTCCCCTAGGGGCGTTGGTAGCAGACACATGTGCTACGTGATGCCGGCTATGTTGTTTGTCACGACATTCAGTGTCTGAAGGTTTGGCTTATCTGAACTGGAATAGTGGTGCCAAGTCGTCGTTTTATCAGTCGATGGACATGATAAAGAGAAAGCAGATTGACTGTATACTCTGAAAATGATCTTTTTAAACAAATAACACGATACTTGTTAGCAAACAGACAGAAATAATCTATATCTTTTATTGATGAATATATATCTATCTCTCTCTCTCTCTCTCTCTCTCTATATATATATATATATATATATATATATATATTAATATTCATATTTTTGCTTGAAGGCAATTACAATGCGCTTTTCGCATAAAATTCGATAATTAATTTCGCATAAAATTCGCATAAAATTCGATAATTAATTTCGATTTCTGTCGGAAATTCGATTATTAATTTCGATTTCTGTCAGAGGGAGATCGTTAGTATACATCGCTGATGAGACTTAATAAAGTCGAAACAGCTGCTGTACGATGTTCTACACACCGAGTAATTCTTTGCGAGATTCACTTGTCAATATTATTTATCTTCTATAATTATCGAATTTTATGCGATATGCGCATTGTAATTGCAAAAATATAAATATTAATATATACTTTATTCACCAATGCTTCTAAAAAAAATAAACAAACATCCCAAAATCACATATATATATATATATATATATATATATATATATATATATATATATTGAAGAAATAGGTACAGAGAAAACTACTCGAGGTTCATCGCTAGAATCATCAGGGTTAAATCCACTAAATTAATCGAGTTAATTAATTGCAGCTGATCACACGTATGTTCATTGAATGAAATTTATCGTTACAGATAACGATAAATCTTATTCAATGAACATACGTGTGATCAGCTGCAATTAATCGGTAACTCGATTAATTCAGTGGATTTAACCCTGATGATTCTAGCGATGAAACTCGAGTAGGTTTCTGTTGTATCTATTTCTTCAATAAATTTGCTCTACTTTGTATTGAGTACTTTGTATTGGTTTTATCACGGACTTAACCCTGGATCCTGTGCACCTCCAACGATCATGCCCATATTCACCGGTAAGCCACCCTTTATATATATATATATATATATATATATATATATATATATATATGGGGTATCTCTTCTGATGGGATCATAAATCGAGCATACTATGCGTTATGCAAATGACTTTGATTCTCAGAGGCTGTTTCATAACTACATATCATGTTTAGCGTATATATATATATATATATATATATATATATATATATATATATATATATATAATATATAATAAAATAGAATAAAATAAATATATAAAGGTTTTACATATCTATTTATTTGATGACAAAGAAACAGTCACGACCATTTGGTTTCATGCATGCGTAACCGCAAACATTCTTCAGGTGAGGTTGTTTTTGAAACAACCTCACCTGAAGAATGTTTGCGGTTACGCATGCATGAAACCAAATGGTCGTGACTGTTCCTTTGTCATCAAATAAATAGATATGTAAAACCTTTATATATTTATTTCATTATATTATATAATAGCTCTATTTTTTATATTGAGCACTCTCCCAATAAAACTGCACTTTGACACACCGTTCCCGTAAAAGCTGAAACAGTGACAATGGCACGCTATAGTTATATATATATATATATATATATATATATATATATATTATTGAAATGGAGATTGTGTGTTTGTCTGTAACCGAAACTATATTACTACTCAAGTTAAAATTCCCTTAGTTATTTACGTCCCATTCTCCATGATTTTATTTTCATTTAAACCTCAATTATTAATAGAATCTTTTTTTATTGGCGTTATCTACATACTAATAACATGCAATTGTATTTATATATACAACAATATAGCGGGTTACAGTATGAACTGGAGAGCTAATTTACATATTGATATTAAACATTTTAATTTAATAAATATGTGGTTAGTATTATGGATTTTTAATTGTTTGGTTTTATCGGAATGAATGTGGGCAAAAATCTCGTGGGTAAATCTTAAAAGAAATCCATTAACAAGAAGAACTGTAATTTTATTCTTTATTCCTTATTTTAACTAAATAGTTAAATTAGGAAAATTTAGCAATGAAAGACGGGAATGAAAGAGTAAGTTTCAAAGTTGATATATTTTCCGATTATATCTCCTAAAAATGTTTATCTGCATTCTCATTTAGTTTCATTAGTCTTTCTAATTTGGTATAATATTATATTACATGAAAACTCAAATCTTTGCACCCTGTGGAGTGTGCATACATTTACTAGTATATGTAAACAAAACATTTAACATTTGTTAATACTTCCCACTGGAATACCTTGTTTTTCATATTTTATATATTTACATAACATCAGATGTATTATCATTTTCTTTTGTATATATATATATATATATATATAATATATATATATATATATATATATATATATATATATATATATATATATATTTGAGATATTTTTGTATCTGTATCTGTTTTTTGGGTGTACAAATATCAGGTTTGGGCATTAGTGTGAAGCATTAATGTACTATAGTATAATAATGTAGTTATCATAATATATTCATCTGTGAATAAATATCAGAAAAAACTCGGTTGTTTTTGTTTTTAGTTTCTTTTATTTACTAGTAGTGGTGAATTTTCGGGATTGTACTTTCTCCCTTCTTCATGACTCTGTGAGGACAGTGGTGATTTTCTGGCTGCAGGTTGTTCTTTTTTATGTGGGGATGCTGGATGCTGATTGGTTAGCTGGTGACTAATGAGTGTGTACTGTGTGGCTCCAGTAATCTGATAGGGGTCATGGAGTTGGTGATAAGGGGTATCTTGGATATATATATATATATATATATATATATATATATATATATATATATCAATCAAAGCCTGAAGAAGATACCAGAAGATCTGAAACACGTATTGCACATGTAAAACAAAAAGAATTAAAAATTTTTTTCTGAGAACAAAATACATTTTGCGGACCTTCCTTTTTTATAATATATATATATATATATATATATATATATATATATATATATATATATATATATGACGGATGGAAAGGTTAGAAAATAGCAATAGGTATTTTTTTTTCTTTTCCTTTTTTTCTTTCCTTTTTTCCCCTTTTCATTTTTGTTTTGTTTTACTTTTCCTTTGTTTTTCAGTAAGAAAGAGAAATTCAGAGGAATTACAAACCGTGAGGCCCCCCCGTGAGGGTCGAATATTCCTGGTCCCACCGTTCGAAAGGTTGAGGCTTGAGGTGTTGAAAAGAAGGAGTTGGTGGAATTGTTTCTGTACACAAAGGATGGGTTGGATGTGGGAAATATATAGGGACTCAAGAATTTGCAATTGAAGATCACTGTTAGAACCGTGGAGGATAGAAAACATAGCTGGGTGGTATGCCCGAGCGCATGTGGGATGACTCAACGAGTGTTGACCAATGGTGGATGGAGAGTTTAAATCAGCAGTGGTAGGACAGTCCAACTTGCCAGAACGAACATTAGAGGGTATGTGTTGCATATATATATATATATATATATATATATATATATATATATATATATATATATATATACTGTAGTGTGAGATGGTCACTATTTCAGCTTTTACTGGAATGGTGTACCAAAGGCAGTATTAATTGGTAGAGTGCTCAATATAAAATAGAGCTGTTATATAATATAATAAGATAAATATATAGGTTTTACATATCTATTTATTGGGTGACAAAGGAACTTTTCACAACCATATTGGTTTCATGCGATGCATTCATCAGGTGAAGATGTTTCAAATGTCTTATATTATATATATAATGTTTTATATTATATATATATATATATATATATTATATATATATATATATATATATATATATATAATGTTTATATTATATATATGTGTGTGTGTGTGCGTGTGTGTGCGTGTGTATATATATATATATATATTATTATTATTATTATTATTATTATTATTATTATGAACCTGAGCGAATCGATCTTTGGGTCCTGAAGTCTATTTTAATGATCAGTTTAATGATACGACTTATATACTAAATTAATCCTTAGTTCTAGGATTGAGTTATGTTCGAAAAAAAACTCAACATTTTAATTGTTTCTAATTAGTCTTAATTTGCAATTAAGACAAAAATACAGCTTCAAACTCGGCACTTTTATGACACACCTGATATTCTGAAAAAAAATAACGTTCAATTCATTGTTCCTTTCTATCTTGGTAAATACAGCTTCAATCTCGATACTTTTATAACACACCTTGAATATGCATATACATACGTATATATATTTGTGGGGTGTGTATGCGTGTGATTGCTGTCTCTTTCAACCATCTTGAGATGCTAGTGAAGAGACAGTATTTTGGCATGTTATCAGCATAGAGAGGGTATTGCATCTCGATACATTTATGATGTTTCAAGCGCATTAGTAATGTGTCTCTGCCGAAATTCGAACGCGATTGATCGAATTCCGTTTCCGTGTTGATAACCTTTGACTACCGTTTGAAGAAAAGGAACATGAAAGCAACATCAAAGACGAAATTCATACTTATTCATTAATGCACTATATATATATATATATATATATATATATATATATATATATATATATGTATAAAGCAATATGTATATATATAATGCAATATATGTATAGAGCAATATATGTATATATATAATGCAATATATATGTATATAATGCAAAATATATATAAATGCAATGCAATATGTGTATATATAATGCAATATATACTGCAATATATATATATACTTCAATATATATATGCATATATATAATGCTATATAAGAGTATATAATGCAATATATATAATGCAAATGTATATATATATGTATGTATATGATTCAATATACGTATATTTAATGCAATATATATATATATATATAATATATAATAAATATAATGCAATATATACACACATATATATATATATATATATATATATATATATATATAATATATAATAATATATATAATATATATATATACAATATATAATATATAATATTTATATACAATATATAATGCAATATATATATATATAATGCAATTTATATATATATATGTGTAGAGAGAGAGGCGGGAGACAGAGGGAGAGAGATAGAGAGAAGGAGAGAGAGACAGAGAAGGAGAGAGAGAGAGAGAGATATGCAAATCCCAAAACTTTGTAACGGATAATACCCTAAATCCCATCACGGATTAACTCATTTTTTCTATTCAATCCATAGATGTGACCCTAACAAGTACTACCTCTCTGGGTCAGAGTGGGCCTGGGAGTAATGGTGATTAAGGGGCACACCACTTTCTCCAGACATCCAGAACTGGAACTTCACCATTAGTTTAATGTCATACCCAGAATACTAAGACCCTCAGCTTCTAGCACATACATGATAAAAAGGGTTGGGTCTGGCCACAAGGACAATAGAGTTGGGACAATCATATAGATGCTAGAGCTTGACGTGACCAGCCAATTACTCGAGGAACTAGACACACCACCAACCGTGGAAGAACTCAGTAAAGCCCTCGACCGCCTCTCTAATTGGAAGGCAACCGGGAATGATGGCATACCATCAGAAGTATTGAAGAGCGGGAAAACAGCGTTGTTTCAACCATTTGTAGCTGCTGGAAAAAAGGACCTATCCCTCGGGACATGAGGGACTCTCTCAACGTTTCCTTTCAGGTACACAACACAAGATCCCGGGAAAGAGGAATTAACAATCAGTATTCGCTTTGTAGTCAACATGGGGAATCGAATCAATTATCTATGAATTTAGGCTGCTGTTGCTCTCTTCGTTTTTTGTTTTCTCTCGGCAGATCTGTTATTAACACTTGTCTAAGTGTTGATAACAGCCCTGCCGAGAGACAGCTCAGAATTGACCCTGGCGAGAGACAGCCCAGCGACAGTCCAGCTGAGACAAAGAAAAGTATGGACTAGACAAAATAACGTACAAGTGCACTAGGAACGGTCCCAAAAAGCTTGGAAAAAGACTGGAGAAACTGGAAAGCAGAGGAAGAATTGAGACCATCCAGACAACAGCATTGCTGAAATTGGCTAGAATTCTCAAAAATGTCCTTCAGATCCTTGTCACTCAGACTCTCGATAAAAAGACCTGAATTTAAAAGGAATCTCTAAAAGAAAGGAATTCTACTGAGGGAGACAGAAAACGAATTTAATGCATAAAATGCACACACACACACACACACACACACATATATATATCTATTCAAGAATAAAGGAGACCAGAGCGACTGCAACAATTTTCAATGTATCTCCCTCCTTACCATTATTGGAAAAGTTTTTGCTCGTGTTTCACTGGCTCGCCTACAGACTCTTGCCTATCGAATCTACCCGGAGCCCCTGTGTGGTTATATATATATATATATATATATATATATATATATATATATATATATATATATATATATATCTGGTAAAAGACAGATTGGTCGCCATCTGCTGCGATTCAAGGATGTCTGCAAAAATGATCTCAGGTGCTTTGGCATTGTCCCTTCTAGCTGGGAAAATTTGGCTCAAGACTGCACTCGGTGGCGGCAGAATCTCCATAGAGGACTGTACATGTCAGAAGTCACCCTGATACAACATCATGAAGCTAAGAGGTCCATACGAAAGCAACGGCAACAAAGCATCGGAACATCATCATCTACAGGGACAACCTACAAATGCAAAATCTGTGGTCGAGAATGTTTCTCAAACATCGGACTTCATAGTCACAGAAGGCGCTCCAACTTCAGGGGCACACAAAAACTTTTATCATAGTCTTTCGAGACTGAATTGCCAATGATGATGATGATGATGATATATATATATATATATATATATATATATATAATAAAAGATTAAACAACTACAGACAGAGTGAAATCTATGGATTATAACAAAATAAGTCCTACAAAACAATATTGACTCTCAAACGACCATGAACAAAATTCAAGACCACGGAAAAAAAACCGCATATCAAGATTAAACAGTCGATGATAAATTGATACAACCTTAACAAACACTGACTCTAAAAAATGTTTAGCATCAAATTAATCAAAAATCAAAATATTGCATTGAGATTTTCTGAACAGATAGTTTGCCATATAAACATCTGAATAAAAAAAAGATGGAATAAATAAAGGGTTAGGTTAAAAGTTCCGTGATGGCTCCCGATTACGACAAGAAAGTTCCCGAGTTCGAAAAGAAGGTTCCCGAGTCCGAGAAGGTTCCTGAGTCCGACAAGAAATACCTGAAGAAGGCCGGAGGGTATATCGGCCGAAACGTTGTACAAATAACAATGAAGATGGAGACAATAGTCGGAATAACACTAATAATACTAATCTTCAAGCCTCATCTCAAACATTCAGAGAAATAAAAAAAAAGATACCTAAGTCAAATGTCAAAGGGTAAAATAAAAGTTACCTCCATCCACACTAAAGGTCTCTCTCACGTGTACATTTCACTGTCAGGTGGTCACGATACGCAGATATCATAAAACGATCAGTTCAAAAGACGTGGGTTATAAAAGAACATGTTTATTCAACGAATGGATATGCTACGTTTCTAGGTCATTTTTGTCGTTTCTATTATTTCGTTTCGTTGTTTGATGGCATATCAAGCGTCGTTGGTTTTTTAACCTACCAAATGTTTCCCCAAGACTGTATTAACTTTTCTTAGTATTTTTACCTGTATGATGATATATTTCAAAGTTCACTATCTATTCACCTTTTGTAAAATCAAGTTACCGAGCAACTCATAATAAAATAGATTTAATTAGATTGAGAATCGACGTGATAGTCCTTGTGGCTAAACGCATCATTCTGCTCAGTGCTTTTTTCTCCACCTCGAGTAGTGTTGGGATTGAGAAATAAAGATATGTGTAAAAATTCAATTTTCCGTGTTCATAATTAAGAATTAAGATGTAAGCGGTGTTATACAACATCCGATATGCCCTGATACTAAGAAGATATCACTTGTCTTTACACCGTGCACTCTGTGGCTGCACTATTAAAGTTATACAAGTCACTAACTTCGTTCGGCGCGAGCGAAAACGTTTTGGGCTTCTTTACAACACACACAGGATTCTAGTTGTTCTCTCGTTGGTCAGTGTCAGGTCGAGGGCGTATCACCTTACAAGTCAAGTGGTTCTCGTTATGGCTAATTGACTTTCACCTCAGAACTCATTCTATTCGAATAAGGTCCTATTATTATTGCAATTTCAGTGTAAACAAGTGATTTGTACGAGAGCCGCATTGTTTTTTTTCAAAAGAAACATACATGAATGCTACTATATATATATATTATATATATATATATATATATATTATATATATATATATATATTATTCGTCGGAGCGGCCTAATGTCGGTATCAGCCATAGAGCGAGGGAGTATATCCCCTTTTCACTAGCGCTAGACCAAGGAGATTGTTTTTGCGTCTGAGGCGGAGCGCCACACTTACCATCAGCTCCTTACTTTACCGCACACTACCCTGTGCTACGCTTACGCTGAATCGAACTAGGAACCTTGTGGCTTCTAGCCGAACGCTCTAGCGACTGAACTAACCCGGCCCTCATATATATATTAGCATTCATGTATGTTTCTTTTTAATATATATATATATATATATATATATATATATATATATATATATATATATATATATATATATATATATATATATATATATATATATATATATATATATATATATATAGTGTCTACAAAATTATTACCCTTCTTCTAATCTGCGTGTTGTTTTTAAAACAAAACCTATGTTGGTATCCAATGGCAAGGATTTTCTCCCCCCTCACCATAATAATTCTATAATGTATGCATATAAATGTATTTGCGGTTTGCAATACATAGGAAGAACAAACCAGCGATTGGATGCTCGAATCAAATAATCAATGTCCCTACTAAGATTAGAAATGGAACCGTCGGTCCTAACGATACACTGAGGAATACTTATGGTTCCTCTTTAGGCGAACATCTTATAAATGACCGTAATTGCGCCAACTCATTTAGTGTTGACTGTTGAGAGCAAGTCGTACTCCTTTTACCATCTAAAGATTTTAGAAACATTATATATTCTGACCAATAAGCCTGCTCTTTCTAAACAAAGAGAGGGCTTACTTGGTTTAAATGTTATCAATCTATAAAGTCTTCTTTCTCTCCCCCTTTTTAGGGGAAAAGAAAAGAAATTGTTCTTTTCTTTTCTTTTTATTTTCTTACTAATCCCATCTACCTGTTTTAATCGATTATCCTCGATATTTAGCTCTGTTGAGCGAGGTTCGAAACTAGTTAGCTAGCTACTCGTTTTTTTTTCGCCTTTTGCCCACCCCCTTCTATTGTAAAAAATATATAAATTTTTCTTTTAATAATGAATCTTTTAGTTGGTCTTTCTAAAGCTCTAATATATATATATATATATATATATATATATATATATATATATATATATGAAATTAATATTTAGAAAAAAAAACACATGATGTTAAGATTCGCTGACAGAAATCTGTTTAGACCCTTTATTGAAGTGGTCTTCATCAAGGTTGGGGTTTAGGGTTAGTTTAATGGGAAAATAAGTAAATAATTTGGGTTCTGTTTTTTCTGGGTCACCCTGTAATATCATGTTACTCAACTAGGGGAGTTAGGGTTAAGGTTTAGGGTTAGGGTTTAGGGGTTAGGGTAAGGGTTTAAAGTTAGGGTTAAGGTTGGGGTTTAGGGTTAGTTTAATGGGAAAATAAATGAATAATTTGGGTTCTGTTTTTTCTGAGTCATCCTGTAATATGTTACTCAACTAGGAAATAACCCAGATTTTTATCACGCCCAGATACTATTGTCATCGTTGTGGATTAGTTGTCCTATAGCCATTGTTTGCGATGGACGTTACCCCAAGGAAGCCTGCGAAAACTGTAATGCTGCAGGAACACACTGGCATGCCTTACTGAGAGATCGGGGATATTATAATAATAACGGAATTATTCGTTTAGCTTTAATTAATTTGCACAAGAGTATAAGAGGTATGCCCGAAAAGTTCCAGGACTAATCGCATTATTCGATGTGAGATACTGCGGCATTTGCTTCGTTCAGTGCGCGAGAAGAGGCGAGAAATGTGGCAGGACAACTGATTGGTGGTTCACCATGACAACGCACCTGCTCACACTGCCCTGAGTATCGAGAGTTCCTGGCCCAGAAGGACATCACTATGCTGGAGCAACCTCCCTACTCGCACGACCTGGTTTCATGTGATTTTCCCTCTTCCCAAGAAAACTCGTTTTGAGGATGTGCACGACATCAAAAAGACCGTGACGACAGATTTACTGAGTATACCGGAAGAATCATTCCATGAGTGTATTCAAGCTTGACAGAGAATGATGGGAAAGTGCATTAGACTCCAGGGGGATTACTTTGAAGGGGATAACTTGTTGTTTGTAGGTTGGATTTGAAATAATTTTTTGTGACACCAGTCCTGGAAAATGTTTCAGATACTTCGTATGTTATTTCTCTGAATGTTTGAGATGAGGCTTGAAGATTAGTATTATCTGCGTTATTCGAACTATTGTCCCCATCTTCATTGTTATTTGTACAACGTTTCAGCCGATATGCCCTCCGGCCTTCTTCAGGTATTTCTTGTCGGACTCAGGAACCTTCTCGGACTCGGGAACCTTCTTTTCGAACTCGGGAACTTTCTTGTCGTATTCGGGAGCCATCACGGAACTTTGAACCTAACCCTTTATTTATTCCACGGGGGTATCCTGTTCACATTCCGCTAACCATAGCTAGGGTAGGAGTTGTGTTAATTAATTATTTTTCTAACTGCTTTCCTCAGGATTGAACTCGGGTTCCAGAGATAACAATGTACAAATAACAATGAAGATGGGGACAATAGTCCGAATAACGCAGATAATACTTCCTATGTTGTCTTGTGAAAAAAAAAACTTTCCATAGCTACTTAAGATATCGTCATGAAGAGGTAATGGAACTGGTTAGAATTTTTGTTTATTAAATAATCAACAAATGATATATTATTTAAGAATGAAAATATCTGTAAAATGTGTCATCGTTTGCGGTGAAGTGCTAAAAACGTCAGTAAAAAAACCCAAATTGACAATATCTTGTTGAACATTTTTCTTTTGTTTATTTTTCTACCCCCCCCCCTTTTTTGTCTACGTTACAATTTATCGCAACACTTTCTTAATTTAATATCTTTGTTTACCAAAAAGACCGGAAAATTCAATAAGAATTAATTGTTTTTGTCATTATATGCACAGGAACATATTATATTCTATTATTTTATTATTTTATTTTTTCAGCAATTTCTTTTTCTTAGAATTATCAGCAATTTTTATTTTCTTGTTTGTCTCTGTTGTTTTTGTGATCATTTCATTTTTTTATTTTATTTATTTAAGCCCTGAAAAGAAATGGAAGAAAAGAAAAAGCGAACGTTATCTTTCCGCGTCAGTCACTTCGTCAATATATAACGCATCTGGTTGCTTTCAAATGAAACGACTTGATGGGAATTCTTCGTTCGACGTCTTTTATTTCCAACATTCATCATTTTGTTTACTTTTATCTTTTAAAAGATTTCTCTTATTCACTTATGTTGTGTCTTATTTAATTGATTTTTCCTTCTCTTCACTTTTTTATTACCTTCTCTTCTTCTTCTTCTTCTTCTTCTTCTTCTTCTTCTTCTTCTTCTTCTTCTTCTTCTTCTCTCTCTCTCGTCTTCTCTCTCGTTCTTCTCTTCTTTCTTCTCTTCTTCTTCTTCTTCTTCTTCTTCTTCTTCTTCTTCTTCTCTCTTCTTCTTCTTCTTCTTCTCTCTTCTCTCTCTCTCTCTCTTTCGTTCTCTCTTCTCTCTCTTCTTCTCTCTCTCTCTCTCGTTTCCTCTCTCTCTCTCTCTTCTTTTTCTTCTCTTCTTCTTCTCTTCTCTCTCTTCTTCTTCTTCTTCTTCTTCTTCTTCTTTCTGTCTCTTTCTCTCCTCTCTCCTTTCTTATTCTTATTCTTTCTTTCTCTCTCTCTCTCTCTCTCTTCTCTCTTCCTTCTTTTCTTCTTCTTTTTCTTCTTCTTTTCTTTTCTTTTCTTCTCACTCTCTTCTTCTTTCTTGTTCTTCTTCTTCTTCTTCTTCTTTTTCTTCTTCTTCTTCTTCTTCTTCTTCTTCTTCTTCTTATTATTATTATTTATTTATAGTGTTTTTCACACCTGCCTTAGCCGATGGTTCACTGGAAGCTGGGTGACAACAAATCTACACAGTTATCAAGAACTCTCCTGAGTATTCCAGCTGATTTCAACAATGCTGTTGTCTGGATGGTCTCACTTCTTAATTTACAGTTTCTTCTATTATTATTTTCACGCCTTCTGAGTTTTTCACATCAGCGTCCACTGATGGTATTTTACTGGAGTCGGAGTGACAACAAGTCTCCTCAGGTATCCAGGGCTCTTCTGACTAGTCTAGCCTAGGAGCAATGCAGTAGTCTGGATGATCTCAATTCTTCCTCTGATTTTCAGATCCTTCAGTCATTTTTCAAAGCTTTTTGGTACCGTTCCAAGTGCACCAACTACAATTGGTATCACTTTGACCCTCATATTCCACAGCTTTTTCAATTCTCTAAGAAGGCCAAGGTATTTTTCTATCTTTTTGCTTTCTTTCGTCTTCAGCAGGTTATCTGCTAGAACTGCAAAGTCCACCAGTTGACAAGTTTTGGGGGATTTTTTTGTGAATAAATATTAGGTCTGGTCTCCTGGTTGGATAGGGAGGGCCGTCTTTGTTATCGAGCTCCCAGATAATTTTATACGTTTCATTCTCAAGAACAGATTCTGGTTTATGCATATACCATTTTATTGTATGGTCAAAATTTAATTGTGTGCATAGGTCCCAGAGGATCGCCGTCCCAACGCAGTTGTGCCTAGTTTTGTATTATTATTATTATTATTATTATTATTATTATTATTATTATTATTATTATTTGCTCCTTTTGAGTTTTCACATTAGTATTAGCTGATGGTCTTTCACTGGAGTCTGAGTGACAGCAAGTCTCCTCATGTCTCCAGGACTCTTCTGAGTATTCTGGCAGATTGCAGCAGTGCAGTGTTCTGAATGGTTTCAATCCTCCCTCTGATTTCAAAACTTTGCAAACCCTTTTCCAATCCTTTTGGGACTGTTCCAAGTGCACCGACTACAATTGGTATCACGTTGACTTATTATTATTATTATTATTATTATTATATTATTATTATATTATTATCTCCGTGAGAGTCTTTTGCACACCCCTAAGCTGGTGGTTCACTGGAGGCTGAGTGACAGTGAGTCTCTTCATGTCTCTAGGACTCTTCTGAGTATTCTAGCTGCTCTCAACAGTGCAGTTGTTTGGATAGTCTCGATTCTTCTTCGGATTTCCAGTTCTTCCAAACTCTTTTCCAAGCCCTTGGAAACCGTTCCGAGGGCCTCACAATTGGTAAGATCTTTACCTTCATGTTCCACAGTTTTTTCAGCTCTCTGGCTAGGTCCAAATATTCGTCTGTATTTCGTTCTTTTCTCCAATTAAAAATTAATTCATGAGGATAAAATAAATAAAAGTATGTATTATGGTAGATAGACTTAACCGTTGATCTTTTTTATGTTTTCCATAAAAAATTATATGAACAATATCTTATTATTTTCGGAAAATAAATTGGTTTTAATAACAATGAAGGGTTGACATCTCACTTTAGTGTCACGTACCAAAGCCACTGCCATCAGTTTACGGTAGGATCACAGTGATGTGAGAACCACTGTGAGCGGTTTAAAGTAGGCAAATAGTTAAGTGTATTTTAACAAAGAGCCTTATATTTCTTTCTTACTTTTCTTTCTTTTTTTTTTTGTAATTACATTTTTTTTCTTATATTTCAGATTACATTTTGAGAAAGAACTTTCTGAAAACAAAAAATCCGTTTTATTTTCCATGGCAAGTCCTTGGGCAATGACATTAGCACTCTCGAGTCCTACAACATGAAAAGGAATTTTGTGATTCATTGTCTAGTGACACCATCACTAACACCCCTACACACGGAAGAAATGCTGTCAAGCCCGACCGATCCGTTTGCCAAAAGTAAACACTGACAACGGACAGGACATGACGCTGGAATTAGTCTTGTATCTATTGAAGTCAAATTCGAAATCCAATGGGCAATGCCCTCACATGTTCGTATCCTGTTCGCAGCACCATATTGAAGTCAGTTAGTCTACTGTTGGTTTGAATAACAGCAACTAACTAAGCCCAACTGAAGCAGTGAACAAGACAGTTGGTATTTATAGAAATCAAGAATAGTCCATTCATGCATTTGGGTGATTCCATTCCCTTAGTTCTGATTGGCTGCTTGGTTTCTATGATATTGTGGAGTTTTATAAGTATCCTGTCATTCTGCAGTGGAATTTGCGACAGGACGGGATTGTATTCAGTTACAACCACTTGTTGCCGTGTCTTCCCAATTCGACGGTAATTTGAACTTACCTTGATTATTCTTCAGTACCTTTTCATTATTTTAGTCTTTATTTGGAAAATAAATTGGTTTTAATAACAAAGGTGGTGTTTTTGTTTTAACCTAATCAGCCAATCAACAGCCCGACTGCGTGGCTGGTTGACTACTTATACACTGATACCGAGAGACGTCCATTTGCAATCATTGACGAAGGACTCGCAATACAGAGGAGCACCAAGGAACAATCAAAGGATTCTTTACCAAGGATTTCCGCTGGACAAGCGCTCTTGGAGCCTAAAGAATGGTCCATAAAATCATAAATCTTCTGGACCTTTGGCTTCATGGTGTTGCGCCAATGTGGCTTCAGACATGAACAGTTCGCTACGGAGAGCCTGCTGCAACATTTCTTTAACACCGTTTCTATTTGGACTTGGCATCATTGATACTCGTGTTCCTTAGTTGTACGACCGTTATCATCTTGTAACACCTCTGGTTAAAAAATTCTTATTTATTATGAGTATCATCCCTTCAGCTAAATAATGGACTATTTTTATCATAAGGAAAGAAAGGGAAGAAAAAGGACGCGCCACATAAAATATATATTTATAGAGTACTGAACTAACCAATTATATCGCATTATTAAAATAAGTTAACTAAATAAAAATAAAAAAGAACATTTTATGTCTTTGTTGAGAATTCTATTGCCAAAAATATTTTAAGACCGTTATTTGGTACATTTATGTTTACTGAATATATACGCAATATTAATCGGACACGTATGATGACGCTTCTCTTGTACAATGATAAAACTGTGGTCCCATTTTTTACATTGATTTTTAAAAAAATGATTTTAATTTCACTGAATGGATCTATAAGATGATTGAGGCGAGAGTCCTCAGCGATGTTGTATCCCTGGGAGCACTGGAAATTTCTGGTCTTTCAGCATCGGATTTCCTCCACCAAAATTCAGTTCCCGAGTACTTTCAGCACTTCGAAGTGCCATCATCAGGGGTGAATGTATTCCATTGAAGGTACTCGGGAACTGAATTTTGGTGGACTTATCCACCAATTCCACCCAAACATTAAAAGTTTGGTCAGAAATTAGAAAAGATCAAAAATAAAAAGTTAAACAGGGAGGTGTTGTCTTTTGTTTAATTCTACATGTATAAATGAAGAATGCTGCCCAAATACACACACACAACACACACACACACAACACACACACACACAGCACACAGACACGACAGACTATATATATATATATATATATTATATATATATATATATATAATAATATGTATGAGTAAAGAAATAACCAAAGACTTAGAGATTTAGCTTTATAGTCTATTTCAGGGAACTTAGACAAAATAGTCTAAAAATCTTCACCGACTCATCAGATGCGAATCTTCGCATCTGATTTGTTATTTCTTTACTTATATATTATGTCTGTTGAATCTCTAACATTAAGGAGCACACATTGAGCTCTCAAAACTGCGACTTGGTTTTGTTTTTAAATAAAAGCTCTTGTGTCGTAAGGAAGATCAGATTCTTTCTCTGGACTTTTGATTATTATAATATATATATATATATATATATATATATATATATATATTATATATATATATAACTTTTGGGGCTTGTTTCCGCGGAAAGTAATGGCATATTTCTTTTGCTAACAGGCTTCAACGCTTAAATCAAACCAATTTTTAAAACTGATATTTACGATAAACTGTTTTTATACCACAAGAAGAAGAAAGTCCTCGACTTAGTTTTTCAAAAAGGCCAAAATTGATGTATCGATGAAATGTTTTAAAAGGTCAGGATATTCTCATTGACTTTCAGTTCATCAAGTGATACATCCTTTCATTGGCATTGCAGTCTCGGAGGAATATATAGTTCTTGTGCTCCTGAAGTTACAGCGCTTCCTGTGACTGTGAAGTACAATGTTCGAAATAAAATTCTCGACCACTGACGTTGCATGTGAAGGTTTATTCTGAAGATATTCTTGTGCCGGTGCTTTGTTGCCGCCGCTTTCTTCTGTTGGAATATTTTTATATATATATTTACCAACCCCTCTGCACGAGCAGGATGTGACACAAGGTCAATTTCTTAAGCGGGGTTCGACAGGTTTAAATTCAGAGTTTTCCTTCTACTAGACAGGTTGCCTAACCAAGGTTAAAGAGCCCGGTCTGCCCTGCTATTTACCCATAGCTGGAGGGAGAATTGGATGCATACCTTTCCCAAGGGTATTAGCGCTAATTGAAAATGCAGTTACCGCGTCCAGGATTTGAACCCGTGGCGACGAGTCCCTTTCCCATGACTTTACCATTACACCACGCGTTTTTTTTTTTAATATATTAAGTTGTAACTACAATACACCATAAAATGTATAGACAGAGGCAAGGTCACGTGGTTTTTAAAACACAAGCCAATCAACAGCTGGCGATGCGTGGCTGGTTGATACTTAATTATTCATAATGAGAGCGTCCATTTTGGCATCTTGACGAAGGACTTGGCAATACTGAGGAGCACCAAGGAACAACCAAAGGATTCTTTACCAAAGGATTCCGCTGGACAAACGCTTCTTGGAGCTAAAAGAATGGCCATAAAATCAAATACCGCATCTTTCTGGAGCCTTTGGGCTTCATGGTTGTTGGCCAGTGTGGCTTCAGACATGATGAACAGTTGCTACGGAGAGCCTGCGCGCAACATTTCTTTAACACCGTTTCTATTTGGACAATTGGCATCAATTGGATACTCGTGTTCCTTAGTTGTACAATAACCGTTTATCATCGTTGTAAACCTCTGGTTAAAAATCATCCAGGAAATAGAATGTAAAAATGAAATCTGAGTACCTGGTGTTGCTTAGGTGCCGCCGAATTCTTATTGTTTTTTTTTCCTTTTCCCTCTTATTGAGTAGTTCCAATTCTTAAAATGGCTTATAATAATGGACATCTTCTTTTTTTTTATTTTTTATATAAAAAAGAAAGGGAAAAGAAAAAAACCCACCCCATACAAATAACCAAAATTAGAAAAAATATATAGGGAGTAGTGGAAAGATAAGAGAAGAGGAAGAAATTATTTTTAAGTGCCCGGGCGGGGCGGCCCTAAGGAGCGCCAGCCGATAAACAACAAGAAAAGGAAGAAAGAGAAGAGAAGGGAAGAAGAAAGAAGAAGAGAAAAGAAATGAAATTATAAATAGAAAAAACAATGTGAAAGAAGAAGAAGAGAAGAAGAGAAGATAGAAGAAGAAAGAAGAAGAAGAAGAAGAAATGAATTATTAGAAAACAAGTTGATAAGAAGAAGAGAAAGAAGAAGAAGAAGAAGAAGAAGAAGAAGAGAAAATGAACTTGATAAATTAGAAAAACAATTGAATAGAAGAAGAAGAAGAGAAGAAGAGAGAGAAGAAGAAGAAATATAGAAGAAGAAGAAGAAGAAGAAGAAGAAGAAGAAGAAATGAATTAATAATAGAAAACAATTGATGAAGAGAAGAAGAACGAAGAAGATTAGAAGAGAAGAAGTAAGAGAAAGAGAATATAGAAATAGTAGATAGGAAAATGAATTAATAAGTAGAACATTGGAAAGAAGAAGGAAGAGAAGAGAAGAAGAAGAAAAAGAAGGAAGAAGAGAGAAGGAAGAAGAAGAAATGTAATTATAAATAGAGAAAAAGCAATTGAAAGAAGAAGAAGTAAGAAAAGAAGAAGAAGATTAATAAGAAGGAAGAAGAAGAAGAAGAAGAAGAGAAATGAATTATAAATTAGAAAACATTGAAAGAAGAGGAAAGAAGAAGACAGAAGAGAAGAAGAATGAATTTAAATAGAACAATTTGAAAGAAGAATGAAGAAGAAAGAAAGAAGAAAGAAGAGAGAAGAAGAAGAAAGAAGAAGAAGAAGAAGAAGAAGAAATGAATTATATAGATTAATATACAATTGGATAGAAAGAAGAAGAAAGTAAAGAAAAAAGAAAGAAAAAAACTAAAAAGATAATTATAAATAAGAAAAAAACATTTTAAAGAAGAAGTTAAGAAGTAAGAGAAGAAGAGAAGAAGTAAGAAAGAGGTAGAAACAAACAAAAAAAAATAAATATGTAGGAAAGTGTTGAATGAAAGCGAAAGGTTGTTTTGGAAGTAAATATAAAAGAAAGAAATACAATCAAGAAAGAGAGGAGGAAGTATGGAGATAGCAAAAAGAAAAGAAGTATAGAAGAATAAATATAATTTTTTAAAAATGGAAGAAAAGTTTGATAAAAGGAAAGAAAATAAGAGAGAGAGATGAGAGAAGAAAGAGAGAGAGATGAGAGAGAGAGAAGAGCTAGAAGAGAGAGAGAGTAGAGTTTAAAATAATAAAATTATCAAAATTATTTACATGCTTACGGTATTGGAAATTATTTTTCAGTATGTACTGAGAATTGTATTTAACTTAACCCTTATGAATCAATGCCCTGCGCATGTCACTCGTGTTCACCCAGGATGCAGCTCACAGCCAGAAGGGAAAAAGCAAAATCTCAATTAATGTGGGAGGATTGTGTGTTTGTTCAGTCTGTAAACACCGAAACTTAACTGCTTAATTATTAACTATATACCCGAATTATTACCGTTTCCTTACTGACCCCCCCCGAAGTGCACTAATTCCCCCTTGTAGTTATTTTTACATGAGCGGCACATGATCATAGCATTCTCCATGATTTATGTTATTTTTATTGTAAAACCCTCAATTATGCAATAAAATGTGTTTTGTGGAGCATGTAATCGATATGGTGTGGGACAGATATACGTAGCATAGCTGAGAGTATTTAATGTGAGCTCATATCTCGGGTACATACTAGTGGATGTATTGATGTGTGCGTGTGAGCCGGGGCCGAGCTGCGGGCGGCGGCGGTGGCGCGCCACGTGTATTCTGGCAACAAGGCTGCTCTAATTGGGACCGAGGCACTGGGTTTGCACAGTATAGTGCCGAGACTTGCGTGGTGTGGGTGGATATGATTGCGGGGGTTGGAT
>CM042153.1:81934339-81949339 GCA_023376005.1 Doryteuthis pealeii
AAGGCGAACAATTTGTGGGAGATTATGTGCTTAATTAAAGTCATACCTAATTTTGTTAATTAATTAATTATAACTAAATGAATTAGGCGTGCATATCGGTTTAAATGTAAAGCGTAAACAAATCGAGAAAAGTCATCTCTGTATGTACATTTTCAGCCCATTAGCCTCATCAGCAGAGCTATAGACAGGGCAGCGCTTTTTGCGTGATTCCGAACCCTACCTGTCAGGCTGACAGGCGGACGTTCCACCCATACACTAGCTCGCTCCCCGAATTTCTCGTTATTTTAAACTGATATGTATATCGCACTTTTGGGTGACTTATGGCACGACAGTAATGAAGTAGTCAAACAATGTGTTTGAAATGGCGAAGGCCGAATAATTTTGTGGAGATTATGTGCTTAATTAAAGTCATACCTAATTTTTGGTAATATTTAATTATAACTAAATGAATTAGGCGTGCATATCGGTTTAAATGTAAAGCGTAAACAAATCGAGAAAAGTCATCTCTGTATGTACATTTCAGCCCATTAGGCCTCATCAGCAGAGCTATAACAGGGCAGCGCTTTGTGCGTGATTCGAACCCTACCTGTCAGGCTGACAGGCGGACGTTCCAACCACTACACTAGCTCGCTTCCCCGGAATTTCTCGTTCATTTTTAAACTGATATGTATATCGCACTTTTTGGGTGACTTATGGCACGACAGTATAGAGTTGTAGTGTGTGTGTGTGTTGGTGTAAGTACCTTGAGAGGCGCCTGGTGTAATGTTTATTGTCCTAGTGAAATACAAAAAGAGCGAGTTAAGTCTGGATGAGGCCTTGGTACATTTTACATAGCGCTAAAGCCCGGGAAAAAAAGTATGTAATCTCAGTATTCATCCCTCCAGCTAGGGTCTAAATAATAGGGTAACTGTTGCTTCCTTAACGTTGGTTAGCAACGACAGTTCTAGGAGATGGAAACTCTCAGTACAAAACCCTGCTAAACATGTACTTAAAAAATGCCTTGTGTCCACATCCCAGCTGTGTGGAGGTTTGGTAAATATGTATTACACAGGCGCTGCGACCATATTGACCTTTAGGCACCCATTTTTTTTATCTAGTTAAGAAGGACATGTTTTTCATTACCGGTCAATATGCGTTGTTTAACAGACGAGTTTTTAGATTTTTAAAAAATTATTAAAACTAACCCACACCCCTAACCCCTAAGCCTAACCCTACTCCTAATCCTAGCCCTTAACCTAACCTCTCTAACCCTAAGCGCTAGCCTAAAGCCCTAAAAACAACAGGATGACGTGTAAATGAAAACATGTCCTTTATACGAGATCAAAAAGGGGTGGCCTAAAGTAATATGGTCGCCAGGTGTCCTCTCAAGCTTGTGTCTGTCTTTTTTTTCTCTTTTAATTCTTTTTTTTTTTTACGAATGTTGTTTTTAACTTCCAGAATTTTTATGCATCTTTACGTATCTACTTTTTTTAGGCTAAATGGCTCAGTGGCTTGATACGTATATATTTCTAACAAATTGGGACACGTAATCAAAACCAGCGCACCTTGGCGAGCGAAGACCTATCACACACATTCAGTCTTTCAGTCTACTTACACACTGAAATTCGATTGTTGCTTAGCAAACGTTCAATTTTTGAGGGATTGCCTATTTTCTTCACACGCACCCAGCGAACAGGGATAGAAAATGTATCTTAAATTAAATGTGTAAGAGTCTGATTTTTTTTAGATAAGTCGTTGATTAATTTGCACGCCGTGCAAGTATTTAAGTTTTTAATGTAATTGAATAGTCTGTATATTGATTAGATACGGTTGGCCAAACAGTACACGTATGATCGTAAGGAAATAACTAGTAATGTAGATCCCGGCCAATGCCGGGTTCCAGTGGCTTCGGCCCGGGATCGTTATCAAGTTAATAGCGTTGATTCCTAGGACCGCACCCCACTCCATGCAACACCTACCCCCTCGGATTTAAAGGGTCCAGGGCTGAGTTTATTTCCAGGCCCCAAGGCGCCCCATTGGGTCGTAAGCCGAAGGGATCAACGCAATTTTCACCCACCACCACGAGTCTCGGCTTGTGAGTGGTCCCACCATTAAGAGAGCCTGGTGCCAACATCTGGGTTAAGGCATAAGATACTAGTATGTAGATATGGTCAACAGTATTGATATGTAAAACAATTTATTATAATTGAGGTTTAAATAAAAATAAAATCATGGAGAATGTGAATGTAAATAACTAAGAGGATTGGGACGTGGGGTGGGTAGTGAATATAGGTTTGCGGTGTACAGCACTTGACAAAACACACAATTCTCATTTATATTGAATTTTGTTTTTTCTTTCTGGTGTGGGACACGTGACATCAGGATATAAGGTTAAAGTGTAATACAATTCTGTTCTACTGAAAAAATAATTTCAATCGTAGATGTATAATCAATTTTGATTAACTCTCTCTCTCTCTCTCTCTCTCTCTCTTCGTCTCTCTCCTCTTCTCTCTCTCTCTCTCTCTCTATTTTCTTTCCTTTTATCAACTTTTCTCATTTTAGAAATATTTAATTTATTCTCATGATACTTCTTTCTTTTTCTATCTCCATACTTCCTCCTCTTTTCTTTTTCTTTTGTTTCTTTCTTTTTATATTTATTTCCATACTTTTCGCTTCATTCAACTTTACTTTATTTTTTTTGTTTGTCTTCTTCTTCTTCTTCTTCTTCTCTTCGTCTTCTTCTTCTTCTTCTTAAATTGTTTTTCTATTTATAATATATTTCTTTTTGTTTTTTTTCTTCTTTTTTCTTTTCTTCTCTTCTTACTATCAATTGTTTTCTATTTTAATTATTTTTTTTTCTTCTCTTCTTCTTTTCTTCTTCTTCTTCTCTTCTTTCTTCTTCTTCTTCTTTCTTCCTTCTTTCAATTGTTTTTATTTATAATTCATTTCTTCTTCTTCTTCTTCTTCTTCTTCTTCTTCAATTTGTTTTCCCTCTATTTATATTATTGCTTCTTCTTCTTCTTCTTCTTCTTCTTCTTCTCTTCTCTTCTTCTTCTTCTTCTTTCTTTCAATTGTTTCTATTTATAATTCTTTCCTTCTTCTTCCTTCTTTTCTCTTCTTCTTCTTCTTCTTCTTCTTTCTTCTCTTCTTTCAATTGTTTTCTATTTATATTCATTTCTTCTTCTTCTCAACTATTGTCTTCCTTCTTCTTGTCGTCTTCTTCTGCTTCTTTCTTCTTTCTTCTTCTTTTCTTTCTTTTCAATTGTTTTCTATTTATAATTCTTTCTTCTTCTTCTTCTTTCTTCTTCTTCTCTTCTTCTATATGTCCTCTTCTCTTCTTCTTTCTTCTTCTTTCTTCTCTTCTTTTCTCTTCTTCTTCTTTTCAATTTTTTTCTATTTATAATTCATCATTCTTTCTTCTCTTCTTCTTCTTCTTACTTCTTCTTCTTCTTCTTCTTTCAATTGTTTTCCTATTTATTAATCATTTTCTTCTTCTTTCTTCTTGCTTTTCTCTTGTCTCTTCTTCTTCTTCTTCTTCTTCTTCTTCTCAATTGTTTTTCTTTTATAATTCATTCTCTTCTCTTCTTCTTCTCTTTCTTCTTTCTTCTTCTTCTTTTTCTTGTTATCCTTAGGCGCACTTATCTCCTCGCTCTATCTTTTCACTATCTATATATTGTTTTTATGTTTTTCTTCCCTTTTTCTTCCTTAGTAAAAAAATTGGCCATTATTTAGCATTTAGGATGATACTTCATAAGAATAGAAATTCGGCGGCTAGCAACACCAGGTACTCAGGATTTACATTTTACATTTATTCCTGGATTGATTTTTTAAACCAGAGGTTGTTACAGATGAAACGTCGTACAACTAAAGAACACGAGTATCAATGATGCCAGTCAAATAGAAACTTTAAGAATTTGCGCAGGCTCTTCTATGCGAACTGATTCATGTCTGAAGCCACAACTGCGCAAACACCATGAAAGCCCAAAGGGTCCAAAGAGGTATGAATTTATAGGGCACATCTATTTAGGCTCCAAGGAGGGTTGTCCAGCGGAAATCCTTTGGAAAGATCCTTTTGGGTTGTTCCTTGGTGGCTCCTCAGTATATGTGGCAAGTCCCTTCGTCAATTGATTGCAAATGGACGTCTCTCATTAGAATAATTAAGTAGTCAACCACCACATTCGAGTGTTGTATTGGCTGTGGTTAAACCACTGACCTTGCCTTGTCTATTATACATTTATGATGGTTGTTTGATTGTTCAGTACAGACTTGGTGATTATTATTAAAATAAAAAAGAACAACGGTCTGTGTGTAATGGTTAAAGTCATGGGAAAGGACTCGTCGCCACGGTTAAAATCCGGGACGGCGGTAACTGCATTTTCAATTGCGCTAATACTGGAAAGGTATGCATCCAATTTCTCCCTAGCTTATGGTAAAAGTCGAGCTAGCAATAGCTAGCAGGGGCAACTTCAACGCCATTTTCAACACAATTGTTTTGGACTACTTCATACTGTCGTGCCATAAGTCACCCAAAAAGTGCGATATACATATCAGTTTAAAATGAACGAGAAATTCCGGGGAAGCGTGCTAGTGTAGTGGTTGGAACGTCCGCCTGTCAGCCTGACAGGTAGGGTTCGAATCACGCACAAAGCGCTGCCATGTCTATAGCTCTGCTGATGAGGCCTAATGGGCTAATGGGCTGAAATGTACATACAGAGATGACTTTTTCTCGATTTGTTTACGCTTTACATTTAAACCGATATGCACGCCTAATTCATTTAGTTATAATTAATTAATTAACAAAATTAGGTATGACTTTAATTAAGCACATAATCTCCCACAAATTGTCGGCCTTCGCCATTTCAAACACATTGTTTGACTACTTCATACTGTCGTGCCATAAGTCACCCAAAAAGTGCGATATACATATCAGTTTAAAATGAACGAGAAATTCCGGGGAAGCGTGCTAGTGTAGTGGTTGGAACGTCCGCCTGTCAGCCTGACAGGTAGGGTTCGAATCACGCACAAAGCGCTGCCCTGTCTATAGCTCTGCTGATGAGGCCTAATGGGCTGAAATGTACATACTGAGATGACTTTTTCTCGATTTGTTTACGCTTTACATTTAAACCGATATGCACGCCTAATTCATTTAGTTATAATTAATTAATTAACAAAATTAGGTATGACTTTAATTAAGCACATAATCTCCCACAAATTGTCGGCCTTCGCCATTTCAAACACATTGTTTGACTACTTCATACTGTCGTGCCATAAGTCACCCAAAAAGTGCGATATACATATCAGTTTAAAATGAACGAGAAATTCCGGGGAAGCGAGCTAGTGTAGTGGTTGGAACGTCCGCCTGTCAGCCTGACAGGTAGGGTTCGAATCACGCACAAAGCGCTGCCCTGTCTATAGCTCTGCTGATGAGGCCTAATGGGCTGAAATGTACATACAGAGATGACTTTTTCTCGATTTGTTTACGCTTTACATTTAAACCGATATGCACGCCTAATTCATTTAGTTATAATTAATTAATTAACAAAATTAGGTATGACTTTAATTAAGCACATAATCTCCCACAAATTGTCGGCCTTCGCCATTTCAAACACATTGTTTGACTACTTCATATATATATATATATATATGAATTTAACATTTAGAAAAAACAATTAGTAATTATATGCTGACAGAAATCTGTTTCGACGCCTTATGGAAGGGTCATCTTCAACGAGCAAAAAAATATATGAAAAAGAGACGGGATAAAACCGTTTGAAGAAAATAGGGGGTACAAACACACGCTGGAATGCTTGAATTCTACGAACACTACAAAAAAAAGTTACCTACACCACACACTTTTTGAAATTTTAACATCTCCTTTCAATTGTACTGTGGATATGTAAACAACTTAATGCTGGATCATATTTTGAACATTTTTGATAATCTCTTACACTTTTTTATATATTTTTACACCAAACTCTTTTTGAGTTTATTTTTGAATTAAAAATGCTTCTGATTTTAAAAATAAAATTTATTTTATTTTTGAAACAGTATGCGCATTTGAAAAAATTCAAGCATTCCAGCGTGTGTTTGTACCCCCTATTTTCTTCAAACGGTTTTATCCCGTCTCTTTTTCATATATTTTTTTTTGCTCGTTGAAGATGACCCTTCCATAAGGCGTCGAAACAGATTTCTGTCAGCATATAATTACTAATTGTTTTTTCTAAATGTTAAATTCATTCTGTCGGATTAATTTCCATTTATTTACACATATATATATATATATATATATATTCATATTTTTGCTTGAAGGCAACTACAATGCGAATATCGCATAAATTCGATAATTATAGAAGATAATAATAATGACAAGTGAATCCCGCAAAGAATCACTCGGTGTGTAGAATATCGTACAGACTGTTTCAACTTTATTAAGTCTCATCAGCGATATATACTAACGACTCCCCTCCGACAGGAATCGAAACCGTGACCTCTAGCAGGATAGTTAAATACTATACTGTTTCAGCCATGGTACAGCACCGAGAAACTCATGCGAAATTAACCTTGTCATTGATACTGAGGCGACTACTGCCATATGAGGCAAGTGAGTCGCTGAGTGGATAATAACAGACACATCCGTCGGAGGTGAGTCGTTAGTATATATCGCTGATGAGACTTAATGAAATTGAAACAGTCTGTACGATATTCTACACACCGAGTGATTCTTTGTGGGATTCACTTGTCATTATTATTATCTTCTATAATTATCGAATTTATGCGATATTCGCATTGTAGTTGCCTTCAAGCAAAAATATAAATATTATCGACAATGCTTCTAAAAAAAAAAAAAACATCCCAAAAATCTTGTATATATATATATATATATATATATATATATATATTATATATATATATATATGAGAGAGAGAGGTATTTGTCTGTTTCTTTGTTTAATGGCACATCAACCTTCATGGATTAACTTTGAACCACATATCTGAAGTGTAACAGATTCTCAAAGATACGTGTTTCAAAGTTAACTGATCTGAAAAAAAATGAAAAAGTTTTTAAATAGAATAACTGATACATTATATCTTTTATTCATTGATATATCAACACTGACAATTTCATTAAAATCAGTTAATTTCCTGATTTTTGGTATTTGCATCTTTCGGTGGGGTGACATACGATGGTGGAATTTAGGTCTGTTGAGTTCAATTCAACTGGGGTTCATACCTTTCCCAAGGGTATTAGTCCGAAAGTAAACATTATAGAACCAGTGGGTTTGAACTTACTACGATGTCACAATCCAGCATAATAGCCATTATGCCACAGGGACCCCCCTAGATGTATTTGTAATTATAAACACATTCAATAACAATTAAAAGAATACAGCAAAATAGCACTTTACAATATGGCTGCATTTCAGTATTGACCCCACCATCGTATGTCACCCCACCGAAAGATGCAAATACCAAAAATCAGGGAATTAACCGATTCCAATGAAATTTTCAGTGTTGATATATTAATGAATAATATATATATATATATATATATATATATATATATATATATATATATATATATGTGTGTGTGTGTGTGTGTGTGTGTTGAAAAATTGAAGTGAATCCGACAATTATGTTGAAAGATAAAAGGAAAGAAAATGTTGCATGGATAAAAATCATTCATTGGAATACCGACGGGTAATTCCATGTCAAATACTCCACAAATAAGTAAAATTCTCCCCCAAACCCTTCAATCTTTATTTTGTACAGCTATGGACTATGTTAAAGTTAAACAATCCCTAAAATTTGAACTTTCAATTCCAATAACTGGCGGAGTTATGTCGATTTTTCTCTAGCACTAGACAAGGTAGATTGTTTTTCAGCGTCTGAAGTGGAGCGCAACACCTACCACCACCTCTCCAGTTTACCGCGCAGATCCCTGTGCTACTCATAACTTAGGTTGGCGAGGACCGGTATTGAACCCGTGTTTCCGAGTCGGACGCTCTACCGACTGAATTGAAGTTTGTGCTCAGAAAGCTTAACGTTTGCTATTTGAGAGAAAGTTCACTGCGCACGCGCACTGGAAAATATATTATTATGGGTTAACAGTAAAGCTTTTGCCACCTTCTAGAAATGTTGATTAAGCTGAAATCGAAGTGATCGATAACATGGCGCTGTATTCTTCTTCTTCTTCTTCTTCTTCTTCTTCTTCTTTCTGCCTGATGTCTAGCCCTGATAACGTTGATTGGCTCCTTTCCGTTGTCAAACATTGATTTAGATCTGTTATAAACCGGATGATATGATTGGTCCAATCTGAAATGCAGGTTTTTCTGAATTGAATTATGTTTAAAAGTGTTACATGGATTTCTATATATTGGTCCAGGGACCCGCAACAGTCACGCAGAGACTTGGTCGATACATCTATAAGATTGGAGGCTGACAAGAAATTAAACTTAATTGAATGAAAATAAAATTAATCTTTAAATATACGCACCTTACTGATTTTTGGAGGGCGTCGTCAGTGATTCATTGCTTAGTGAATTATTATTATTATTATTATTATTATTATTATTATTATTATTATTCCTTTTGAGTTTTCGCATCAGTATTAGCTGATGGTCTTTCACTGGAGTCTGAGTGACAGCAAGTCTCCTCAGGTCTCCAGGACTCTTCTGAGTATTCTGGCAGACTGCAGCAGTGCAGTGTTCTGAATGGTTTCAACCCTTCCTCTGATTTCCAAACTTTCCAAACCCTTTTCCAATCCTTTTGGGACTGTTCCAAGTGCACCAACTACAACTGGTATCACTTTAACTTTCATATTCCATAACTTTTTCTGTTCTCTGCAAGGTCCAGATATTTGTCTATTTTTTCATTTTCCTTCAGCTTCACCCTGTGATCTACTGGAACTGAAAAATCCATCAGTTGACAAGTTCTTTCTTTGTTGTTTATCAACACTAGATCTGGTCTTCTTGCTGGGATAAGGTAATCCATTTTCATTTCAAAGTCCCAGGGAATTTTATGCGTTTCGTTCTCAAGAACAGATTCTGGTTTATGCATATACCATTTTGTTGTATGGTCAAAATTTAATTTTTTGCATAATTCCCAGTGGATCACCTTCCCAACCCAATCGTGTCTAGTTTTGTATTCTCTTTGTGTTAGTTTGCTACATTCGCATAGTATATGGTTTACAGTCTCATCTCTATAGTCTACATTTATTATCATTATTATTATCGTTATTTATTATTATTTATTATCATTATTATTATTATCATTATTATTATTATTATTATTATTATTATTATTATTATTTTCACTCCTTTTGAGTTTTTCACATCAGCGTTAGCTGTTTGTATATCACTGGAGTCTGAGTGAAATCAAGTCTCCTCAGGTCTCCAGCACTCTTCTGAGTATTCTAACCGATTTCAGCAATGCAGTAGTCTGGAAGGTCTCAATTCTTCCTCTGATTTCTAGATCCTCCACTCTTTTTTCCAAGTTTATTGGGACCGTTTCAAGTGCACCAACTACAATTGGTATCACTTTCACTCTTATGTTCCACAGCTTTTTTAATTCTCTGGCAAGGTCCAGGTATTTATTCATCTTTTCATTTTCCTTCAGCTTCACCTTGTGATTTGCTGGGACCGCAAAGTCCACCAGTTGACACGTTCTCCTTTTTTTTCTTTTTTTTTTTTTGTTAATCAACACTAGGTCTGGTCTCCTGGCTGGGATAGGGTGATCCGTCTTCATCTCAAAGATTGTTGTTGTTGTTGTTGTTATTTATTATTATTATTTTTATTATTATTATTATTTGCTATCTATCGTATCCGATGATGACACCACGCAAATCATTTTCCTCCAATTTATTTGGTCTCTGGTTGCGTCTTGTCAACTGCCTATGAGGATGTTAAAGTCCTTCAAGTTTCTTTTGATGTTGTCTTTGTACCTGAGCTTTGGTCTCCCGATTCCACGTGATCCCTCTCTCAGTTGAGAGTACAACATCTGCTTTGGCAGTCTGTCATCCCTCAATCTGTTTAAGTGGCCAGCCCATCTCAGGTTGCGCTGGACAAGTATTTCATGCATGCCTGGAAGTCCAGTTCTCTTCAGGATGGTCCTGTTTGAAACGTGTTGCCACCACATTTAACATACTGCGCAATTAATGAATATAATGAATTAAGCGGTGAAAAATTATTAAAATCGGACAATTCGCTGAGAAGAATACGTAGTAAGTATCTAACACACTAATAATAAATAACCTGAACAATTATGTTAATATCTGTCTGTATTTTTGAGATGAGGCTTGATATTAATAATTCGTGTAAAAAAAATTATTTGATTTCAAACCGAAACAATTAGAGGTTTTGATGGACGTCTCGTAACCCTAGTTTGGCCCCTCAACTTCGTGTTTTGCCAGACAAGCGTGTGATAGTTTAGTTAGATAGTCAGTTTTTAGTTAGTCACCGAAGGCTGAAGAGGTGGTTAGCTGGACTCTGACACACACGTGGTTAGAATGTTACATAATTATTAGATTCTTAATATTTATGTACAGTAGTGTAGAAATCAAAATGGCTGTTATAAGTTGCAGTCCACAGCTTTGAAGGATGAGTGAAAGGCTTGACGCCAGTTCTAACCTTCCGGTGGATACCGTGAGAATCGGTGGAGAAGACCCTCTTCCGGTTTAGATTAGAAATAGATTTTAGTCAGCCGGCCAGAAACCACGACGGTGGTGAGTCGTGTATTGCACGCTCCGACTCGATCTGCGCAGGTAGTCTGGTGGGGATTTTGAAATAAATATGATCTAAGTTAAATCGAAGTCTTGTGTTATTATCTAAAAACTACCAATGACACAGGGCTTCTGATAAAGAGAAATCCCCAATGGAATACCAGACACGAAGTCCCCAAGAGAAGTCCAGACGCTAGAAGAGATGTTAGAAGAAGACGTAAGATAGAAAAGACGTCAGAAGAAGAATAGAAGTAAGTAAGTAAAGAGGTATACAACAAGAAGATCCGTTGTATTCTTCTGCCTCAGCCGACCGCACGAGAATATGCAATTACCTAGTTTGTATTTTATTGCAAAACGCCTCGCACTTTTAGGCAAATTATTTCCTGACTTTAATATCGTTCTAGCACTGAAACTGTTTAGGTTTTATCACAAATCCAATAAACACTAAAGCTGAAAATTTAATGAAAATGATACTGAACTTCCAGTCGAGAACGAACAATTTCTGTCCAATCACGCACGCACACGCACACACACACACACACACACTCTCTCTCTCTCTCTCTCTCTCTCTCTCTCTCTCTCTCTCTCTCTCTCTCTCTCTCTCTCTCTGTTTACACTCATGGATAGAATTAACATATATAAGAAGTAGTCAAGTGATATATATATATAGAGAGGGGGGAAGTGATAGGCAGAATGTGAAGTAAGTGACGTGTGAGTTTTTGAGTTAATTGCAAATAACGACTAAGTATAATCAAACAAAATGGATTGTGAAAAAGAAAAAGATGCGATTTGTCCTGCCACAATTATCTGTAAGCATCAGAACGGAAAAGAAATTTGATGAAAGAACTCAAAATGCAAGATAGGCAAAATTTTAAATCATTTAAAAAAAAATCCAAATTACAAAAAAACAACAAGTTAACATTATTGTTAAACTCATTAGAATACACCGCCATTTTCATGGCTTTCTCCTCAGGCGGGAATGTGTGAAAATTTATTAAGGGAATGGTGATCCTCTTTCACCGGATACTAGCAGCTGTTCCTTAGGGTCACATGATATCCACTATAAAAGAGGGGTCTTTGAAGAATTCGGCCTCTTTTTACCTCTAGCATTGACTAACTACACTTGTTCTATCGTTAGAAGCCCCCAGATGACGACGAATCGGAACCTCACCTCGTTAGAAGCGGGAGCGGCAAACGCACACCTAAAACCATTTCTGCAGGCTCAACAGGTTACGAGGAACAGAACTCTGAAGGATTTCATCTAAGTTCAGCAGGCATTTTTATCTGCAACCAACCCTTTAACCCTTTAATTACATTTAATTCTCCTTAAACTATATTTTACCAACCAAACACATTGAACTCTTTGTATTCCCTTTGGACTCTATGAACAATCTTTAAAACTCATTTGGTTGTTTCATTTTATGTACATTTTATACCCCTGTTTGATATTTGTTTTATGTTTTACATGAACAATAAATATTTTGTTCTTAAAAAGTCGTTTGCTTCCTTTCTTCAAAAGCAGCACCCATCTCCTCACTGCGTTCAAAGTACGGTTTATTCTCTTACAAAACGTAGGGTTTAAACAGTTTTTTACCGGGGTGAAAAATCCCCACATATCGTCCCTTACTGTGCACTTTCCAAGCTGAAAGGGTTAATCATTCTGTCTGTTTTCTATGAATAGTTTGTTAGCTGCTTGCTTACGTCTTTGGATTTTCCCCTTTCGGAAGCCGACCTGTCGGCTGGGGCGTTAGAATGCACCGACTGCACCTCTGCAGAGGGGTAACACTCCCCCAATGTGGCCACCTGTTTGCCGTGGGTGGCGACCCGTGATGCTTAAGGATAGAGCACAGGTGGATGAGAAGTTCATGACATGCAATACTCCACTTTGGCCCTATCTTGGGCTAGACGGGCGGTCGGAGAGGCCCCCTCCGATCAATCGGCTGGTCACGTCAAGCCCTATCACCTATATGATTTTCCCAACCCTATTGCCCTTATGGAAAGCCCCAACCCCTTTTTATCATATGGGTACTAGAAGGCGGTGGCTGCGGGTCTACATGTCCTGGGAATGACGTTAAACTCTATGTGATGGTGAGGTCCCAGTTTTGGAGGTTTGGGGAATGTGAAGCACCCCTTCATCACCATTGCTCCCTGGTCCACTCTGACCCGGAGTGATAGTACCTGTTAGGGTCCCATCTATGGGTTAAATAGAAAAATGTATTTATAAAAAAATTGTATTATCCATTAAGAATTGAATTTATTTCACAACTTTGTCGGCATTAAATAACTCACCGAAGTTGATATGCCGTAAAACAAAACAAAACAAACCAAACAAACCCTTTCAGAAGTGCGCTGGAAGGGAAGATAGTTGTCGCACGACAAATAGTGACATTTGTCTTTTTCCCAAGCTGAAGGTGCTCATCAAGGGGACCTGTTTTGAATACGTTGAGGCCATCAAGAGGTCGGTAACGACGGAGATGAGAGACATACCAGAAGAATCCTTCCAGCAGACAGGGAAGTGTGACAGAGAATTATGAGAAAATGCATTAGATTCAAGAGGGGACTACTTTGGAGGAGAAAACATGTTGTTTGTTGTTTGGATTTTGTTAAGTTTCTGACCGCCATCGTTGGCCAGTCGAAAAGGACTTAAATTAAGTAAGTAAGTCCTGAGCTATAGAATCCTTTGGTAAGTGAATAAGTCCTGAGTTTTGGAATCCTACGTAGTGTCAAAGGTCCAGTGATATAATCCTATGTTCCGTCGTTTACGAAGGTTCACAGCAATGTGCAGGTATGACCAGAACAGCCGGTATAAATTACAATATCAGCAGCAGAATACTGCCAGTGATTGGTCAATAGGTTGGTCACATGGTTATCGGTGAGTCTATAAGTAGAAGTGGACATCTAACAGACGCCTTATATCACAAAATTCTCAACAGATTTTAAATGGATTTTTTTGTCACAACAGTCTTATTACTTTTCAGACATACCTCGTAGTATTGGTGAGTCGATGAATAATATAATGAATTGTAGCCCGAGGTTTAATAAGAAGAGGAGGTACTAGCATTGAATTCACGTAGTTCCCGGCTCTCTTCCGGTGACTAACGAACTAATTGACCCTTTGAAAACCGCAACTCTCGCATGTGACTATTTATCTCAGCCAACGTAAGAGTTCTCTTGATTGACTCACTGTTGACGGTCTCAAACCCTGGCACCAGGTTCACGGTTGGTTGGCTGGTTGGTTGGCAAGTTGATTGGTTGGATTTTATGGCATGTCAACCGTTACTGTGTTATTTCATAATTTTATTCATATTTGTAAAGATGCTTAAAAATTAGAATTTGAATAGTAAGAGAAGGGAAAGGAGCGTCCATGATTAAAACAAATTATGGAAGACCTAAACAATCAATGGATCTGCAAGACTAACTTTTTATCCCCCTCTACCCAGGCAATGCCAGGTAGCCGCTTCTTGTAATTACTATAAATCTCCCAAATACAATATCAATTACGATACCAATGCTAACACAATTGGTAAGTCTTTCGTATTTTTTTAACATTAGTCTAGTTTGAACACAGATAATTACATATTCATACTTAAAAAAAAAACCGTGTCTTTATTTTTTTATTTTTCATTTATATTTATATATATATATATAGATATATAACACTGGGTTTATATATATATATATATATATATATATATATGAGTAAGAAAAGGTGGAATGAAAACATCACACAATGCTGTTAAAGAAGAAAACAATTTATAATATAATCATAGCTGATATTGATCAATATTTCGATTTTACAAAAATCTTCATCAGAGCTCATTCACTCCCGTAGTTGTTTGGGTCGGAGAGGAAAGTCAAAATGAGTTTACAAAACAAAAACCTTAATACTGCAAAAAACGAAAGACGTTACAATATTCACCAACGTGGGCATTTCGCGCCATATATATGTCGGTCATGTTCCATGTATATCTTACCCATAAAACCATACCCCAAAGACAAGGTTTCTTCAATATATCCCCTTATCTAGCGACTCTTATTATCAGAAACCATAAAATCCCCTTCACATAACTTTTTCCGTTATTTACGTCCCATTAAATTAAATTTTGGTTTATTGTTTTTGTTTTATGAATAAGATCTTTTCCGTTTTATTTTGTTTTTGTTTTCGGTTCAAAATAATACCTTACATTAGATCCAAATCGCTTAACATTATCTAAAATAATAACCAATTCCGCCCATAACTTTTTTACTTTATATATAAAAAAAACCAATAAATATTTAATCATTTATTATACAGAACTTAATAAT
>CM042153.1:81954339-81989339 GCA_023376005.1 Doryteuthis pealeii
TATAAAGTAAGTAAAGTCGTTGGGGTGGCCTAAAGTCGGTATCAGCCAGACAGCGAGGGAGTCTATTTCTTTTTTTACTAGCGCTAGTCCAAGAAGATTGTTTTCTTTTATCATATAAGGTGGAGCGCCCCACCAATCATAAGCTCCTCATTACTGCACAGATCATATGCTACTCATACGCTGATTTGCGAGGGCTGGCATCGATATATATTTATATAATATATATATATTATATATTATATATATATATATGTGTTTTATTGAAAAAACCTTATGAAATGGTTTATTGATTTCGCAATAAAAACACAGCAAAATAAAGCTCAATACGTGAGAGCAAACTTAATTAATAATGTGAAACTCTTGTAGGTTTTACTGTGTGCTATAATATAATGATATATATACGTAATAATTATATAATAATAATTTGTATATATATACACAACACATACACAATAATATAATATTATATATATATATATATATATATATATATATATATATATATATATATATAATGGTAATTCTGATATTTTCCATATTTACAAAAAAAATGCGATCAGAACTCAAAACCAAGTGTGAAAGTTGATTTTTTAAGATGACCATATTCGGAATATTGTCGGAACATTAATGTGTATTTACCCTAGCCGTTGGTCACGAGTAGGATGTGACACAAGGTCAAAGTATGGGGTATCCAGCGAGTATTGAACTCGTTTTCAGCTGCAATAGATCTGTGATAGTATATTGCTAATCATTACTCCACGATGGACACTAGTATATAACAGAGTAGGTATTTACCCAACCCATTCGCCACAGGTCGGATGTGACACAAGGTCACCAATAGGGAACAGCCAGCAAGGATCGAACTCAATATTCAGTTGCAATGGATCTGCGAGACTAGATTGCTAACGAATTGGCCGCTGATAGACAGTATACGTAGGTGCTTGATACAACTGACACTGCACAATAGAATGCATGCTCAAGTTTGGAATGCGCAAATGTAAACATTTTAACTTCTAAATGATGTTGTCTCTGAGCAATGAGTCTAACCATTGCAGAACAATCTTATCTTATTATGATGGAAAATCGGTGTCTGCCTGTCTTTCTGTTACCAAAACTACACCGCTGCCTACGTCACAATATCCTTATGAATAACATACATTTATCAATGAGTATTTAGTTTAAAGTCAAAATCATTAATATTAATATATAGAATAAAACAAATCTTATTCATTAAAGACGTCTCTATGAAATATTGAATTGGGTTTATCTTAAAACAGCCCATGTTAAGGTATTTGCCTCTCATCCCACCTATGAGGGCATAACACAAGGGCATTTTTATGTGGGCCCACCTACGAGCCGAAACTTATTGGTGGTAGGCCAAAAAATGCGTTGATTCCCTCGACATTCCGGCTAAGCGCTCAAGCAATAAACCAGCCCTGCCCCTTTAAATCAAGGGGGCAGGTGTTGCCTGGGGGGATAGCCCACCTGGGATCAACGCTGTTAGTTTACATTAACAACCACAGGCCCCGAAAGGCCCATTTTATTAGCGCATTTAAAATCCTATATATCACTATGGTGTGGCTAATTAGCATACTGGTTTAAACAAAACCAGTTTTAATAAAGATTACCTGATGTTATTGATCTTAAATATTATTGTTTTATTCTCCAACGTATTAAAATCAATCCTATGAAAGATTAAACCAATTAAAACACAATTCAAATGAGCATAATCTTTTTATCTGCGTTCTTATTTACTTTCGTAAATGTTTCTAATTTATATATTTCATTGCATTAAACTTACCGTATTTGACGGCATATAAGATGCACGGACATATAAGCCCCCCCCCCCCCATTTCACAGCAGGTCAGATTCAGGAGAAAAAAAAACCTTTTTAGTGTATTCAAGCATATATTGTTGAAAACAGTCTAGCTGTGCATTACACAAGCAGAAACAGAAATAGAATAAGGATGCATGGAGTTTAGGGTAGTAAAAGTACTGAGCGTAAGTGGGTTAGTGAGCATCATAGAGAAGATTAGCCTAGGTCTACGCGTGATCTCAAACTTTACCTATGATATATAAGACGCCGGGCAATTTTTTTAGTCAAAACTTTTGGAAAATAAGTGCGTCCTATATACCGTCAAATACGGTATATACTGACGTCCGGAGGGTACATATTAATTACATAGTGATAATGTTTAAAAAATTCTATTAATTTACTGTCTTTTTTGTTGTTTTATTTTTAAGGCGGAAGTCAACGATGGCCGGCGACATTTTGGGATTTTATTTTTTAAAGTTTCATTTTAGGAAGAAAAGGAATAGAAGATAATGTAATGGTATTTATAGTTCTAGGAAGATCTGAAGTCTTAAGACTCCAAAAGCATGGAAACTGAAGAAACATTTTACTTTCGAAGATGAAGAAACATGTCTTTCATTTTCATCAAAAGGATAAAAAGAAATGTGGAAGAAAATTTTCTTTGAAGATTCAAGTCGAAAGGAGACGGACCAAAAAAAAAAAAAAATTGACAGCGTCACGTACTTGAAAAACAAAAATGGACATTGCTGAAAAGCGAAAACAATGACCTAAAAAGTTGAGATTTCGATTCTCAACTGATGCTACAATAACAATATGTTTTTTTTTGTTTTTTTGGGTTTTTTTGTATATGTTTGTTTTTTTATGATTCTTCGATTGATTTCTGACAAAAAATGCAATTTTCATCTAAAAACACATACATCCAGACACACACACACACACACACACACACAATGGTTTGTCAAAAAGGTATCGAGATTTTTTGTACTTTTTAACACAACTAGTATTCTGAAAAAAAATACGTTCCATTCATTTTTTTCTGAATACAAGGTGTGTCAAAAAAGTACCACGTTTACCAAGATAGAAATGAAGAATGAATGGAATGTTTTTTTTTTCAGAATACAAGGTTTGTCAAAAAGTACAAAAAAAATTTGATAATTTTATGACACACCTTGTATATAAACCATGAGTTAGAAAAATGACGTTCCATTCATAATTTTTAAAAAGAATACAAGGCGTGTCAAAAAAGTACCAAGTTTACAGCTGTATTTACCAAGATAGAAATGAAGAATGAATGGAATGTTATTTATTTTTTCGGAATACAAGGTTCGTCAAAAAGTACAAAAAAATGTTGATAATTTTTTGACACACCTTGTATATAAACCCTGAGTTAGAAAAATAACGTTCCATTCATAATTTTAAAAAGAATACGAGGTGTGTCAAAAAAGTACCAAATTTAAAGCTTTATTTACCAAGATAGCAATGAAGAATGAATGGAATTTCTTTTTTCGGAATACAAGGTGTGCCAAAAAGTACAAAAAATCTCGATAGTTTTTTGACACACCTTGTATATAAACTATGAATTAGAAATATGACGTTCCATTCATAAATTTAAAAAAGAATACGAGGTGTGTCAAAAAATTACCAAATTTACAGCTGTATTTACCGAAATAGAAATGAAGAATGAATGGAATGTTGTTTTTTTTCCGAATACAAGGTGTGTCCAAAAGTACAAAAAATCTCGATAGTTTTTTGACACACTTTGTATATAAACGATGAATTAGAAAAATGACGTTCCATTCATAATTTTTAAAAAGAATACAAGGTGTGTCAAAAAATTACCAAATTTAAAGCTGTATTTACCAAGACAGAAATGAAGAATGAATGGAATGTTGTTTTTTTTTTCGGAATACAAGGTGTGCTAAAAAGTACAAAAAATCTCAATAGTTTTTTGACACACCTTGTATATAAACTATGAATTAGAAATATGAGGTTCCATTCATAAATTTAAAAAAGAATACGAGGTGTGTCAAAAAATTACCAAATTTACAGCTGTATTTACCGAAATAGAAATGAAGAATGAATGGAATGTTGTTTTTTTTTCGGAATACAAGGTGTGTCAAAAAGTACAAAAATCTCGATAGTTTTTTTGACACACCTTGTATATAAACGATGAATTAGAAAAAATGACGTTCCATTCATAATTTTAAAAAAGAATACAAGGTGTGTCAAAAAAGTACCACATTTAAAGCTTTATTTACCCAAGATAGAAATGAAGAATGAATGGAATTTTTTTTCAGAATACAAGGTGTGTCAAAAAGTACAAAAAAATCTCGATACTTTTTGACACAATCATAGATGCGGCATGCACCAATGCAGAAGGAAATCTGTTGATAGAACGGTTAGAAATTCTGTCAGCTTCTTTACTCAAAGAAAAGTATCTTTAAGTGGGGGATACCTGATTTCTTTTCATAAAAGTTTTTAAAAAAACAAAAAAAAAAAAACTTCAGTAATGTTGCCTCAAGTATCATCGCAATGTGTGTGTGTGAACAGTAAATTTCGTAAACGAAAATTACTGAAACTTCTTATAGTGCCGGGTTAGCTCAGTCGGTAGAGCGTTCGGTTAGAAACCACAAGGTTTCTAGTTCGATACCGGCCCTTCACCAACTTAGCGTATGAGTAGCACAGAGACATGTGCGGTAAAGTAAGGAGCTGATGGTAGGTGTGGCGCCCCACCTCAGACGCAAAAATAATCTCCTTCGTCTAGGGCTAGTGAAAAGGTGATAGACTTCCTCGCTGATTGGCTGTTACCAACTTTAGGCCATCCGAACGACGACTTTTCTTTACTTTATATAAAAGAGCTAAATATACACACAGAGCTGGTTGAGAAAACCGATAACTAGCAGAAAATATTGGACCATATGACCTTTAAGAACCCTTTTTTGGTCTCGATTAAGAAAGGACATGTTTTTCATTTACACCGTCAATATCCGGTTGTTTAACAGACGATTTTTAGATACATATAAAACTAACCCCTAACCCAAACCCCTAACAAACAACCGGATATTGACGGTGTAAATGAAAAACATGTCCTTTCTTAATTGGGTTCAAAAAGGGGTGCCTAAGGGTAATATGGTCCAAAATATCTACTTAGGTTTCTCGGCGAAGGATCTTCAGGATGACATTGACTGAAACTGATTAGTACAAGCGGATGTAATAATAAAATATCAGAGAAAGTGAAGATTGCAGATTTTACAATTTAATGGCTATTCCTTTTTTTTCTGCTAATTTTATTGTTTACAGGAGTCCCTGCAGTTACTATCTAGTTTTTTTATTCGTTTGGCGCAGTGGAAGCGTGCTGGGCCCATAACCTGTTAAGTTTCTGACCGCCATCCTTGGCCAGTTAAAAAAGACTTAAAGTAAATAAGTCCTGAACTATAGAATCCTTTCGTAAGTGAATAAGTCCTAAGTTTTGGAATCCTACGTAGTGTCAAAAGGTCCAGTGATATAATCCGTCGTCCACGATGATCCAAGTAGTAATGATTAGGTATGACCTGAACAGCCAGTATAAATAATAATATCAGCAGCAGGGCACTGCCAGTGATTGGACAAGAAGTTGGTCATATGGTTGTCGACGAGTCTATGAGTAGAAGCGGACATCTGGCACACACCTTATATCCCGAAAAATTCGCGTGGTGTAATGGTTAAAGTCATGGGAAATGGACTCCTGGGCGTGGTAATTGCATTTCACTTAGCGCTAATACCCTTGGGAAAGGTATGAATCCTATTCTCCCTCCAGATATGGGTAAATAGCAGGGCAGACTGAGCTCTTTAGCCTTGGTTAGGCAACCGGTCTAGGAGAAGGAAAACTCTGAATTCAAACCTGTTAAACTCCGCTTAAGAAATTGACCTTGTGTCGCATCCTGCTCGTGCGGAGGGGTTGGTAAATATATATATCCCGAAAAATTTCAACAATTGTCTTGTGTATTTCATTTAAGAGTCAGTGTACCGTCGCATGCCCTCGAACCCATATGCATATATACACAAATCTACACAGATCCCCACACACGTATACAACATATAAAACTATTGGCTGGAATTTTCGCACGCAGACACACACAAGTTAATTTTTAACAAATACATACCCAAACATATTCATATTATATGCACAGAAACATCTATATCCAATGCCTGCATATACATATATAAACACTTTACTTTTTTTTTTTTACTTTCATATAATGCAAGGCTGACAGATCATCACTTATCGTCTTTGATCAAATTCGGAACTGTTCGGGCAGTTTAACTTGCTAGTCTGTGCTAAGTATAAGTTAGGTTTATTTATTTCAAAATTTCGCCATGTGTTTAAGGATTAGCGATCTAGTCAAATGGCTATGGGGTTCCTCCACGTTTATGTAACAGAGAACACGAGGTGAGTGGCGAACGTCAAGGCCTGTCGTATTCTCGAAGGAAGCGGGCTAGGCTTTGCCTGACATGTCGGACTGTAGAATCGAACCCGCTTCCTTCAGAATGCAAACATTGTCACCGAAGTCGAGAAGCTACAGTCCCGGATGTAAGTACCAGGTGCCCGGATGATAGCTATGATGATTCCGGCGGTCGGGTTTGGCTCGAGAATCTCGTGTGTGGGGTGCAGACACCCGGATGTTGAAGGAAAAACTCGTATAAGTAGAAGTGGGGTGACGACAGCAGGAGTTGCGATTTTTCAGCTGATGATGATATTTGAGTTGGTGATGTTACGACGACGACGACGACGACGATGACGGCGGCGGCGGATTTTTTGGTGCTATAGATTTTGTGACGGCGACGACATTGTTGACTCCCACTCTCTTCAACAAGTCGAATTTATTTTCCCCCTTTATTTTTCTTTTCTTTTTCATACTACAAGCTATTTCCTATATAGACATTCAATAGATCCATGGGTAAAAAAAAAAGATATAGAACCACTACGTCAAAACGCAGACACACACAAGTTCGTGAGTTAATTTCTAACAAATACATACCCACACATATTCATATTATATGCACACAAACATCTATATCCAATGTCTGCATATACATATATACACACTTTTTTAGGAAGCGCGTGGTGTAATGGTTAAAGTCATGGGAAATGGACTCGTCGCCCCGAGTTCAAATCCTGAACGTGGTAATTACATTTCACTTAGCGCTATTACTCTTGGGAAAGGTATGAATTCTACTCTTTCTCCACCTATGAGTAAATAGTAGGGCAGATTTGGCTCTTTAACCTTGGTTAGGCAATCGGTCTAGGAGAAGGAAAATTCTGAATTCAAACCTGTTGAACTCCGCTTAAGAAATTGACCTTGTGTCACATCCTTCTCGTGCAAGGCTGACAGATCATCACTTATCGTCTTTGATCAAAGTTGGAACTGTACAGGCAGTTTAACTTGCTCGTCTGTGCTAAGTCTAAGTTACGTTTATTTATTTCAAAGGTTTCGCCATGTGTTTAAGGATTAACGAACTAGTCAAATGACTATGGGGGTCCTCCACGTTTAAATAGAAATTCAATAGATCCATAGGTAAAAAAAGATTGAGAGCCACACGTCAAAACAAGGGTGGGGCTTGAATGCCCTAAATCTTATGGATACCATAATTCCTCGGTGGGTTATTTTATGATCTACGTTTCAATGTACAATATAAACATTCATAGTTATTGGAGAGTGAAGGGCCTGATTATATGTTCCTAGAGATTCGATGGGGAACGACATTCAATGTCGTTCACATATTTTTGAGCTTAATTATTTCCGACCTTCAAGAGTCGAGCAAGGACATTCATCGTTTTCCGAGAACGGCTTATGATATTGCAGGTGCCATGAAAGTGTATTTATGTTTCCTTGTGCACATCGATGGTGGTCCGACGAATTAGATCTTCAAGGTGACACGTAGTACATTTTATAGTTTCTCAAGAGGAAGGGAAATTACTTATCTTTTCCCATCATATCAATGGGTATAACAAAACTGTTTATTTTAAAATTATCTGAATGGTAATGTACTTATAGAGGGAGTGTTGCTTTAGTACTTCAGTGCTTTTATGTCATATATATACATATATATATATATATATATATATATATATATATATATATAATATATACACACACACACACACACACACACATATATATATATATATATATATATATATATATATATATATGAAAAGGTGGAATGAAAACATCACACAATGCTGTTAAAGAAGAAAACAATTTATAATATAATCTTTTCTTCTTTAACAGCATTGTGTGATGTTTTCATTATTCCACCTTTTTCATACTCATTTCGGATTCATTTCCTTTCTTTTAACTTATATATATATATATATATATATATATATATATATATATATATAGATAGATAGATAGATAGATATAGATATATATATAGATATATATAGATATATATAAGAATGTCGTGGCACGTGTGTGTCGTTTATAACTCTGAAAAGAGATGTCTTTCACCATGGAAAACTCGCTTATACCTCAATAACTTTATAATAAAGAAAAGCACAACATTTAATGTTTGATCTTTACTAATTAAATGATATAATTCAATAATTAAAACAGATGAAACGATTTGTGGGACTCTTCACAGCTCTTCATAAGTAAGTACAAAAAGACCCGTCTGTTTTTAACATACCCCTATCATTTAATATAGTTCACTACACCATACATTCAGCTTCAGTCGAATACACTTTGACGTCAACTGCTCAACCGAAAATAAAAGTGTAGTATCAGATACTATATGATGAAAAGGATTGAGGGTTTGCCATTAGAGTAATACACTAGCGACAATAAGTGTTAGGATATGACGTGACGAGCTGATTGGTCGGAGGGACCTCTCCGATAAAATGCATAGCCCAAGTAAGGGTCAACGTTGAGTTTTGCATGTCATGGCCTGCTCAGCTTCAGGATTCCGTCCTAAGCATCACAGGTCACTACGCACAGCCAACAGCTGGACACATTGGGGAGGGGGGGGTCGAGACGGTGCAGTCCGCGTATTCTACTGCTTCACCCGACAGGGCAGCTTTTCTTTCGGACACTGTTCTCTAAAGATAGAACTGCATCCAGAAGTCTTTCTTGCAATGGTACTTGTTTTTTGTTTTTGTTGTTATCGTCCTTAAATTTAATGGCGAAACTCAATATCTATATATATATATATATATATATATATATATATATATATATATATATATATATAATATATATATATATATGTACAATAAATGAAGGAAAAAAACTTAAAACTTGCTTCATTACAATAATTTATTTCAACCGTATTACTACGGCATCTTCAGGTAATCACAAGAACATGGCTCTTACTGAAAAATTTCCCAAAGTAACATCGCTTTTAAATCTATCAATTTGGGGGAGGCAGGGAGGGTTGGTGTCTTAGTTTGAGATGGGAAGGATTAGTTTCTTTGAATGAAGCGGGGCGACCTATGCTATAGATGAGGTGTAGCTTAGATGTGGAAATGATTTCTTGGGAAATAGTTGTAAAAGTGTACATACAAAATGAGTAATAGTAAAAAGACTAGAAATAAGGAATAAAAGAACACAAATAATTATAAGTATACGATAATAAAACATGAAATAAAAAAAACCTGTATTCCAGATGCTTTGTATCCATTGTCGTTTTGAAATCTGGTTTGTTGTTCGTTAAGCTCTATTTCATGGTGAAGTTCCAATTCTGGATCTTTAGGGAATTTTTAAGTAACCCCTTTTCACTATTACTCTCAGGTCCACTCTGGATCTGTTAGGGTGCCATTTATGGGTTTAAAAAAAAATTGAGTTTGGATATGTGTTTTAAAAATTGGGTACCCATCAAGAATGAATAAAACAAAATGTATTTGACATAAAATAGCCTAACAAGTGTTGACAAGCCGTAAAATCAAATCAACTATCCAATAATATACTATTTAATAGCACGCCCTGTCGACTGGGGCGTTAGAATGCACCGACTACACCTCTGCACAGGGGTAAGACTCCCTCAATGGACCACCTGTTGGCCGTGGGTGGCGACCCGTGATGCTTAAGGATGGAACCCTGGTGGATGAGCAGTTCATGACTTGCAATACTCCACTTTGGCCCTATCTTGGGCTAGATGGGCGGTCGGAGAGGCCCCCTCCGATCAATCGGCTGGTCACTTCAAGCCCTAGCACCTATATGATTGCCCCAACTCTACTGCCTTTATGGCAGGCCCCAACCCCTTTTCATCATATGGGTGCTAGAACGCGGTGACTGAGTGTCTACATGTCCTGGGAATGGTTAAACTCTATCTGATGGTGAGGTTCCAGTTTTGGAGGTTTGGGGAATGTGGAGCACCCCATTCATCACCATTGCTCCCTGGTTCACCTGACCCGAAGTGGTAGTACCTGTTAGGGTCCCATCTATGGGTTAAATAGAAAAACATGAGTTTATAAACAAAATTGTATTATGCAATAAAATGAATTTATTTCACAACTTTGTCGGCATTAAATGACCCACCGAGGTTGATATGCCGTAAATCAAAACAAAACAAACAAACAAACATTTAATAGCATGTTTAAAATTTACTTTCTTATCTTGTATTTTGTATCTTTGCTCCATTCGTCTGACTGTGGTTTGTAGTTATGTCTTCCAGATGATTTGTATCCCTTTGTAGTTTTAAAATCTGGTTTGTTGTCTCCGTTAGTCAAGGTTTTTAATTATGTTATATTTTTCCAGTCAACATTTTCCCACCAGACGAGATGAGGCTGCCAAACTTCATTATATCATTTGTTTTAAAATATTGTAATTGTCCATTGAGGCGTTCTTTTGTGATTATTTTGCTTATGTTATTTTTCAAATGATGCCCTTAAGGAATTCGAGTAGTTTCCTCTTTTTTTGCCTGTGTCGATATTTAAGTATTTCTATCTATACTTACAGCTCGTTAGCTATGGGTACTTTCTTCATATTATCTATGTCTTTTATTTCGGTGTGAGATTTTCTTATATCTCTCTCTCTCTCTCTCTCTCTCTCTCTCTCTCTCTCTCTCTCTCTCTCTCTCTCTCTTCAGTTTCTGATTCCTTGCTTTAGAGCTTTTGAATGTTGAGATATAATACCGGAGGTAGATCACGTTTCCATTCTCAATTCTCTCACGGATTTCCTGCAGCTCAGCAACTTATTATTATTATTATTATTATTATTATTATTATTATTATTATTATTATTATTATTATTATTATTATTCCTTTTGAGTTTTCACATCAGCATTAGCTATGGTCTTTCACTGGAATCTGAGTGACAGCAAGTTTCCTCAGGTCTCCAGGACTCTTCTGAGTATTCTGGCAGACTGCAGCAGTGCAGTGTTCTAAATGGTTTCAATTCTTCCTCTGATATCCAAACTTTCCAAACACTTTTCCAATCCTTTTGGGACTGTTCCAAGTGCACCAACCACAATTGGTATCACTTTCACTTTCATATTCCATAACTTTTTCAGTTCTCTGGCAAGGTCCAGATATTTGTCCATTTTTTCATTGTCCTTTAACTTTACTCTGTGATCTACTGGTACTGCAAAATCCACCAGTTGACAAGTTCTTTCTTTTTTGTTAATCAACACTAGGTCTGGTCTTCTTGCTGGGATAAGGTGATCCGTTTTATTTCAAAGTCCCAGAGAATTTTATGCGTTTCGTTCTCAAGAACAGATTCTGGTTTATGCATATACCATTTTGTTGTGTGGTCAAAATTTATTTTTTTGCATAATTCCCAGTGGATCACCTTCCCAACCCAGTCGTGTCTAGTTTTGTATTCTCGTTGTGCTAGTTTGCTACATTCGCAGAGTATATGGTTTACAGTCTATTATTATTATTATTATTATTATTATTATTATTATTATTGAGAGTTTTTCACAACAGCGTTAGCTGGTGGAATTTCACTTGAATCTGAGTGACAGCAAGTTTCCTCAGATCTCCGAGACTCTTCTGAGTATTCTGGCCGATTGCAGCAATGCAGTGGTTTGGGTGGTCTCAATTTTTCCTCTGATTTACATTTCCTCCAGTCTTTTTTCCAAGTTTATTAGGACCATTCCAAGTGCTCCAACTACAATTGGTCTCACTTTCACTCTCATATTCCACAGCTTTTTCAATTCTCTGGAATTTGTCTATCTTTTCATTTTCCTTCATCTTCACCCTGTGGAGCTGCAAAATCTACCAGTTGACAAGTTCTCTCTCTCTCTCTCCCCCCCTCTCTCTCTCTCTCTCTCTGCTGTTAATCAATACTAGGTCTGGTCTCTGAGCTGGGATAAGGTGATCCGTCTTTATCTCAAAGTTCCAGAGAATGTTATGCGTTTCATCCATGATGATGGTAGTTCACTGGGGTCTGAATGACAACAAGTCTCATCAGGTTTCCAGGACTCCTCTGAGTATTCTAGCCGATTGCAGCAATGCAGTTGTCTGGATGGTCTCAATCTTTCTTTGATTTCCAGTTCCTCAAGTCTTTTTTCTAAGCTTTTTTTTTGGGGGGGGGGTCCAAGTGCACCGATTAGAATTGGTATCACTTTCACCCTCAATTCCATTTCAATTCTCTCTCAAGTTCCAGGTATTTGTCTATCTTTTCATTTTCCTTCATCTTCACCCTGTGATCTGCTGGAACGTCAAAGTCCATTAGTTGACAAGTTCTCTTTCTTTTTTTTTTTTTATAATCAATATTAGATTACATATCTCTCTTTTAGACACCACATGTAAATTGACCCCCCCCCCTACATAACACACGGATTATGTCCTGTGTTTGTTATTAAAGGGCCGGCTTAGCTCAGTCGGTATAGCGTTCGGCTAGTAATAACAAGGTTCCTTGTTCGATACCAGCCCGCGCCAACTCAGGGATCTGTGCAGTAAGTACGGAGCTGATGGTAGGTGTGGTGCTCCACCTCAGACGCAAAAACAATCTCCTTGGTCTAGCGCTAGTGAAAGGGGGATAGACTCTCTTGCTGATTGACTGATACCGACTTTAGGCTGCCCCGACGACTTTTACTTACTTGTTATTAAAGACTACCAACGGCACAAGACAAGTACATCCCAAGAAGATCCGAAGTAACTTCAAGAACAGAGGAAATTCCAGACAAACATGTTAGCTCAGACCCAACCAGATCCAGTATAAAGATAAGTAAAACAGTATGAGATAAGTATAGTTTCTCTATTAGACGCCACATATAAATTGATCCCCCCTAATTAATATACGTATCATGACATATTTTTGAATAGTTCGAAAATTCTCATCGAATAAAAAGATATGCACACAAGTATGCGATTAGTATTTTATGTACGCTCGATTTCCAGTCTAAATTTAAACTACCAGTTCATCAACATCCAAGAATATTCGTTGTTTTGTTTGTTTTTTTTTTTTTTTTTTTTCTTTTTTTTTCTCAATATTTAATCATAAAAATCAGACTACTGAAAATCGATATCTAAGTTCGATAATAATTTTAAACCCTGGATGCAGAAGATAACTGCTAATTGAACCAGAGTAATTGATATAAACCAGCTGTTAATCAATACTAGGTCTGGTCTCTGAGCTGGGATAAGGTGATCCGTCTTTATCTCAAAGTCCCAGAGAATTTTATGCGTTTCATTCATGATGATGGTAGTTCACTGGGTCTGAATGACAACAAGTCTCATCAGGTCTCCAGGACTCCTCTGAGTATTCTAGCCGATTGCAGCAATGCAGTTGTCTGGATGGTCTCAAATCTTTCTTTGATTTCCAGTTCCTCATGTCTTTTTTCCAAGCTTTTTTTTTGGGGGGACCGGTCCAAGTGCACTGATTAGAATTGGTATCACTTTCACCCTCATATTCCATTTCAATTCTCTCTCAAGTTCCAGGTATTTGTCTATCTTTTCATTTTCCTTCATCTTCACCCTGTGATCTGCTGGAACGTCAAAGTCCATTAGTTGATAAGTTCTCTTTCTTTTTTCTTTTTTTTTTGATAATCAATACTAGGTTACATATCTCTCTATTGACCCCCTACATAACACACGCATTATATCCTGTTTGTTATTAAAGGTCCGGCTTAGCTCAGTCGGTATATATATTTTTTTTTTTTTTTTTTTTGTTTTTGTTTTTTGTTTTTTTTTTTTTCAATATTTAATCATAAAAATCAGACTTCTGAAAATCGATATCCAAGTTCGATAATGATTTTAAACCCTGGATGACTGCTAATTGAACCAGAGTAATTGATATAAACCAGCAAGAATATGCACCCTCTGGGCGTAAGCATTTAAATTTTAATATGAGGAAATATATCAAATTAGAAAGACAAATGAAATTGGATAAGGACGCATATAAAAAGTTTACACTTATCTTAATAATATTTTAATTTGTTTCTATATAAAATATTTATAGGACTGATTTTAATACGTTTGAGAATAGAACTATAATATTAGAGATCAATAACACCAAATAATTATTTATTAAACGGGGTTTTGTTAAAACCAGTATGCAAAATAACCACACCATATAAGTTAGATATATCAAACAATTTTAAAAAAAAAGTGAATACCCAAAAAGAATGAAGAAAACGTCTTTGGCATAAAGTAATCCAACAAGTGTTGACATGCCATAAAATTCAACCACCAAACAACCATACTACTTTGGAGAATAAAGCAATAATATTAGAGATCAATAACACCAAGTAATTATTTATTAAACGCGGTTTTGTTAAAACCAGTATGCAAAATAACCACACCATATATTATGTAAACCTTTATGTCTTCGTGATATATAAGACACGTTGCGGGATTTTAAACGTATTAATTACGTGTTGTTTTTAAGCAAATCTGCCTCAGATTCTCATTGGGATATCGTTGATAGATAAGATTTATTCCATATATTAATGATTTTTACTATAAATTAAATACTCATATAGGGACTTACACAAATTCTGAGGTTATTGTGACGTAGGCAGTGACGGAGATTCGGTTATAGACGGACAGACACCGAATCTCCATTATTATATATAGATTTATAATCTGAGTTTTTCTACCGAATAGTTTTTGAGTGAACTCAGACTGCTTTGATAATAGCACATTTAACATGCTCAGAATTATACATTTTAACAATTTAAAATAATAGTGGCGTCCCTTCACTAGTGACATGATTAAGTTGGGTTGACGTGCAGGCATTCATTATCCCTAATATCATTGTTTTAGTCTGACCTGTTTGGTGCATATTAACAATACAACCCCCCCCCCACTCACACACACACATAAAAAATAAACACCAAATTAATAAACTGTGCAAGGCTCTTAATGTTTTGAGCATATCAAGCAATGCTTCATTTGAATTAGAATGAAAATATCGATCGCTATTCTATCGAGATATTAACTTTATGCTGAAAGTCTTTAATAAAAGTCGAGGCAATAACCACAGCTGTTATTTAACAGCACCAACTGTTTAATACCCTATATATAAATCACCGCCCTGTCGGCTGGGGCATTAGAATGCATTGACTGCACCTCTGCAGAGGGGTAAGATTCCCCCAATGGGGCCACCTGTTGGCCGTAGGTGGCGACCCGTGATGCTTAAGGATAGAACCCCGGTGGATGAGCAGTTCATGACTTGCAATACTCCACTTTGGTCCTATCTTGGGCTAGACGGGCGGTCGGAGAGGCCCCCTCCGATCAATCGGCTGATCACGTCAAGCCCTAGCACCTATATGATTTTCCCAACCCTATTGCCCTTATGGCAAGCCCCAATCCTTTTTAATATATGGGTGCTAGAAGGCAGTGACTGAGGGTCTACATGTCCTAGGAATGACGTTAAACTCTATCTGATGGTGAGGTTCCAGTTTTTGAGGTTTGGTGAATGTGAAGCATCCTTTAATCACCATTGCTCCCTGGTCCACTCTGACCCGGAGTGGTAGTACCTGTTAAGTTCCCATCTATGGGTTAAACAGAAAAAACATTTTATTAACAAAATTGTATTATCCAATTTAAGAATGAATTTATTTCAAAACTTTATCGGCATTAAATGACCCTCTGAGGTTGATATACCGTAAAACAAAACAAACCAACCCATATTTATTTGAATTATAAATAGTCTAAAATAAGGAGTTATTTTTCAATCACCCTGTATCTATATCATCATCATCATCATCATCATCATCATGTCGCGCAATTAGCACGGATATCCATGACAATCTCTCGCCAACCTTTCCTATCATTTATTTTCCCAGCGAGGTCCTCTGTGCAGCATCCAGCATCTTTGCTTAGTTAGTCAATGTAGGTCCTTGGTGGGTGGCCTACACTAGCATGTCCGTGTATTGGCTTCCACAGGAGAACGTCGCTTATGAGCTCGTCCTTGCTTCTCCAGCAGTGCCCGGCATGCCTTGTCCGTCTCACTCGAAGGGTTTCTGAGATGGGGGCAGGTGGCCATATAGCTGTTTCCTCGTGAGGTGCTGCTTCCACGATTTGTTCAAGACTGCACGCAGCATTCTTGTGCAGCTCCCGTCCAGCTTATTCTGAAGGCGCCTCGTTAGGGTCCAAGTGGTGCAGCCATATAACAGTACTGATATAACTACAGCTTGGAAGAATTGTCGCTTTAGCTTGTCAGTGAGATCGGATTTCCATATGACTGAAAAATATGAAGAAATTGTTAATTCAGCGGAGATAAGAAAAGGAAATAGAAAGGTAGAAAGAGGACGAGAGGAAAATAAATTGAGAGTCTCTAAAAAAACTGGTACCAAGGTGTGATATAAGGTGTGTCAAAAATATCGAGATCTACTTTTTGACACACCTTGTATTCTGAAAAAAATAACGTTCCATTCATTCTTCATTTCTATCTTGGTAAATACAGCTGTAAACTTGGTACTTTTTGACACACCTTGCATTCTGAAAAATTAATGAATGGAACGTCATTGTTTTTAGAATAGAAGGTGTGTCAAAAAGTACAAAAATCTCGATACTTTTTTGACACACCTTGTATATATAACCATTTGCATTTCATTATGCGCTAATTCCAAATATTCACCCTCCAACTAAGGATAAAGATAGTAGGGCAGGCTGGGTTATTTAACCTTGGTTTGGCAACCAGTCTAGGAGAAGGAAAACACTGAATTCAAACCTGTTAAACTCCACTTAAGAAATTGACCTTGAGTCACATCCTGCTCGTGCAGAGGGGTTTGGTAAACACACACGCACTAATAATAGTCAATAAAGTTTACACGGGGGAAAAGAACAAAGTTAGTTGGCCCTATAATCTAGGAGGTTGTCTATGTTTTATGTTGCTGGTTTCATAGAGCATCGAGGGCAGGAAAAGGAACGCATTTAATGATCCTCATATCCTCCCGGGGGATCATTAATCAAATACTACTAAATAACATCGTAACGGTAGCAGAAACAATCCTCTCTCCTCATATATATATATGAGAAGTAAAAAAACAATGTGTTTTGATATGGCCTTAGCCGATAATTTTTGGGAGAATATGTGCTTAATTGAAGTCACACGTAATTTTGAGAATTAATTAATTGATAATTAATGAATTAGGCGTCCCTGTTCAAATGTAAGGCTAAACAAATCGATAAAAGTAAATTTCTATGTATACATTTCGGCCTATTATGCCTCATCAGCAGAGTTATAGACAGGAAGACTGCTCTGTGTGTGATTCGAACCCTGACTGTCAAGCTGACAGGCGGGAATTCTAACCATTACACTAGCTAGTTTTCCCAGATTTTTGTAATGGTTCGAATCCCCGCCTGTCAGCTTGACAGTCAGGGTTCGAATCACACACAGAGCAGTCTTCCTGTCTATAACTCTGCTGATGAGGCATGATAGGCTGAAATGTACATACAGAAATTTACTTTTATCGATTTGTTTAGCCTTACATTTGAACAGGTATGCCTGCCTAATTCATTAATTATCAATTAATTAATTTTCAAAATTAGGTATGACTTCAATTAAGCACATATTCTCGCATATATATATATATATATATATATATATATATATATATATATATATATATATATCAAAGACAAAAGCTTAAACATCGGATATTGTGTATACCATTTTCAATAAAGAATGAGGTCCGACGAGGCTCATGGGTATATTCAGCTACCTGTGGTTGTAAATGGTACCATAATAGATCGCATAATACCCGACTTTTAAGCTTTTGTATTTGCTAATTATATTGCTCTGTTTATTAAAATTAATGTGTGTGTGTGTGTATGTGTGTGTATGCGTGTGTTTTATACGAGGGTGAGATAAAATGTAATACCATTTTGTTTAGGACTAGTATAATTACTAACACAGGAACATATATCATACATCAAAATGAAGCTGGTCCTCTATGGATCAAAACCCTACTTCTCTACATTGATGTTTCAAAAAGTAATACCATTTTGCTTAGGACAGGTATAATTACCAACACAGCAACATGTATCATTCATCAAAATGAAGCTGGTCCTCTGTGGATCACATCCCCACTTCTCCACATAGTCACCGTTTCTTTCTAGCAATGTTCCACCTTTGATTGAGAGCATGTATCCCTGTCACCATAGAATTCTGTTTACTGTTTTTTGAGCCACTTTCTTCACCACAGATTTCTCTTCCTCGTCACTGGAATAATGTTTGTCTCTCAAACCCTCTTTCATAGGGCCGAAGAGATGATAGTCTGAAGGCAAACATGGTGGCTGAGCAGTTCATGACTTGCAATACTTCACTCTGACCCTTACTTAGTTTAGAGGGACGATCGGAGAGCCTCTCTCCGATCAATCGTTTCGGCACGTCAAGCCCTAGCACCTATATGAATGTCGCACCAGGAAGTGCGTGGTGTAATAGTTAAAGTCATGGGAAATGGAGTCGTCGCCCCGAGTTCAAATCCTGGACGTGCAAATTCCATTTCACTTAGCGCTAATAACCTTGGGAAAGGTATAAATCCTACTCTCCCTCCAGCTATGGGTAAATAGTAGGGTAGACTGGGCTCTTTAACCTTGGTTAGGCAACCGGTCTATGAGAAGGTAAAGTCTCAATTCAAACCTGTTGAACTTAAGAAATTGACCTTTTGTCACATCCTGTTCGTGCGGAGGGGTTGGTAAATATATATATATGAATGTCGCAATTGTCCTTTGTACCATATATATGCTAGAAGGCAGTGGCTGATGGTCTTATTAAACTCGTTAAACTCTATTTGATAAAGTTTAAGCTCTGGAGCTCTGAGGAATGTGGAGTACCCCTTCATCTCCATTACTCCCACTAGCAAAATAAAAAAACACCCTCTGGGCGACGTAAAATAAATATTGCCTGAGGGGATGGGAGTTCAAAATTTAATATCAGAGAGTTTGTATCATAAGTAAAGTAAAATCATCAAATTCATTAAAGGAGTAAAAAATAAAATAAATTTCTTAAAGGAGTTAAAAATATTTAAAAAAATGAAATGGAAACTTAGTTCTGATAACTTTAAATATATATTAAAATAAAACAAACTATATAGAGATAGATAATACCAGGTATGTATTTATTAAAACTTGTTTAAAAAACCCAATGAGGACTGTCTAACATTGCATGCTCAAATTTTGAATGTATTCATTCTACGTTATGACGTTTTAGGTAGTGTGACGTAAGCAGTGACGTCATTTTTGTTACAGACAAAAACCGGAAGCGAATCTCCATTATTAATAGACAAGCAAAATAAAAAAAACGCCCTCTGGGTGACGTAAAATAAATATTGCCCGAGGGGATGGGAGTTGAAAATTTCATAGAGAGTTTGTATCATAAATAAAGTAAAACCATCAAATTTATTAAAGGAGTAAAAAATAAAATATATTTCTTAAAGGAGTTAAAAATATTAAAAAATTGAAATGGAAACTTAGTTCTGATAACTTTAAATATATATTAAAATAAAACAAACTATATAGAGATAGATAATACCAGGTATGTATTTATCAAAACTTGTTTAAAAATTAATGAGGACTGTCTAACATTGCATGCTCAAATTTTGAATGTATTTATTCTACGTTATGACGTTTTAGGTACTGTGACGTAAGCAGTGACGTCGTTTTTGTTACAGACCAAAAACTGGAAGCGAATCTCCATTATTAATAGACAAGCAAAATAAAAAAACGCGCTCTGGGCGACGCAAAATAAATATTGCCTGAGGGGATGGGAGTTCAAAATTTAATATCAGAGAGTTTGTATCATAAGTTAAGTAAAATCATCAAATTTATTAAAGGAGTAAAAAATAAAATAAATTTATTAAAGGAGTAAAAAATAAAAAAATTGAAATGGAAACTTAGTTCGGATACCTTTAAATATATATTAAAATTAAAAAAACTATATATAGATAGATAATACCAGGTATGCATTTATTAAAACTTGTTTTAAAAACCAATGAGGACTGTCTAACATTGCGTGCTCAAATTTTGAGTGTATTCTATTTATGACGATTTTAGGCAGTGTGACGTAAGCAGTGATGTAGTTTTTCTTACAGAAAAAACCGGAAGCGAATCTCCATTATTAATAGATGTCAACTCTGATCCGGTGTGGTAGTACCTGTTAGGGCCCAATCTATCGGTTAAATAGAACAAAATAGAACTAAAAATGTGTTTTTAAAAATTGAGTGTCTATCAAAAATGATTAAAACAAAACGTCTTCGGTTAAAATAACCCAGCAATAGTTGACATGCCGTAAAATCCAACAAGTCATCCAACAATTCCATATACGTCATTGCCCTGGGTCTTTTTTAAAAAATTCTTTCTTTTTCATGTTTTTTTTCGCTTTTATTTCCCTTCAATTTCTCTGAAGGACAAGTATAAACAAGCTATCATTCAGGAAAAGTTATTCGTTCTATTCGAAGTGAATTTTTTGCATCTTCCGAGGTTTTAATAAGCGATTCTCGCCTTCAATTAGTCGCCATTTATTTCACTTTCTACTTGGCGTTGCCGGAGCCTCTCACGAAAAAGTATTAAATTTGTATCTTTCTTTCCTTCTCTCTTCTCTCTTCTTCTTTCTAACTTTCTTTCTTTCTCTCTCCTTCTTCTTTCTTCTTTCTTTCTTTCTTTCTTTCCTCCTCTCTTCTTTTTCTTTCTCTCTTTCCTTCTGTCTTCTTTCTTTCTTTCTTTCTTTCTTTCTCTCTTCTCACTTCTTTATTTCTTTCTTTCTTTCTTTTTCTTTCCTTCTTTCTTTCTTTCCTTCTTTCCTTCTCTCTTCTTCTTCTTTCACTTGCTACTGGGCGTTGCCGGAGCCTCTCACCAAAAACTATTAAATGTGTATGTTTCTTTCCTTCTGACTTCTGTCTTCTTCTTCTTCTTCTTCTTCTTCTTTCTTTCTTCTTTCTTTCTTTCTTTCTTTCTTTCTTTCTTTCTTTCTTTCATTCATTCTTCTTTTCTTTCTTCTTCTTCTTCTTCTTCTTCTTCTTCTTCTCTTCTTCTTCTTTCTTCTTTCTTTCTTTCTATCTCTTCTTTCTTTCTTTCCTCCTCTCTCTCTCTCTCTTTCTTTCTCTCTTTCTTTTCTTCTTTCTTCTTCTTTCTTCTTTCTTCTTCTTCTTCTCTTCTTCTTCTTCTTCTTCTTCTTCTTCTTCTTCTTCTTTCTTTCTTTCTTTCTTTCTCTCTCTCTCTCTCTCCCTCTTCTTTCTTTTTTCTTTCTTTCTTTCCCACGTTTCCTTCCTTTTTCTTTCTCCCCTTCCTTTCTTCTCTCTTTTCATTTCGTCTTCGTTTCTTGACTTCAAAAATGTATCCATGGCGTCTAATTACGTAAAAAAGAAAATGAAAGATCTTCTGCACCCAATGACTTCCGGTCTTCTTGTTCTACTGTTAAAGGGAACCATTTCGCTTGCACTTTTTTTCTCTTCTTTTTACTATCAGCGTCTTCCTTATAACTTAACTCGGTCGAAGTGTCTATCATATTCGACACACAAATTACTAGCTAATTTGCCCGGCACCAAGTCGATGCAAAGGATGCGAATAAATTGGCGGTAAGAAAGGGGACCGATGAAGGGCGGGAAAAACATTTAAATGCGCATTAAATGCAAAACGAACGATCGCTTCGCACGTTGTTAAGTAGTTTTGTCGGTTTTGTGTTCGGGTGTCAAGAACAATTAGAAGCCAACGATCAAAGATTACCATAAGATTAAATTAAAGGTAAAATTCGCTAGCGTAGTTTCTTATCTCTCTCTCTCTCTCTCTCTCTCTCTCTATATAATATTATATAATATATTATAATATATATGTGTGTGTGTGTGTGTGTTTTTGTTTGTATTCAACTTTCTTTGAATCTCTCTCCCTCCCCCCTCTCTCTCTCTCTGTTTAACTCTCTCATCACTCGTTGTCACACAGCTCTCTGTCTATATACTCATTAATCTATCTCTCTCTTTTTCTCTCTCTCTCTTTCTCTCTCTCTCTCTCTCTCTCTCTACATATATATACATATACATATATACATATATATATATATAAGTAAAGTCGACGGAGCGACCTAAAGTCGGTATCAGCCAGTCAGCGAGGGAGTATATCCCCTTTTCAATAGCGCTAGACCAAGGAGATTGTTTTAGCATCTGAGGTGGAGCGCCACACCTAACATCAGCTCCTTACTTTACCGCATATATCCATGTGCTACTCATACGCTGAGTTGGCGAGGACCGGTATCGAACTTGTGGTTTCTAGCCGAACGCCCTACCGACTGAGCTAACCCGATATATATATATATATATATATATATATGTGTGTGTGTGTGTGTGTGTGTGTGTAGAGAGAGAGAGAAAGGGGTGGATGAATGGATTGAGAGACAGAGAGAATGAGAAATGAGAGAAAGAGTGTTAAAGAAATATATATAGATAGGTTATATAAGTGGTTAGCGTGAGATAAAGAGAGAAAAACTATACATATATGTGTGTGTGTGTGTTGTGTGTGTGTGTGTGTGTGTGTGTTTTGTGTGTGTGTAAAGATAGAGAGAGACACACACACATGAATATATATATATAAAGACAGAGAGAAAAACGTGAATATATATATATATATATAATATATATATATATATATATATATATATACGTGTGTGTGTGTGTGTGTGTGTGTGTGTGTGTGTGTGGGGAGAGAGAAAATAGACAGAAATAGTGGGAGGGTTCTAACCAACTTTTCTGGGCATTTCCTTAAGAAAATCACTTAAAGTAACACATTTCCATAATTTGCATTCAAGCTGGCAGTTTACGCACTACTTCTCAAGGGCTACTGCTAACAATTGTCGGCTTTCAAAGCCCATACTAGACAATCAATCGCCTGGTCACATCAAGTTCTAGCACCTATATGATTGTCCCAGCTCTATTGGACTCAAGGCAAACCACAACCGTTTTATCACATATGAGCTGGAAGGCGATGATTGAGGGACTTAATGTTCCGGGTATGATATTACACTGCATTTAATGATGAAGTTCCAGTCTTTGAGCAATAAGAAGTGTGCAGTACCCCTTCATTGCCATTACTCTCAGGTCTTCTCTAACCCGGAGAGGTAGTAACTGTTAGCATCCCGTCTATGGGTCAAATAGAAAAAATGAGTTTAAATAAAAAAAGAATTGAATACCCATCAACAATGAATACAAGAAAATGTCTTTGTCATAAAATAACCCAACAACGGTTGACATGCCGTAAAAACCAACCAACTAATAATTGAATTTAGAAATGTAATTTATAAAATGAAATTTTGGGATGCTTAAAAAAAAGTAAAAAACCCATCATGGATGAATAAAACAAAATGTCTTCGGCATAAAATAACCCAACAAGAATTGACATGCCATAAAAACAACCGACCAAATAATTTTATATCTAACTCTCTATCTACATTCTCGCTTGACTCGGGGTTGAGACAATTTTATCTACTGTTATTTAAATAGGGAAAATAGATACTTATAAAAAGCTGAAAATTCAAATTTGTGATAATTTTGAAAGTAGTTGAGAGTACAAATCCACAAACCCCTCTCGGGGCGTTTTTCCTTAGCTTTCTAAAACTAAACAGAATGAAATTGAATACACATTAAGAATGAATAGAACAAATTTTATAACCTAACAATGGTTGACATACCGTAAAACCCAACCAACCATATGATTTTATAACCTAATAATTTATAGTCAAATTTATAATTTTAAATTTATAAATTTATAAATAAATTTATAATTTTAAATTTATAACATTAAAATGAATAGAACAAAACGCATTTTATAACCTAACAAGGGTTGACATGCCGTAAAACCCAACCAACCATTTAACCTTCAGTTGTTAGATCTCTTAAATATTTTTAAAAAATGTAAGTTAATTTAACGGAGTGGCCTATTATCGGTATCAGCAATACAGCGAGGGAGTCTATCCACTTTTCCCTAGCTCTAGATCAAGGAGATTGTTCTTGCGTGGAGCGCCGCACCTACCATCCCCTCCGAACTTTACCGCACATATCCAAGCAATGCTACTTATACGCTGAATTGGCGAGGTGCCGGTATTGAACCCAGAACCTTGAGGTTCTGAACCGGATGATCTACCTACTGAGCTAGACCGACCCATTTGTTTGTTTTTATTTTTTTGTTTCTTTTTGTTTTTTTAGAAATTCGAAAAGTCAGTTGTTTTTCATTAATTTTCAGATTCCATGTGTCTTCATTATATAATTATAAAGTTTATTTTGTCCGCCATTTCTCTCTGGTTTTGATTGACATCACTGACGTCACTAATACGTCATTCAACTTATTTTCAATGGCTGAATACTTATTGTCAATATGATTCAGTCTTAATTTTTTCAAGAAATTTCATACAATAAATTCTTTGAAACCATTTTTTTTTCTTCTGAAATAACATACGATGCGCTGTTTAAAATTGATGAGGCTTATTTGTTTGTTTTTCTATCTTGATTTATCCGTATATTCAATTTTATTTTATGATAATACACATACAAACACATCTATCTATCTATCTATTTATCTATCTATCTATCTATCTAGCAGGTTACCTATCAATTTGTATATATATAATTCTGTTCACACACACACACACACACACACACACACACACACATATATAATATATATATATATATATAATATATTATATATTCCTAATTTCTAATTCTGCACATATCTTTCTATCTATGTATGTATCTATATATCTCTCTTTCTCTCTCTATATCTCTCTGTATATATATATATATATATATATATATATATATATATATATATATAGAGAGAGAGAGAGAGAGAGAGAGAGAGAGAGAAGGGGAGGAGAAAGAGAGAGATATAGATACATAGATAGAAAGATATGTGCAGAATTAGAAATTATGAATATAATATAATATATATATATAATATATATATATATATATATATATATATATAAGAGAGAGAGAGAGAGAGAGAGAGAGAGAGAGAGAGAAGAGAGAGAGAGAGATAGAGAAGAGAGAGATATAGATACATAGATAGATAGAAAGATATGTGCAGAATTAGAAATTATGAATATATATATATATATATATATATATATATATATATATATATATATATATATATAAGTGATGTACAATTTTCTTGGTGCATTGTGTTAATATTGGTTTGTTGGTTGGTTTTGAAGGCTATTCCAATGCAAGTGTAAATAAAAATAAAAATAAGGTAACTATGGTGTTTTTTATTAACCTTTAATTTATTCTTAATATTTCGAGATAAAATCTCTTCGACAGAAAATTTATGAAACTGAATATGTTGTTAGTTGATGTAATGAATATGTATATACCTTGGTACCCCCTCACTATAATCTGATTGGACAGTGTCATATATAAATATTCGACACTGTGATGGTCAGGTACCTATACCTACACCTACACCTACAACATAATCTTACTCGCTAGACTACACCACGCCTGCTCGGAAGACGTATTGCTATTCGACGCACTAGCTACTACTGCGATAATATACCAAATACCAATTTCAGAATATATCCCTTAACCCGGATATATCATTAGTGATCGTCCATTCTGCTTTTTGACGATCACTAACAATAGCTTCAGTTTCAGAAATCCTGAGGCGTAACACAGATTCTCAAAGATACGTGGTTCAAATTTAATTGACCTGAAAAATTGTAAAAGTTTTTAAATAGAATAACTGGTGCATTATATCTTTTGTTCATTAGTATATCAACACTGAAAATTTCATTAATTTCGTTTAATTCCCTGTTTCTTTGGTATTTTTTTTTCTTTCGATGGGCTGACATACGATGGTGGAATTTAGATCAGTTAAGTTCGATTTAACCGAAAATCCTTCTATTTCGAATAACTGGTGAATCAATGAAAATATCTCCACTTCGATCATCAGGCGATACCCGGAATATTGAATATATTTCATTACTCTTTCGGCTTCCTTATTTTCCCGCCATCCTTTTTGAGATTTTTACTTTTTATTTTCACACGCAAGTAGAGTTGTATTATGAAATGGAATGGCTAGTACTAATGAGTATTGTGAAAAATACAGAACAGCATTGGCTGCTTAATTGATTTCAGAAATGGATACAATACATTTACCATCATAGAATATAACGAAACTATTCATTAGCTCTATTGAATTGTAGTGTTGTATTGTCCTCGCCTGGAAGACGGAACTTCCGGCAAAAAGACAAAGAGATTTATAAAAATATATATTTAAAAAAAGGGGAAAACGAAAGCGAGGCTTTCTGGTCAAGGAAGCAGGGAGAAGATAAAGAAATATATAACAAACGTCCGTTATCAGATCAAAAGATAAAAATGCGTAGGCATATTAGCGGATGTAAAAAACAGATCAAAAGATAAAGATGCGTAGACGTGTCGTCAATACAAAAGCCAGAGGGTCGAGCCGACAGTCAGTCAGACCCCAGCGAACAGCCGATAACATCATCTCGGTCTCCCGTCAACCCTCGGGCATTTTCCACTGGGAACACTCGTCGCCGTCTTCGCCAGCCACCGGCATTTTCATTGTGAAGCTATACACCCCTTTATATCACCATCGCCAGTCATCCCAATAATAGTAGTAGTCATTGTCAACGCTCGCCACCCACCAACCGAGGAAAAGAAATAAACGCAAAGTTTTTACAATACCCATGTGTTGTGATTTTATTAAGCTACTACACATATTTCGCTACGTGACCGTACATACGCGCAACGACTACTTAATTACACGATTTAGCAGCGTCAATCATATAGACATTTGATGCCAGTATATAACAGTAACACCATATTAAACATATTTTACTGAAAGAGAAAAAATGCAGGAGAAAAAAATGAAAAAAAGATAAGTTTAATATGCCACACTAAGTTAATAGAAAGTGGTCTCAAGTTGGTATACCTCAAACAATACAAACCATCCTTAAATAAGATTAATTTTGAATGAAGTACGGACATTTTAAAATGCCTATAACACTTTTTCTACCAATTCTCCTCCTTCCAGCCTCCACACCCCTTAATATAATTTCTACGAGTTCCCCCCACCCAGTTACTCTCACTACTACTAACTTGCAAAAACAAAACTGGAACACAAACACATCACTCCTGATGATGGCACTTCGAAGTGCCGAAAGTACTTGGGATAAAAACTAATCCACGGATTCCATCCAAATGTAAAAAAGTTGGTCAGGAAGCACGAAAAGATCGTTAATAAAATTGTTAAAAAGGAGACATGTTTAATTCTACATGTATAAATGTACATATATACATACAAAATATATATATGTATATATATGTATTATATATATATATATGTGTGTGTGTGTGTGTGTGTGTGTGTGTGTGTATAAATATGTGGAGGTGCGTGACATAATGGTTAGAGTCGTAGGAAATGGACTCATCAACCCGAGTTCAAATCCTAGACAAGGCTGTTTGCATTTCACATAGCGCTAATGCCCTTGGGAAAGTGATGAAACCATATATTATCCCTCCAGCTATGGGTAAAATAGTAGGGCAGACTGCATATAAGTCATCTCCCAATAAAAACAACTGGCTAATCCGAGTCAATCCGTTAGTTTAATATGCCACACTAAGTTAATAGAAAGTGGTCTTTTGTAAGTTTCTTTCAGACAGGACATACAAGAACTAAACACTAAAACAGGACCAATCTCCTATTATTTGTTTGTTATGTCTCCTCGAACATAAACGCCTTTAAATTTGGTTTCGTCGTGGACGCGATTTGCATAGTAGCAGCCATAATCTCGCCACGAACGAGACAAGACGAGACTGCACCGCAAAAATCAACCCGTCAATGGTTACCGAGCTCCTTTGAAAAAAAAAACTCCAGACAGGCCAGGCAGGTGCGCCTTGCAGGAGGTAAACACTCAGGAAAATAACTCTCCGACACCAGAGACTACAAGACAATAACCTAGAAGACCTATTAATTATTTTGTTTATGTCTGTTTTGAATTGTACGACCTGTTATGACTGACAGAGAGAATTCGCGTTGGGTGGGAATTATAACAAGTCGTTTAATAATAAATAAAAAACTGACACGAAGTCGAATTGTGTAACTCTGAAGAAGATTGACGACACTAGCGTAATAGTCAGCAAGACAGACTTACTAATCATTGCATAATGACTAATTAACTCTGGTCATCTAATAACTGTACCTTTTGTCTGGTACAAGAACACAATAATAGAGCTCTGGTGATGGGGATTGCAGTGAAGTCACAGTGAAAGTACCAGTTTCTGTTATATATCCGAAGTTAAGCAGCAATGAGCCTGATCAATACTTAATTGGGTAAAAAAAAGCCCCACCGAGAAGAGGGTAGACATAAGTCTAACCCATGTGCTCGTTCAGAGGCAGTAAGGAAAGAGAGAGCGAAGCATTTGAATCAGCCTCTTATATACCAGAGGTCCCCTGGTGGCTACAAACGGCAACACAGCGGGAAGATAACTCTTCCAAGCAAAATGAAGATAATCCCCTACACATGTATTTAACTTACTATTTAAAGGCGTTAATAGATTGTCCTAAAATTCCCTTGAGGACAGATCAACAGACAAGGATTGAAACTGATACTACATCTTTCTACTTCAGTATCAAACTTCATGCAACAATGAATCTCCACTGTAAACTGCTTTCAACTCGAGTCCTAAAATGGCCACACAAATCGTAACAAAAACAATCTTACATCATACACTGTCTACCGAGAGGGAAATAAAATTGCCATACATCTAGGATCAGTGGTTGGAGAAGAAATACCAAACAACTTTCAGGATATCCTCATTTTTATGTTAGTTTGCAATCACCTATTGGCTGACGTAATTTAGTGACGTCATGGATTTTTTTTTCTTTAATCAAAATCACATTCCAGACAACCGCATTTCGTTTCTGACGAGTACATTTCAGAGTCAAAGAATGCTAGATGGGAATGTACTCATATAGCACTTGTCTGTAGTTGAAGACTAACAGCGTCTACTCGGCATCACCTGGGTAGAGTTTTTTTTTAAATTTAGTCCCGCAGATCCATTATTAATGAATCGTAAGTTGAATCCTCGTGAGATGCCCCATTTAAATCCCCGTGTTAAAAAATAGACCTTGCATTGATCCAGCTACTCTGAAAAGAAATGTTAATGTCTACTATCCAAAATATTAAATGAAAAAAAAAACCATGCTGTTATCATTTAAATTTTATTTTTTAATTATCTTCACGAATATAAATCAAATCTCTATTATTTTTTGCTCAAATAACCAAGTCCTGGTGATATTTAATGTGTATATATATTTACTTTGTCGTTAATTGTTTTACCTTCTAAGTTTCCTCCGGACATACATATACACACAACTAACCTTTATATATGTATTGATTGTTTTAAAATGAAAATAAAATCCTACCGTCAAAAGTTCTGGCTGACTCCGCGTTTCCCTTCGGGCTAATGCTCGATATCAAGATCTCTGTATGTAAAGCTGCATGCCTATCTATACTCTTGTATGGAAGTGAGTCCTGGATGTTATATCGCAGACACCTGAAAAAAAACTGGAGGCATTCCAGATCAACTGCCTCCAACGCATACTGGACGTAAAGTGGTGGCCCAAAATCACCCGCTCAGAAATTCGAAGCAGAGCACGCATTGACCCAACTGAGACCATCCTATCGCAACGCCAACTTCGATGGTTGGGTCACACCATCCGCATCCCTGCAGACAGACTCCCCCGTAAACTACTTTACAGTGAACTCACAGATGGCAGGTGGAGGACAGGAGACCCCCAAAAGCGGCTCAAAGACCATATTAAGACAACGCTGAAGAAATGTAACATCACACCAGACGTGGAAGCTCTGGCCTCCAACTGACAGCGTTGTCACACAGGAGCTAAGCAGCTCAATAATGAGATAAACAGGACTGAAAATCGGTGACGTCTTCGTCGTCGTGAAAAACAAAATGTAGATGGGAATTTTCCCCTGCAATGTATGTGACCGCATCTGCAAGCCCAGAATCGGACTAATGAGCCACATTAGGGTCCACAAATGAAGACAAATGGAGTGACGTCATCGTCGTCTGCGACGGACTTCGAAATGAAGGAAATGCTCTTGGGAAAGGCATTACGATTTTATTGCCATTTTGAGGCTTCAAGTGAGAGCAATTTACAGTGGAGATCCCACGTGTTACTTAGTGAAGAATCCTTGGTTGTTCCTTGGTGTTAGATAGAATCCTTTGGTTGTTGCAAGAATTAGTGTGTTAAACAGAGGATGATGGGCTTGTCCGTATCGAATACGTGCAAACAAACGGCTTTCAAAATCGGCGATTAAGTAGTTAACCAACCACGTATCCAAGCGTGTTGATTGTCTAATTGAATACATGCACCCATGCAGAGTCTATAAGTGTAAGTGGTGGATTCAGCACACCTTGTATTACAAAAGATTCCAACACCGTCGGTTCTCAAAACTATTGGTAAAATATGCGTTAATGCCCTTGGGAAGGGCATGAATACATCTGTTCCATGGGAAAAATAATAGAACAAACTGGGTCTTTTAGCCTTGGCTCAATAACCAATTCAGGAAAAGGAAAACTGTATTCAAACCACTAGTACTCCGTTTTAGAAAATTGATCTTTTTCCCACCCTACTCATGGTGGAATGGTTGGGGAAATACATGCTACGATCAGTTGTACTGTATAAAACTGTGAACTATGAATCCACCTATTCTCCCTCCAGCTATGGGTAAGTAGTAGGGCAGACCTTTGACCTTGGCACATAAACTGGTCTTGGAGAAGGGAAATCTGAATTCCCCCAACCATATCACTCATACTGTATTTTTCCATTACCTTATTTTCAATATATATATATATATATATATATATATATATATATATATATATATATATATATATATAATCCAAAAGTCCAGAGAAGAAATCTTCTTACGACACAAGAGTTTTATTCAAAAACCTGTCGAAATTTGAGAGCTCAATGTGTGCTCTTAATGTTAGAATCACAGAGCCAATATATAAGTAAAGAAATAACAAAAGACTTAGAGATTTAGCGTTATAGTCTATTTCAGGGAGTTTAGACAAATTGTCTAACTCACCCGACTCATCAAATGCGAATGATGAATTCTTTCGCATCTGATGAATCGGGAGAGTTAGACAATTTGTCTAAGCTCCCTGAAATAGACTATAATGCTAAATCTCTAAGTCTTTTGAAGTTTGAAAGAAGAACGGTTTTGAAATTTGACGTCAAATATTCTATTTTACGGCGTTGGTATGGGATGGTGTATGTGTGTGTATCGAAAGGCAACATTGTGCGTTTTTAGGTGTGTGGTTGTGTGGTTAAAGAGTCCAGTCTGCTGTACTCTTTATATAAAATGTATACATGATTTGTTTTTTTTTGTTTTTTTACAACTGCGTCAACGAATTTCGACCAGGTTGGTGACGTTGAACTATATGAGACTATCTGTTACTCTAACTTTTAAAATGAAAAATAGTATCTATCTTTATTATGATGGAAATTGTGATTGTGTATGTGTCTGTCTGTAACCGAAACTACGTCACCACTAACGTCCCAATTTAGTGTGTCTCTGAGTTGGTAAAAGATTTTCGACTTAATCCGATGTCACAGAGAATCCTATTGAATGATAATTAACCCTCGTCACTTTGTTGGTAACGCTGTCAATGCACCAATCGATATAGAGTGCAGTTCTCAACCACTAATGCAATATGTGTCAATCATAAAGGATAATCAACTTTGTCGGATGAGGCGAACTTATAAAGACTCATAAAGTTGGGCTGCTTCGAATGCGTCTAAGACATCACTGACTGGTAGGATGTGACACAAGGTCACAGATATTGAGCATCCAGCATCAATCAAACTTACAAGTCTGTTGATATATTACTGGTGTTCTCAAAAAGTAATGCCATTTTGTTGAGGACAGCTATAATTACTAACGCAGGAACATGTATCATACATCAAAATGAAGCTGGTCCTCTGTGGATCACATCCCTAGTTCTTCACATAGGTGAGGCAAAAAGTTATGCCATTTTGTTGAGGACAGCTATAATTACCAACACAGGAACATGTATCATACATCAAAATGAATCTGGTTCTCTGTGGATCACATCCCTACTTCTCCACATAGGTGAGTCAAAAAGTAATGCCATTTTGTTTATGACAGGTATAATTACCAACACAGGAACATGTATCATACATCAAAATGAAGCTGGTTCTCTGTGGATCACATCCCTACCTCTCCAAATAGTCACCGTTTCTCTCAATATCAATGTGCCACCTTCGAATGAGAACATGTACAAGGGCCTGTCAAAAAGTAATGCCATTATATTTAGGACAGATATAATTACCAACACAGGAACATGTATCATACATCAAAATGAAGCTGGTCCTCTGGATCACATCCCTACTTCTTCACATAGGTGAGGCAAAAAGTTATGCCATTTTGTTGAGGACAGCTATAATTACCAACACAGGAACATGTATCAGACATTAAAATGAAGCTGGTTCTCTGTGGATCACATCCCTACTTCTCCACTTACGTGAGTAAAAAAGTAATGCCATTTCGTTTAGGACAGGTATAATTACCAACACAGGAACATGTATCATACATCAAAATGAAGCTGGTCCTCTGTGGATCACATGCCTACTTCTCCACATGGGTGTGTCAAAAAGTAATGCCAATTTGTTTAGGACAGGTATAATTACCAGCACAGGAACATGTATCATACTTCAAAATGAAGCTGGTCCTCTGTGGATCACATAAAGGTCATATGGTCGAAAGTTTTGGCTAATGTGCCCTCCGGTCTTCTTCGGGTAATTCTTGTTGGACCTTCTCGAACTCGGGAACCTTCTTTTTGAACTCGGGAACCTTCTTGTCGTAATCTGGAACCTTATTGTCATAACGTGGAGCCATCACGGAACTTTGAATACAACCATTTATTCAATCCACGAGGGTATCCTGTTCTCATTCCGCTGACCATATTGGGGTACAGGTGTTAAGCTGTGTTAATTACTATCCCATGCTACTGCCACTTCCGACCTACAGCCCAGGGATAACTGTCACTTCGAACTGTCTTAAACCAACAACTTTATCCGCTGTGCTATGTATCAAATTGGACTAACAATACAGATAGGGACAGTAGTCTGAATAATCCAAATGATACTAATTATCAAGCCTTATCTCAAGAAATAAAAATAAAATTATATCGTTCTTTTGTGCAATGAATGTGTAATCTTGTTAGTATTTTTATTGATTTATCATTGGTATTGGAAGAACTTTTGGAACTCATTACATTATTCGATATATTTCGAGTACAAAAGTATTTATTGAACCTAAAAATAATGGCATAAAATAAAATTGAACCTAAAAATAATGGCATAAAATAAAATTGAACCAAAAATAATGGCATAAAATAAAATTGAACCTAAAAATAATGGCATAATTGCATAAAATAAAATTGAACCAAAAAATAATGGCATAAAATAAAATTGAACCAAAAATAATAGCATAAAATAAAATTGAACCAAAAATAATGGCATAAAATAAAATTGAACATAAAAATAATGCATAAAATAAAATTGAACCAAAAATAATAGCATAAAATAAAATTGAACCTAAAAATAATGGCATAAAATAAATTGAACATAAAAATAATGGCATAAAATAAAATTGAACCAAAAATAATAGCATAAAATAAAATTGAACCAAAAATAATGGCATAAAATAAAATTGAACATAAAAATAATGGCATAAAATAAAATTGAACCAAAAATAATAGCATAAAAAAAAATTGAACAAAAATAATGGCATAAAATAAAATTGAACATAAAAATAATAAAATAAAATTGAACCTAAAAATAATGGCATAAAATAAAATTGAACCAAAAAATAATGCAAAAAAAAAAAATTGAACCAAAAATAATGCATAAAATAAAATTGAACATAAAAATAATGGCATAAAATAAAATTGAACCAAAAATAATAGCATAAAATAAAATTGAATATAAAAATAATGGCATAAAATAAAATTGAACCTAAAAATAATGGCATAAAATAAAATTGAACCAAAATAATGCATAAATAAAATTGAACCAAAAATAATGGCATAAAATAAAATTGAACATAAAATAATGGCATAAAATAACATTGAACTTAAAAATAATGGCATAAAATAAAATTGAACATAAAATAATGGCATAAAATAACCCTGGACAGTTTAACATGCAGTTGAAATCAGTCAACCAATGAATCAAATAAAAATGTAGATATTAAATGAATTTGTTTTGATTATTTCCCATACTTGCCACGATTTGTCCGACAGGCAACGGTAGTATGAAAAGCTTTGGCACCAAAGACAAATCCTAGATTCCCTTAGACTCTCGAGCCGTCAGAGGTAACACACTAGTGTGTCCAGTTCAATGTGACTGGTGGATTTTACCCCCTGTCACATTAAGTACGAACTCATAAGTGACCTTCTATAATGGACTTCTATTCATGGGCATACCTGTTTTGGCTGATAGGCAAATATATAAATCAATCAATGTGGACATTGGCGTCTAGAAAACTTTGCTAGAGCGAATTACTATTTAGACAGAGACCGAGAGAGAGAGAGAGAGAGAGAGAGAGAGAGAGAGAGAGAGAGAATAGAGAGGTGGGAGGTGGGAAGGACAGACAGAAACAGAGACAGAGACACAGAGACAGAGAGAGCGACAGACAGACAGACTGACAGAGAGAGAGAGAGAGAGAGAGCGAGAGAGAGAGAGAGA
>CM042153.1:81994339-82034339 GCA_023376005.1 Doryteuthis pealeii
CATGAATATGTCTGCATAGCTTGGCGCCATCTTCGTACCCATCGTCTGGTTTGTGGGTAGTGTTTTTTGTTGAATTGGAAATTATTGTGTGTAAGAATGAAGCTGATAATGTGGCATATGTCGTTGATTTTGTCTGTGGGGAGTTTGTTGTGTGTGAGGAATTCCCTACATGCCTGAATCCCTGAATATACATATTTATATATATATTTATACATATCTATATATATATATCATATGGAGGTCCAATCTCACAGACAAGCTAAAGAGACAGTTCTTCCAGGCCGTTGTCGTGTCAGTACTGCTGTATGGCTGCACCACCTGGATCCTAACTAAGCGACTATAGAATAAACTAGATGGGAGCTGCAAAAGAATGCTGCGGGTGATCATGAACAAGACGTGGAAATAGCACCTTACGAGAAAACAGCTGTACGGACACCTACCACATATCACCCAAACCATCCGAGTAAGACGGACAAGACACGCGGGACACTGCTGGAGAAGCAAGGACGAACTTATAAGCGACGTCCTCCTGTGGAAGCCAGCATATGGACAAGCCAGTGTGGGCCGACCAGCAAAAACGTACGTTGATCAGCTCTCTGCGGATGCTGCATAGAGGACCTCCCGAGAATGATGAGCGATAGGGAGATTGTCATGGATATCCACGCTGAAAGCGCGACATGATGATATATATATATATCTTTTTTATTTTCCATTTAGAAGTCCGTCACAGATGACGATGACGTCTCTCTCTCTCTCTCTCTCTCTCTCTCTCTCTATATATATATATATATATATATATATATATATATATATATAGAGAGAGAGAGAGAGAGAGAGAGAGAGAGAGACGTCATCGTCGTCTACGACGGACTTCTAAGATATATAATATATATATAAATTATCAATATTGATATTACAGTGTACTGTTTTATAATGAAAATAGTGCTAAATGTGGTGGATAGAGTATATATATCTAAGTGTAACGTGTACATGAAGGTAACCCCGCTTGGTTACTGGCAGTTTCTCGTCTATACGATTTTAAAATCGAATAGCCGAGAAACTGTCCGTCACCTAGCGCCGTTGATTCCATGTCCACGCTACCCTTAGTTATACATGGTCTGTCAATGATATTGAACACGCTGTAATATTCAATATAACCACACACACACACATATATATATATATATATATTATATACACCAAAAATTTGTCTATTATATATATATATATATATTATATATAGTCATCCACAGACACATGTTTCGACTTAGCAAGTCTCTTCAGCATGGCTAGACATTTGTAAGCTACTTACAGCTGGGATTGAAATCCGATCGGTTCAGTGTCAGTCAGACACCTTAACCACCAGATTGTCATCACATTCAGAATGCAAATGGGATTTTAACTGTTTTAATACACACATCGCTTGTATGTAAAGGCCACCATAGAGTGCTCCATCCCTTTTATAGGAGAGCGTTGCATTTACGCTTTAGTTGGCGGTCGTCAGCGAAATCCAGGCAAAGTGCTCAAATATATATATATATATATATATATATATATATATATATATATATATTGAGCTCGTTTAGGGATTTATAAAAAATCCTTGTATGAATATATGTTTGCACCTACAAGAGCATACAGTATGGTTGTACAGTGAGATTTTGATGATCCCAAATAGAATCATCCCTTACTTACCAGTCAATTGGATTATCTTACACACACACACACACCACACATATATTATATATATATATATATATATATATATATATATATATATATATATGCAAATTATCTATATTGGTAATATTGTGGAGGAAGCGCGTGGTGTAATGTTAAAGTCATGGGAAATAAACTCGCCACCCCAAGTTCAAGTCCTGGACGTGGTAATTGCATTTCACTTAGCGCTAATACCCTTGGGAAAGGTATGAATCATACTCTCCCTCCAGCTATGGGTAAATAGTAGTATAGACTTGGCTCTTTAACCTTGGTTAGGCCACCGGTCTAGTAGAAGGAAAATTCTGAATTCAAACCTGTTGAACTCCGCTGAAGAAATTGACCTTGTGTCACATCCTGCTCGTGCGGAGGGGTTGGTATATATATATATATATATATATATATATATATATATATATATATATATATATGGTAATATTGTACGCTATTTTATTTTTAAAGAAAACAAACACAGGATGTCATGAATGATGGAAACTCTTTTTTTCGATGCTTAAGTATTTCAATTGGGCCGGGTTAGCTCAGTCGGTAGAGCGTTCGGCTAGAAATCACAAGGTTCCTAGTTCGATACCGGTCCTCGACAACTCAGCGTTATGAGCAGCACAGGGATCTGTGCGGTAAAGTAAGGAGCTGATGGTAGGTGTGGCGCTCCACCTCAGATGCAAAAACAATCTCCTTGGTCTAGCGCTAGTGAAAAGGGAATAGACTCTGATTGGTTGATACCAACATTAGGTCGCCCTGACGACTCTTTTTTTTATAAGTAAATAGGGTTGATTTTTGATTTGATTTGATTTTGTTTTTTTACGGCATATCAACCTCAGTGGGTCATTTAATGCCGATAAAGTTTTGAAATAAATCAATTCTTAATGGATAATACAATTTTGTTTATCATGTTTTTCTATTCAACCCATAGATGGGACCCTAACAGGTACTCCCACTCCGGGTCAGAGTGGACCAGGGAGCAATAGTGATGAAGGGGTGCTCCACATTCCCCAAACTCCAAAACTGGAACCTCACCATCATAAATAGGGTTGATTGGTTTGGTTTGGTTTGGTTTGGTTTGTTTTACGGCATATCAACCTCAGTGGGTCATTTAATGTCGATAAAGTTTTGAAATAAATCAATTCTTAATGGATAATACAATTTTTGTTATAAATACATTTTTCTATTTAACCCATAGATGGGACCCTAACAGGTACTACCACTCCTGGTCAGAGTGGACCAGGGAGCAATGGTGATGAAGGGTGCTACTACATTCCCCAAACCTCCAAAACTGGAACCTCACCATCAGATAGAGTTTAACGTGATTCCCAGGACATGTAGACCCGCAGCCACCGCCTTCTAGCACCCATATGATAAAAAGGGGTTGGGGCTTGCCATAAGGGCAATAGGGATAAATAGGGTTGAATATTCTGGATAGAGCTTATATATGTAAAGGTAGCGTGAACGGCGTTTGGTAACTGACAGTTTCTCGCCTGTGTGATATTAAAAATCGCATTCGTTTGATTCTTCCAGTTAAAAGTGACAACTGCCTTAACGAAAAGTATCTGGTAGCAATGATGACGATGAAGACGATAGACTGACGTCAATGACGAGTCGAGTAACCTTTACTGTTGCTGCTGCTGCTTCTGGTGATTCCGCTGCCATTTCTGCTGCTGCTGCTGCTGCTGTCGCTGCCGTTGCCGCTGCTGCTGTTGCTACCTCGTTTCTCTGCAGAGAGCAGAGAATTAGTGTAGCAGTTTCTTGAACGTGGCAGCAAATTCACCTCTCATGGAATTGGTGCTTGCGTAGGTGGCAAAACCAGTCACCTTCGAGTGTGTGTTCAATTGCGTTTATTTCTTTTGAAGCTCTGGTTAATTTCCATCCTCCCCCATCCCCATTCCCCCCATCCCCATCCCCTCCCGCATCCATCCATCCCCCCCCCACACACACACTCATACCCGCTGCCTGTTTTGGCCTCGAGATCAGGATTATTTTAGATTAGTTCTGAATTTGATCTGCTCAGTCAATTTTATCTTATGACGATGGCGAAGTTAGGATTCTTTGTTTTGAATCCAGAGCAGAAAATTGCTGCAAATAACAGTTCTTTACCAGCACTCATATTCCGCTTGCTTGATCAATATTAAAAAAAAAAACGTTATAGAATTTATTCATCTTTAAAACAAAGGTAATCTTATGTAAATAGATATTTAAGAAGACTATAATAAATTATAATATAGCGTGTCGTGAAAGTCACCTAATGATTTAAAAATTAAATATATACAAGGTATGTCAAAAAAGTATCGAGATTATTTGTACTTTTTGACACACCTTGTATTCTGAAAAAAATTAACGTGTCATTCATTCTTCATTCCTATCTTAGTAAATACAGATTTAAAATTGGTGCTTTTTTGACACACCTTGTATTCTGAAAAGAATTATCGTTCCATTCATTCTTCATTTCTATCTTGGTAAATACAGCTTTAAACTTGGTACTTTTTTGACACACCTTGTATTCAGAAAAAATTAATGATTGGAACGTTATTTATTTTTCAGATACAAGGTGAGTCAAAAAGTACAAAAAATGTCGATACTTTTTTGACACACCTTGTTTAAAGCCAAAAATTAGGGAAAAAAGAGCAGAATTTTCGATAATCAAATAAAACTGATATCCCTCTTAATATAATGGAGATTATGTGTGTGTCTGTCTGTAACAGGAACTACGCCACCACCAACGCTACAATTCCCTTAGTTATTTACTATATATTCTCAAAGGTTGTGTAATTATGTAATCTTACTTAGGCATCTCATTATTTATGTCTTTATCAAGATCTAGCTGAAATAGATTTGCCTCAAAACAGCCCATGTTATTAATGTGTTTAAAATACTGATTTGTTATATATCATTAAGAAATAAATGTTTATATAGTATATGTTGGATGAGGAAATTAATCCGACAGTATGTGGTGAAAATCTTTAAAGAAAACAAACACAGGATGTCATGAACGATGGAAACTCTTTATGTCGATAATTAAGTGTTTCGGTATTTTATAAGTAAATAGGGTTGAATATTCTGGATAGAGTTTATATAAGTAAAGGTAGCGTGAACGGCGTTTGCGTAACTGACAGTGTCTCGCCTATGTGATATTAAAAATCGCATAGGTGCGAAACTCTCTTCGTTTGATTCTTCCAGTTAAAAGTGACAACTGATTTAGCGAAAAGTATCTTGTAGCAATGATGACGATGAAGACGATAGACTGACGTCAATGCCGAGTCGAGTAGCCATTACTGTTGGTGCTCCACATAGTATATGTTGGGAATAATTTGCATACCGGTTTTAACAATACCGTGTTAATAAATAATTACATGGTGTTACATTTCTATCATATTTTATTCTCAAACGTATTGAAAGTACCCCCCCCCCGGCACATATTTTTTGCTATTTTTCAAAATTTACTTTTGATATCATCATCATCAGCATCATCATCATCATCATCATCATTCACTTGAATCTCTTTTGCTATACTCTCCTACTTATCATCACTCTTGGTAGGTCCTCTACCAGGCATCTGGTGTTTGTACAGAACTGATGAATTAAAAAAAAAATTTATTGCTGGTTGGTCAACACTGGTATTTCCATGCGTAGTAGTCCACAGCAAAACGTCGCCTATGAGTTCGTTCCTGCTTCTCCAGTAGTGCCCAGCATGTTATGCCATCGAAAGGTAAATATGTCTCGAATTCAAACCAGATATAATTTAATGATTTTTCGGACTATTGTCCTCATCTTTATCGTAATATACACAACGTTTCGGCCGATGCGCCCTTCGACCTTCTTCGTGTGTTTCTTGTCGAACTCGGAAACCTTCATGTCGTAATCGGGAGCTTTCACGGAACTTTGAACTAAACCCTTTATTCAAACCGCCGGGGTAGACTGTTCTGATTCCGTTTACCATGACCGGGTACAAATGCTAAGCTATGTTAAGTATTCTGTTAATATCGCCTTTGGCCAGGATTGAACCTGCAACCTATAGATGATTGTCACTTAGAATTGTATTAGCCCAACCCGTATATCCGTTGCGCCATGTTGCAAGGTTCCCGAGTTCGACAAAAAACACCTGAAGAAGGCCGGAAGGGACATAGACGGAAGCGTTCTGTATATGACGATAAAGATGAGGACAATAGTCCGAAAAATACAAATAATGAAGATTATGAATTCTCATCTAAAAAACTCAGACAAATTGTAAATTTCTAATAAAAGAATAGACTTTTGACACACCCAGTAGGTTAGAAAAACTTCCGAAAAGAAAGTTAACAAATGGGCTTTGCAAATGGAATAGGGGGTAATCACGCGGAAGTGATAACGCTAAGCTGTTTCAATCGAATATAAAGAAAGAGATGAAAAGATCAAAAGAAAGAAAAAAGGTGAGAGAGAGATTGTGTGTGCGCGCGCGTGTGTGTATGTGTGTGTGTGTGAGAGAGAGAGAGAGAGAGAGAGAGAGAGAGAGAGAGAGAGAGAGGGGGGGGTTAAATTAAGATTATCATACTTTTTACATATTCAATTATTTCGCAATAGCAAACATACCAAACGTTGAATTGATTAAATTATCATGCTGTGGCATATCCACAGGTCCTGCTAATAAACATTAATAGTTGTCATTTGAATCTAGAAATTTCAATGTTGAATATCAAGTGTTTCCACTTCCCACAATAAAATTTTTCCGTTCTTATTTTACTAGATTTTTTTTGCTTTAGTAAATTATATTGAGTAAATGATAATTGCTAAAATTCAAAAACATGTAACTCGGGTTACGTAATGTTAGAATAATTTTATTGGATTATTTCGGTATATAAGGTGTGCTAAAGTCCGCTACTTAAACTTATATACGTTGTGTGGGCGCATGGATTAAGGCCTGTCAATTAACAGCCCGAATACGTGGTTAATTAACTATTTAATCGCTGATCTTGAAAGCCGTCTATTTGCAAGTATTCGACACGGACGAACGGAGTGGCAACCAAGGACTATGCTCAAACAAAGGATTTTACCCAACACTACGGAACACCGAGGGACAACCAAATGATTCTACCTAACACTAAGGAACACCTAGGGACAACCAAAGGATTCTACCCAACACTAAGGAACACCGAGGAATAACCAAAGGATTCTACCTAACCCTAAGGAACACCGAGGAACAACCAAAGGATTCTACCTAACACTACGGAACACCGAGGAACAACAAAAGGATTCTACCTAACACTAAGGAACACCGAGGAATAACCAAAGGATTCTACCTAACCCTAAGGAACACCGAGGAACAACCAAAGGATTCTACCTAACACTAAGGAACACCGAGGAATAACCAAAGGATTCTACCTAACCCTAAGGAACACCGAGGAACAACCAAAGGATTCTACACTACGGAACACCGAGGAACAACAAAAGGATTCTACCTAACACTAAGGAACACCGAGGAATAACCAAAGGATTCTACCTAACCCTAAGGAACACCGAGGAACAACCAAAGGATTCTACCTAACACTAAGGAACACCGAGGAATAACCAAAGGATTCTACCTAACCTAAGGAACACCGAGGAACAACCAAAGGATTCTACCTAACACTACGGAACACCGAGGAACAACAAAAGGATTCTACCTAACACTAAGCAACAGCGAGGAACAACCAAGATTTTTCATTAAGGAATACAAGGGATTTCGATTGTAAATTTTAATGATTTAATCGTGTTGAAATATTTTGTAATAGAATGTGTGTTGAAGTCCACCACTTAAAAAAAAATATTAAAAGACGTTCATTTTCACGTATTCGAAACGACCAAGCCCATCAGCCTCTGTTTAACATAATGATTCTTCATTAAGCAACAACCAAATGATTATACCCTATACCAAGGAAAAACCAAGGATTCGTCACTAAGGAACACAAGGGATTTCCATTGTAAAGTGCTCTCCCCTGCAGCCTAAAAATAGTGACAAAATCGTAACAGGTTATGGGCCCAGCACGCTTCCACTTAAAAATAAGATGCATTTAGAAATTCTAATAACGACACATTCAATTTTCGCTTGTAGAGACACATAAATGACAAGTAGAACCTTTAAAAGCGTTATCATCATCATCATCATCATCATGTCATGCAGGCAGCACGCATATCCATGACAATCTCTCGCCAACCTTCCCTATCATTCATTGCCCCTGGGGGTCTTCTGTGCAGCAACCAACATCCTCGCATAGTTAGCATATCCATGTGTTGGCTTCCACAAGAGAACGTCACTTTCGAGTTTGTCCTTGCTTCTCCAACAGTGTCCTGCATGCCTAGTCCGTCTCACCCGGATGGTCTGTGAGATGGGAGGCAAGTGGCCATACACCTGCTTCCTTTTGGGGTGCTGTTTCCACGACTTGTTTAAGACTGTACGTAGCATTCTTGTGCAGCTCCCATCTAGCTTATTACCAAGGCGCTTCGTTAGGGTCTAAGTGGTGCAGCCATACAACAGTACTGATATAACCACAGCCTAGAAGAATTGTCGCTTTAACTTGTCAGTGAGATCGGATTTCCATATGACTACTAATTTGTTTGTAGCCGTCCATGTCTTTCCTATTCGTGTATTAACATCACTTTCTGTGGATGAGATATTACTACTTAGGTATGTGAATTGTTCTACTAGCCTAAGAGGCTTACCTTCGAGTAACTCAGTTTTATCGGAGTTCACATAGAGGCCAATATTCTTTGCGTTATAAAAAAAATTTCTGCAGTGAATATTGAAAAAATAAAATTAGTTTCCTATAAAATTCGATCCTTTTTAACTTTTTCCTCTCCGCTACGACATGTTGGACAATACAATCACCACATGTGACTGATAATGTTTCATGACTCTTCTAAGGCTATTGTGAACAAAAAAGCGACTCTTCTTTTGGTCTTCAGGCACGTTGCGATAAAAAAAATAATCGAAGTCATGAGTAGGGGTGCGTGTGGGGCGAGTTGAAAAATGGAGAAAATTAGAAGTATCAATAATATAAGGGGGAAAAAGAAGAGAGATAAAAAGAATGGTAACATTTTGATAATTATTCGTAAAAAGAAAAGTACTGAGGAAAATAAAGAGCAACAAAAGCATAAAAAGAACCAGTTTAACAATGGTGAGAAACGAAGATTGAATATAGAGGCAAATTTAGAAAACGTGGAACTTTTTGAAAGAAAATTATTCTTTACAAATTGTCGTTTCTTTTTTTATTATTATTTCGATATGTACGACAATGCAATTGCCACAAGCGAAAGAAAACGTTGACGTGGTATTCGTCACAGTAAAACTAATTTTGTAGCAATATCTTTATTATTTTTTGTATTGTTTAGGTTTCTTTCTTTTTTTATTATGCTTACCAATAAAAAATGTTCCAACGGAAAGAGAACTTTCGTATGTGATTGTTGGTTGTGATGTTTTACGGCATATAAAACCTTTTCGGGTCATTTAATGCCGAGCATTTTGCAATTTGGTTTCTTACGGTACTTGCTGTGAATCGACCGTAAACCTCAAAGTGAATATAGCATTCACATAAAACAGTTTCAATAAACCTTACTGTTGACTCAGAGATATAAGAAGAGTGTTTATAAAAATGCTGTACGGTCGCCTTAGATTGGTTTTGTTTTACGGCATATTAACCCTTTTCGGGTCATTCAATGTGGACCATTCGGATATTTAGTTTCTTACATTACTTGCTGTGAATTGATCGTAAGCCTCAAAGTGAATACGATTTTCACATAAGATACAAGTTTAATATATATATATATATATACACACATATATATACACATATATATATACACATATATATATATATATACACACACATATATATATACACACACATGTATATATATATATATATACACACACACACACACATATATATATATATAATATATATATATATATATATATATATATATATATATATATATATATATATATATATATATATATATATATATATATATATATATATATATATCGCAGTTACCATTAAATCCACTAAGGAAACAAATATAAAATACTATTTACTTCTGGATAAAAAAAACGATTTAAAAGTGCTCAATATAAAAAGCTAAATATAGGTTTAAATATATATATATATATATATATATATATATATATACCAACCGCTCCGCATGAGCAGGATGCGACATAATGTCAGTTTCAGCGTTTTTCTTCTCCTAGACACGCTATTTAATCAAGGTTGAAGGAAACAGTCTATCCTACTATTTACCCATAGCTGGAGGGGGTATAGTTTGATTCATACCTTTCCCAAGTGTATTAGCGCTATTTTCAAAATTCAAACAGCCTTGTTCAGGATTTGAACTAAGATCAAAAGTCCATTTCCTACGACTCTAACCACTATGCCAAGCGCCTCTCACAGGTTTAATATACCTTACTGTTGATATAAGAAGAATGTTTCTGTATAGAAAAATGCAGTAAGGTCTACTTACATTATTGTTTTACAGTATATCAACCCATTTTCATATTTGGTTTCTTACAGTACCTGCTGTTGTACGAAAAGTCACTAATCTAAGTATAGAACAGGTTCATTGCTGCTTAACTTGGGTGATCTAGAGGGAACCTGTCCATTCGATGTTAGTTGATCGTAAGTCACTTAGTAAATATGGTTTCGCATAAAAATAATAGTGACAATAAACCTTACTGTTTACTGATGAAAGACAATGGACTCTCTCGTCGATTTTGACGCATGATTGTTCATCCAAGGAACAACCTACCCAGTGGTTTTGTTTATAGTGGTGAAGGTTTGTGTTGGACCATTCCACACTTTTTGGCACAGTCAATAGGAAAGAATTGGAGCACAAGGAATGCCACAAACCCAATCAACGACTGACCTAAGGATTTTTCGGACCATATTACCTTTAGGCACCCCTTTTTGATCTCGATTAAGAAAGGACATGTTTTTCATTTACACCGTCAATATCCGGTTGTTTGTTAGGAGTTAGGGTTAGGGGTTAGTTTTATAATTTTTCTAAAATCTAAAAATCGTCTGTTAAAACAACCGGATATTGACGGTGTAAATGAAAAACATGTCCTTTCTTTATCGAGATTAAAATGTCCAGTGCCTAAATCGCATTTGTTTTTGCATGCAGGAGGACGCGGGTTCGATCCCGGCAGGCAAGACAATGTCTTGCTCTTTTTCATTTCTCGTTCTCCGTCATACATCCTTAAGTATTACAGGTCTCCAACTGCGGTCAATAGGTGGCTTATTGGGAGGGAGAGGTTCTTACCCCTCTACAGAGGTGCAGTCGATTTATTCTAATGCCCCAACCGACAGGGCTGTGTTATATCTGTAGTTTACAAATTATGATGTTTGGCGGAACGCAAGTCATTGTAAAATGTTGGGCAAGACAAGGAAAATATTTTTTTCTTTTATCTTTATTATTTTTATTTATTTGTTTGCGCGGAGGGAGGGGGGATAAACCAGGAAATAAAAACTCTGATTTTGCCAGCAGAGAAAATACAATTTTACGCAATTTTCTTCGATTTTATGGTTGAGAAATTCTTTAAACATGTATGGGAGATTTTCTGTAGTAAAACTTTGGTCTTTGCTATTTTCTTTTTGTTTTTGTTTTTGTTTTTCTTTCATTTTGTATTATTCTCGGTTCTCTTTGATTTCTTTTTATGCTTTTTATGCGTTATTTCCCGCCATTATTTGTAGATCTACATACGTGACTATTTCTTTTGTTTTTGCAAGCCTTTTAGCATTGAAGACAATGCACGCAAAAAATGAGCCATAGCAGCAGCAGCAGCCAATGAAAATTATTTCGAACGGATAAGTCGCCCCAAAAAAACATTCTAGCCTGAAATAACCTTAAGAAAACAACGCATTAATAATATGGACTGTTTTGAGGAAAATCTATCTTAGATATAGGAATATTGTTATTGATAATAATGTATTGATAATAAGTAAACAAATAAGATGCTAATTAATATTGAATAATGATTATTTAATAACCTTTGAAAATATAACGTAAATAACGTATTTGTGAGGTTGTTTCGGTTACAGACACATTGAGACCGAATCTCTATTATTGATATATTTTATTAGTTTGTGACAAGCACCAAAACAAATCTTAAGAAAGGGGAATGTTCTTACGTTTCTGATTAGCGGATTTGGTTCTCATAAATGCTCCTTGAGAACTAAAAAGGAATTATATTACTAGGGATCTGTGCGGTAAATTAAGGAGCTGATGGTAAGTGTGGTGCTCCATCTCAGACGCAAAAACAATCTCCTTGGTCTAGCGCTAGTGAAAAGGGGATAGACTCCCTCGTTGATTGTCCGATGCTGACTTTACTTTTTACTTACTTATGAGCTATTGTAAAATAATTCAATATGTTTAGAATTCACTATTAAATTTTTAAGTGAATAAAAATAGATTGAATTAGAGAAAATCCTTTTTTTGCGTCAATTCAAAGGTGGGTTTTTTTTGTTGTTTTTAAAAAAAAAAAAAATAAATGTTTCATTTGTAATTAACAACGAAAGAACCATGAAGAGAACAACAACAACAACGACTAAAAAGAAAAAGAAAATTCATTTCTCTGAATTTTTAAGATGTGGCTTGATAATTAGTATTATTTGGATTATTCGGACTATTGTCCTCATCTTCATTGTTATCTGTACAACGTTTCGGCCGATGTGTCCTCCGGCCTTCTTCAGGTCTTTTCTGTAGAACTCAGGAACCTTCTCGGCCTCGGGAACCCTCTTTTCGAACTTAGGAACCTTCTTGTCATAATCGGGAACCTTCTTGTCGTAATCGGGAGACATCACGGAACTTTGAACTTAACCCATTATTCAGTCCTCGGAGGTATCACCCCGCTAACCAAAGCTGGGGTACAGGTGTTAAGCTGTGTTAATTATCATTCTATGTTACTGCTGCCACTGACCAGGATTGAACCTGCAATCTAGAAATAACTGTCACTTAGAACTGTCTTAACCTAACTCCTTTATCCAATATGCTATGTGTCTAATTGGAAAAGAAAATTCAGTCTTTATTCACCTGTACAGACATACAAGTCTGGACATAAAGTAATACGTAAAATAGAAGAACGTCACTGTTTATCAAAGAATGGAAGACTTAAATACGAGGGTGATCCCAAAGGTAAAGCAGAGATGCAGATAGGTACGCTTCCTGCATCCCTGACGCACAAAACCTAAAAGGACGCAGTAAAATCGTATATATATATATATATATATATATATATATATATATATATATATATATATCCTTTCCTCACCATTTCAAGCTAACTGTAAATACATCTCAATAGTTTCTTAGAAACGAATTACACAGGATAGGTTACAAGGTAGGAGTTAGACGGCTTTAGTTGGCGCCCATAAATTTTCCCGGGGACTCAAAGCAAATATGTGCATCCTAGGACGCACAAGTAAAAAAGCTATATCAAGTTTACTATAACTAGTAAATATATGCACCCTCCGGGTGCAAGTATTTAAGTTTTAATATAATAAAGTATCATATTAAATTAGAAAGGCTAATAAAACTGAATAAAAATGCAGATAAAATTGGAACAGAGGGGGTATGATTGAAAAATAGAACAACTTTGAAACTAACTCTTCCATCATTGTCCATTACTCCCGTCTTTCATTGGTAAATTTTCCTAATTGAACTATTTAGTTAAAATAGGAAGTAAAGAATAATATTACAGTTATTTCTTCTTGTTAATGGATTTCTTTTAAGATTCATCCCCGAGATTTTTGCTCATACTCTTTTTGCTCATACTCTTTTGTTGTATATATAAGTACAACTGCGTGTTATTAGTATGTAGATATGGTCAACAGTCTTAATGATGTAAAACAATTTTGTTAGTAATTAATAATTGAGGTTTAAATACAAATAAAAGTATCGAGAATGTGACGTAAATAACTAAGGGAATTGTGACTTGTATAGTAATATAGTTTCGGTTACAGACAGAAAAAAACACAATCTCCATTATAATAAGATGTATCCAAAGCACTGGATAAAGCAGGTAAATTATTCATGCAGTTATTGGCAATACTGGTGTATTTGTTGTATGAGTGAGGTAGTAGCTAGCGTGCAAGACTGCGGCATCACAGGAAGCGAGTTCAAATTTCAATCGCTTTATTGCTTCCACTGGACTACTACACTTGAGAAAGGTGTTGTATAACGGTATGGTCACAGTACCAAAGTGTATTTGTGGCAAACTCTAGAACGATATATGTAGTATGGGCCAACTCAAGTTTTCGCAGTAGTCGTCGTTAGTAGAGAAACAAAACACGCAGATGTGTAGTCCCAAGTATTTATTCCCAGGCTCGTGGACTTTTCCTCAGAGAGAGAAGGAAAGACAGATGTTGTATACCTCTTTCATTCTTTCTTACTTCTATTCTTCTAGCGTCTCTTCTAGCGTCTGGACTTCGTCTTGGGGACTTCGTATCTGGTCTTTCATTGGGGATTTCTCTTTATCAGAAGCCCTGTGTCATTGGTAGTTTTTAGATAATAACACACGACTTCGATTTACTTAGATCATATTTTATTCCGAAATCCTCACCAGACGACCTAAGCAGATTGTGTCGGAGCGTGTATAACACGTCTTACCACCGTCGTGGTTTTGGGCCGACTGACTAAAATCTATTTCTAATCTAAAGCGGAAGAGGGTCTTCTCCACCGATTGTCAAGGTATCCACCAGAAGGTTAGGACTGAGGTCAAGCCTTGTCATTCAACCTTCAAGGCCGTGGGCTGCAACTTATAACAGCCATTTTGATTTCTACACTACTGCACATAAATATAAGGAATCTAATAATAATGTAACACAGAGAGAAAGAGAGAAAAGGTACGGTTAAATTATTTTACCTTCTAACATGGTATCATCTTATGTACTGCTCTCCCACACGAGGGACCAGGAGCACGTCTGACCCCCTGCTACGACCGAAATGAAAATAGTGTCCTTTTTCTTCTTGCTCGTTACTCGTCGCTACGTCACAAAGGTTTAGTTGGTTCGGTTTAGTTTCTTTATTTAATGGATGATTTAACCACCTCATCCCTCATCTATGGGTCAAATAGTACCACTACTGTTCATCTACGAGGATGACTTTTGTATTAGATAGCTCAGGCAGACTGCCATTAAACAAAGAAACTAAACTGAACCAAATCGAAGGCAACCATTATTTCCTGAAAATCATTTGCAGAGAATGTTTTTATCGATTTTGCAATGCATTGGGTGAATCAAAGGGTGAAGGGGATTATGTTTCGAATCAGACTTACAACGCTAAAGTTAAGCTTTAAAGATTAGCTTTACATAAAAACTGTGTATCAGAATTTTCTATAGATAATAAGTTATCTTACGGTCTATATATCACAAAAATAGCATATATATATATATATATATATATATATATATATATATATATATATATATTCTTCATTTCTATCTTGGTAAATACAGCTTAAAACTTGGTATTATTTGACTCACTTTGTATTCTGAAAAAAAAATTAATGAATGGAACTTTATATTTTTTCAGAATACAAGGTGTGTCAAAAAGTACAAAAAATCTCGATACTTTTTTTGACGCACCTTATATATATATATATATATATAGCGCAATTATTATGGTTTACATGGAATTTGGGGATTGATTAGAAAACCTTAATCGAATTTCTGGAGAAAGAGAAGAAAAAGAAATAAAAACAGAGGTTAAAGTTTGGAACGGTAAACACTCAAATAACAGGAAGCAAAATGCAATAACATTAATTAAAAAAGAAAACAGTAAAATAATATCAAGAATAAATTAAAATTACAATATAAAAAGTTAGACAAATACATCAGGAATCAAATGTTATTCCCACCTCTCTATATATATCTATCTCTCTGTTTCTCTGTCTCTCCGCCCTGTCGGATGGGGCGTTAAAATGCAGCGACTGCACCTCTGCAGAGGGGTAAGACTCCCCCAATGGGGCCGCCTGTTGGCCGTGGGTGGCGACCCGGGATACTTAAGGATAGAGCCCAGGTGGATGAGCAGTTCATGACATGCAATACTCCACTTTGGCCCTATCTTGGGCTAGACGGGCGGTCGGAGAGGCCCCCTCCGATCAATCGGCTGGTCATGTCAAGCCCTGGCACCTATATGATTTTCCCAACCCTATTGCCCTTATGGCAAGCCCCAACCCCTTTTTATCATATGGGTGCTAGAAGGCGGTGGCTGCGGGTCTACATGTCCTGGGAATGACGTTAAACTCTATCTGATGGTGAGGTTCAAGTTTTGGAGGTTCGGGGAATGTGGAGCACCCCTTCATCACCATTGCTCCCTGGTCCACTCTGACCCGGAGTGGTAGTACCTGTTAGGGTCCCATCTATGGGTTAAATAGAAAAATGTATTTATAAAAAAAATTGTATTATCCATTAAGAATTGATTTATTTCAAAACTTTATCGGCATTAAATGACCCACTGAGGTTGATATGCCGTAAAACAAAACAATCAAACAAACAAACAAACAAATCTCTGTCTCTGTCTACTCTCTCTCTCTCTCTATATATATATATATATATAATGCAGTTTACATTTCGCATAGCTCTAATACACTTGGGAAAGGTATGACTTAGTAAATATTAGAATAGACTGGGTTCTAAGCATTGGTTAGGCAACCCGTCTAGGAAAACGGAAATTATGAATTCAGACCTGTTAAATTCCGCTTAATACATTGACCTTGTGTCCCACTCTACTTGTGCGGATGGGTTTGAAAATATATATATATATATATATATATATATATATATAATTTAATATACCAAGCGTGTTGGTAAATCCTCGCGTTGAGAAAAAACCCAGCAAATAGTTTGATTGTAAAAATATACTACCAAACATCAACCAGGGAGAAAAAATTTTTTGGAAAAAAGAAAAGACCAAGATAGTCGTAACAACAAAAAAAATAATCTATTGGTACAGTATTTGGCCAAAAGAAAAAACAATTTATATATATATATATATATGTATATAAGATATATATATATATATATATATTCATATAACCGCTAGGAGAATAAGCTAATAAGTAAAAAGTGCTCAATACCTAAGTAGATCAAATAATAAAGATAAATCTAATGAGTCAGACGAACCTACTATTAGTTTCGCTTAATGCTCTTCAGGGCTAATATCTGACTCTCTCTCTCTCTCTCTTCTCTCTCTCTCTCTCTCTCTCTCTCTCTCTCTCTCTCTCTCGTATATATATATATAATATATATATATATATATCTTAATCATGATGTCAAGAAATTAGCATGAATATCCATGACAAATACTGGCCAACCTGGGGGTAAATCACTGACCTAGTCCAATGCTCTACCGACTGAGCTAAACCGACTCATTGAATCCCAATAAGTCTGGTCAAATATTGATAAACATTCTATATTTAATAATCATTTGAAAAATAAGTTACGACTGCAGAATATCTTAATTTACAACGGTGTTATCAGAGCTACTCAGTGTTTATCGTAATTTTAAAAGTTAAAAGCAAATAGTATTATTAGAATTATTCGGACAATTGTCCTTATCTTTATGCTTATCTGTACAACGTTTCGGTCGATGTGCCTCCTTCAGGTATTTCTTGTCGGTCTCGGGAGTCTTCTCAAACTCGGGAAGCTTCTTTTCGAACTCGGGAACCTTCTTGTCGTAATCGGGAGCCATCACGAAACTTTGAATCCAACCCTTTATTCAATTCATTGGGGTATCCTGTTCCCATTCCGTTAACCATAGCTGGGTTTTAGGTGTTAAACTTTTAATCATTATTTAATGTTAATTTTGCCCCTGACCAGGATTGAACCAGCAACCTCGAGATAACCATTAATTAAATCTCTTATCTATATTTTTATATAGATTAATGTAAGTTATTTTTCTATATGTTTGTATTACTATATTTTATTCACTTATTTTTTTTAATAGCTACATACATTTTTTACCTTTATTTTTATTTTCAAATTTGCAGAGAGATAATTTTCGTAACTGCTACATTTAAATGTTAAACTAAGGGTTACGAAAAAGAAAGAGAAAAAACAGAGAATGTAAACATAAAGAGACTTTCGATAAATATATGTATGTACTTATCTAGATATTTCATTTATTCACTTATTAAAGTTATTCATTTTAGAAGTTACTTTAATTCATTTTTATTGGTGGACTCTCGATTTATTTTTTAAACGTTTTATTTTTACCGTTCATTCATTAAAGTTGTTTGTCTCTCTTGATCATTTAAACAGTTTAAATAATTAATGATAGCACGATTTAATAAATAAATAAATAAATAATAATAATAATAATAATAATAATAATAATAATAATAGTAGTAGTAGTAGTAGTAGTAGTAGTAGTAGTAATAATAATAATAATAATAATAATAATAATAATAATTAATAATAATAATAATAAAGGAAACCTCAAAAGAGAAACCGAATCCCCAATAGTCGCAAGATGCAGCAGAATAGCAAGTGCAGAACATGTGGAAATGGAGACAAAACCGTCAATAACATAATAAGCGAATGCAGCAAACTAGCACAAAGAGAGTACAAAACTAGGGAAAGGTGATCCACTGGGAACTGTGCAAGAAATTCAATTTTCACCATACAACCAAATGGTATATGCATAAACCAAAACCTGTCCTAGAGAATGAGACGCATAACATTCTCTGGGATTTCAAGGTACAGACGGATCACCTAATCCTGACCAGGAGACCAGACCTAGTTTAATTAACAAGAAAGAGAAAACTCTTGGATTTTGCTGTCCCAGCTGATCACCGAGTGAAAATGAAGGTAGGCGAAAAGATAAACAAATATTTGGACCTTGCCAGAGAACTGAAGAAGCTGTGGAACATGAAGATGAAGGTCGTACCAATTGTAATTGTAACGATCCCCAAAGCACTGGAAAAGAATTTGGGTGAACTGGAAATCAGAGGAAGAATCGAGAGCATCCAAACTACGGCACTGTTGAGACCTGAGGAGAATTGATGTCACTCAGCCTCCACTGAACCACCAGCTACGGCAGGTGTGAAAAACTCCATAATAATAATAATTCCGTCAATATCCGGTTGTTTCAACAGACGATTTTTAGATTGTTTTAAAAATTATAAAACTAACCTCTAAGCCTAACCCATAACCCATAACCCTAACCTCTAACAAACAACCGGATCTTGACAGTGTAAATGAAAAACATGTCCTTTCTTAATGGAGATCAAAAATGGGTGCCTAAAGGTAGTATGGTCCCATTTCTTCTTTATAAAAAAAGTTCGTGTACTCGGTCGTTGCAAGAACAAACATACGGACGAGGCAGGCATTTAAAATCCTTCTCTTACATAAGTATCTATCTATCTATCTATCTATCTCTCTCTCTCTCTCTCTATATATATATATATATATATATATATATATATATATATACGATGATACGACTACTATAAAAGACACTGAGGTTAATCTAATCAGTCAACTCATGATCAGATGAAGAGAAGCAAGCGCTCTCGAAAATTAAACGAAACAAAACGAAACTCAACACTAAAACACTAAATCCCAAACAATATATATATATATATATACATATTATAAACAGACATATATATAAACACACAAACACACACACACACACACACACACACACATATATATATATATATATATATAGAGAGAGAGAGAGAGAGTGGGAGAGGAGGGAGAGAGGGAAAGAGATAGATAGATAGATAGATAGAAAGAGAGAGAGAAATAGATATATAGAAAGGGAAAAGAGAGAGAGAGAGAGAGAGAGGGAGGAGAGAGAGAGAGAAAGAGAGATAATACACAACTGTTTAATCCATCTGTCATAGTACAAATTCTGGGTTAGGTATGGGATGGTGGATTATTTCTAAGATGGAATTTTTCCAGATTATCACAGTGCTCTCCCCCCCCCCCCGGTGTCATCTCTCCCTGAGATTCCGGTCAATTATTGACTGTCCTTCCGGTCTCTGGGGTAATCGTCGCACTCTTCTCCTTCGAAGCTCAGTCTCTTGGTTTTCTGTCTTCGTACTCAGCGACTCGTTCCTTGCACAAACCTGTTAGCCTTTCGTTTTTTTTTTTTTTTGTGTGTGTGTGTGTGTTTTAGTTAGTGTGTATGTATGTTTCTGTGTGTGTGTGTTTGACACATTTCTACATCACCGGAAAAGTCCATTGCCAAGAAAAGACATTAATCCTATTTCGACAACGTAATTTCTTTGGTTGAATTAGAAGTAGAATGCTACTTGGGTTATCTAGATAGATAATTTATATTAAAATTCATAAATATATTCAACGGCAAAAATTATTATATTGTGTGTGTGTGTGTGTTGTGTGTGTGTGTGTGTGTGTGGTGTGTGTGTTTACAATGTAGGCTTCTTTTGGCTTAAGCGGACTATCAATCCTCATCATCATCATCATCATCCTGCTCATGAAAAGGACTCCTTTGAATCTTTTTTCTCTGTCTCTCTTTTTCTGTCCCCCCTCTCTCTCCCTCTTTCTCTCTCTGTCTCGGCCATCGCTCTTGGCAGGTCATCTACACGTAACACAGTGTCCGTACTGAGCATTTAACAGGGCTTTAGAATACACGAACTGCACTTCTATAGAGGTTAGACCCTCCCCGATAGTGCCTCCTGTTGGCCATGGGTGGCGATCCGTGGTGCTTAAGGATGGGACCCTGTTGGCTGAGCAGTCCATGACATGCAACACTCCACTTAGACCCTTACTTGGGCTAGACGGACGGTCGGAGAGGCCCGTTCTGATCAATCGGCAGGTCATATCAAGCCCTAGCAACAATATTTGAAAAAAATTCCGGATATGAACTAAAACGTTTCATCTGTACCACTTTCGTCTTATAATGGTCCACTCACACCGTCTCTCCATCATACACACATCGCTCTTGATGACGACCACTTCAATAAAGGGTCGAAACAGATTTCTGTCAGCGAATTTTAACATAATGTGTTTGTTTTTTCTAAATATTAATTTCATATATATATATATATATATATATATGTGTGTGTGTGTGTGTGTGTGTGTGTGTGTGTGAAGAGAAAAATGGAAGCGAATCCGATGGTATGTAATATAGTGAAAAATTTGGAAAAACACAGTTTTATAATTTTCAAACAATTCTAAGAGCGCTAAGTCTTCATTCAAACTTTTTTAAACAGACTGATCGACAAAAGACTCTCACGGTCTCCTTATTACTTGTGATAAATTTCAATTTTCCTTAAATCAACAAAAGCCCCGAACAAGATCTACTAAACAGATTGAAACACTGCAGTGTTGGCTGAATGAATATCACTCCTTTTACTGAACCTGAGTTTTTTCAAATTTTTCACTATATTACACACACACACACACACACACACACACATATATATAATATATATATATATATATATATATATTTACCAACTCCTCCGCACGAGCAGGATACGACACAAGGTCAATTTCTTAAGCGGAGTTCAACAGGTTTGAATTCAGAGTTTTCCTTCTCCTAGACTGGTTACCTAGCCATGGTTAAAGAACCCAGTCTGCCCTGCTATTTACCCATAACTGGAGGGAGAGTCGGATTCATACCTTTCCCAAGGGTATTAGCGCTAAGTGGAAAGAATATACATCATTTTTACTCCATCTCATATTAAATCCAGTTTCATCTTCAGCAGGACCTTAGCAAGTCATTTTCCGTTAACATTTTCCACTCAAATTAATTGCAACAAAAAACACTTTCAATATCGATACACAATCTCCTGATTGAATTGTCTATTCAATCACTATTGATTGCGGGCATGAATATGCCAGCATATTATTTTCTACGAAGAAATAGAATTAAGTCGGAAAACTCTGACGTCATGAGCTTACACGGTATTAAAATGCTATTGGAGGAACACGGGAAAACCACAGCTGTATCTTATCGTGAAAGCCCTTTGAATATAAAGCATATTTCTAAACAAAAATAACTTCATTTTTTTTGCATAGCGCCTTCTTCACTGGCACTAAATAATTATAATGTTGCATACCTCTTCTTCTTCACTTACTGGACATCTATTCTTCTGCTGGCCGTCTTGGTATGCTTCTGATCGTCTTTAGTATATCTTCATCTTGACTTGGTCTGGCATCTTCTAAGATCTTGCGTCTGGAGTTGACTTGGGGACTTCGGTCTGGTTTTCTGTTAGGGATTTCTCGTTATCAGAAGCCCTGTTTCATTGTTAGTTTTTACATAATAAACACAAGACTTCGATTTACTTTGATATTACTTTATTTGGTAAATCCCCAACCTAGACATCTGCTAGACAGAGCATAAAATGGCCGACCGCTCTGCCTGACGTCTAACTGCAAACTAGGGACTCAAAAGGTCCCACGTGACTTCACATATTTGGCGGGCTTCTGTAATTTTCCATGGAAGGACCCGGCCATGATATGAAAAATGTCATCCCCTCAGAAATACAGGGGATTGACAATAATCTTATGCAACCGCATAGATTATGTAACAATTTAAGTCATTTAAAAAAATAAAATTAGCTAAGTAGTAATGTAGGTGGGGTGGCTTAAGGTCGGTATCACCCGGGCCAAAAGGGAGTGTATCCCCTTTTAACTAACCCTAGACTAGGGAGATCTATTTGCCTCTGAGCCGGATCGCCATACTGTAATATAATTAATGAACTAATTAAGGGTTCTCATAAATCCCCAAAGAGGTTAAAAGGGGCTCCTTAGCCCTGGTCGGCAACCCATCTAAGTCGAGAAAACTTCCGACACAAAACTCTGCTTCCTTTCAAGGAAAGGCTAGGGGAGTAAACCCCGAAAACAAATCAAGTGCGGGAGTCCCTGAGGTGGTGTAATGCTGAAATCCAGTACTACCCACCAACTCCTGTGACACTGCCGTTGCCAAACTGCATTGATTCCTTACCTTTCGTTTGGATCACAGCGGCAGTGTGGAGAGGGGGAATTTGCTGCATGGGCAACAGCTTATCCTCCATATGAACCCGGCCAGGCTATGTAGTTCAAGTTTTTAAAAAAACTTTGACACTACTCCATGGTCTCACGTAGACGGAAGGCTGCCAAAAACAATTAAGGGTTGCATATAATTAATGAATATAATTATGGGTTGTAAACAATCAGTTTTAGTAAAAGAGAATTATGAGTGAAGAAGAGAGAAAGAAATATTTCGGATAAATATTTAAAAAAAAGGATCACTTGATATGAGCCCTCGCCTTAAAATAATCCCTAGTTGGGAGCGATAGACAGACAAAAGAAATAAGCATTATTCACAATCATATCATGCGGCGGAAACACACAACATCCCCCGAAAATAAGCCCTTATTAAAATATACAGAAGACGAAACGTTCTGATAGCATTTAAACATCCGGTTAAGCTTACCAAACATTTGAAAGCAATTCTCTTGATTGGGTGTAGCAATTCTAAATCAAACATTGACAATATCTTGAAAGGCAAACTTCAGTTTCCCAAATCTCACTAAACCTTTATTTTGCATTCTTTGATAATATTTTGAAAATAAATATGTTGATCAAATTTGTTTTTGTGCATCTTACGCCACTCATCCATGAATATAACATGGAAAGATGTTGCGTTCTTGATAAAGTTTCGAAAATATATTGGTTAAATTAGTTTTTTTGTGCATCTTACACCTCTCATCTATGAATATAACATGGAAATATAAATTTTCGGGGTGAAAATTAATAGAAGTCCTGTTTTATTTTCACGGAAACATGGTAGAAAGATTAGTAGATAGATAGATAGAAACGGACCTAGATAATATTTGTTTTATTTTATTTCTTAAATTAGAATTACTTTAAAAAAAATGAAATAAATCACTAAGTAGGACTGAACCTATTCTAGTAGTGACCATTGTGGACGAGCAGATTCCCAGCCCCCACGAACGAAACGGGTCCGGACATGTTTGGCCTGTGCGAGAGGGAGGAGTGTGGCGAGTGACCACGGAAATTGAACTTGTCACCTCTTCGTTGCTGAAATGCTGGTGAAATTCCGCAGGAGCAGTGCAGAGTAACCCGGATGTAAAGTCTCGTCGCGAGGATTGACGCGTGCTGATGAATGTCGAACGTGCAGCACGGGCAATTGAGAGTAAGGAGCCTGGATGAACCAGTAATTGGGGATTTAAGGACCTTCCTTCCCAGATCGGGAGGAAAAAAAACTACAGTAGCATTTTGGCTGTCGAAACAAGCGGACATTTTTTAAGAGGTTCGAATTCAGAGTTTTCCTTCTCCTAGACTGGTTGCTTAACCAAGGTTAAACAGCCCAGTCTGCCTTACTATTTACTCATAGTTGGAGCGAGAATAGTTGGATTCATACCTTTCCCAAGGGTATTAGCGGTATGGAGACTGTAGCTTCGTCCAGGATCGGAACTCGGGTCGACGAGTCCATTTCCTACGACTCTATCCAGTACATCACGCGCCTCAAAAAAATCCCATTGGAGTTAATCTTCATCGGAGGAATTAATCCTTTTTATGTTTTTAATCAACGGAGAATTTGTGTGAAAACTTGAAAAGTCACATCATATGAAGGAAGGTGAAAGCAGAAGATGATGAATGTCAACTTGAATTTTGTTCTCGACAAAGATAATAATTTATCAAGTTTTATTTTATCACACTCATGATTTCATAAAACTCAATCGTTCGCTCTTGATACAATATGATTTAATGAAAAGAGTCATATTCTTCCTTCAACCTCATTTCTGTCTACAGAGGTTTACAAGAACTCCTATGTTTATATATACTAGCAAATAGATGCACCTTCCTTCGGGTGCAAGTATTTACTTTTTGATGTAATAAAACATTATATCAAATTAGAAACTAATTAGAAAATGATAAACTGAGGGGCTATAATCGAAAAATAGAACAGCTTTAAATCTAACTCTTCCATCATTTTCCATCACTCCCGTCTTTCATTTTTCCTTATTTATCTATTTAGATTATGAATTATTTAATAAAATTACAGTTCTTTCGACTTATTTATGGATTTCTTTTAAGATTTATACCCGAGATTTTTGCTATGATTCGTTAAGAGAAAACCAAACAATTAGAAATCAATAATATTAAGCATATATTTATTAAAATCAAATTCTTAATAAAAATATGCAAATTAGCCTTCTCGTTTACACTGTAAACCGCTATTTTGTTGAATATATAAATATACTTGCATGTTATTAGTATGTAGATCCAACAGTTCTAATAAGGTATAGCAATTTTATCAATAATTGAGGTTGAAATAAAAAATACGTTCCTGGTGAATGTGATGTAAATAACGAAGGGAATTGTGACTTGAGTAGTGATTTAGTTTCGGTTACAGACAGAAAAACACACAATCTCCATTATAATGATATATATATATATATATATATATATATATATATATATATATGTGGGAGTAAATATGGAAATTAAATCCGACAAATAAAGAAAATTTGAAAAAACAAGTATTCCGAAATTGGGATGAATTTAATAATCAATGTTTAAAACATTTCGGTTACATTGAACCTTCATCAGGATGTCTCTTGGGGTGAAGAAAATGATGGATGTTTTTATATGTGACAGGAGATGAAAATCTTTTTAGTTATGTAACTGTATTTGATCAGCGTTTTAATTTTGAAAGGCAAGTCGCGATCTACTCACGCGAAGGTGTCATGACGCGTGACGCCACTCGAAGAAATGCAAAAGACGAGAAAAAGTATTAATGGACTGATTATTTTTAAGAGAACATAGGGAAACAAAGTGGGAATGATAACTAAATAAATAATTAAATGAAGCCTGGTATTTAGTAATTATTTAACACTATTTAACTAGAAACGGAGATATAATAAATAATACATGTCGGTTATTAAGGGAACAAAGTGGGAATGATAACTAAATAAATAATTAAATGAAGCCTGGTATTTTGTAATTGTTTAACACTATTTTAGCTAAAAACGGAGATATATTGAAAAAACCATGTCGATTATTAAGAGAGGGCAAATGCGAAATTGCACAGGCTTCAAAAATCTGTTTTTAGCTAAAATAGTGTTAAACAATTACAAAATACCAGGCTTCATTTAATTATTTATTTAGTTATCATTCCCACTTTGTTCCCTTAATAACCGATATGTATTATTTATTATATCTCCGTTTCTAGTTAAATAGTGTTAAATAATTACTAAATACCAGGCTTCATTTAATTATTTATTTAGTTATCATTCCCACTTTGTTTCCCTATGTTCTCTTAAAAATAATCAGTCCATTAATACTTTTTCTCGTCTTTTGCATTTCTTCGAGTGCGTCACGCGTCATGACACCTTCGCGTGAGTAGATCGCGACTTGCCTTTCAAAATTAAAACGCTGATCAAATACAGTTACATACTAAAAAGATTTTCATCTCCTGTCACATATAAAAACATCCATCATTTCTTCACCCCAAGAGACATCCTGATGAAGGTTCAATGTAACCGAAATGTTTTAAACATTGATTATTAAATTCATCCCAATTTCGAATACTTGTTTTTCAAATTTCTTATATATATATATATATATATATATTATATATATATATATACTTCAAATATACGCTCCTACATTTGGGGCGCTTGTGGTTGTCGTCAGTGATGTAATTCGCAGGGTTCATTGGGAAGTTTCGGGTCTTCCAACATCAGACTTCCCTCGCCCTGCTGACCCTATCAGAGGTGATCAAACTCCGGTACAACCACCAACAATCAACAATCACCGCTAAAAGACGTTTGACTTATGAGAAATTTTCTTGGACGGTAGAACTAACCCATTCAAATACAAAGCACCGCTCACCCGATTGGTTGTTTGTAACAGCCAATCACACGCGCGGTGCCCTATATTTAAATGGGATACGTAGCCAGGAACACTTTTCTTCGTGCGGATTACGAGGCTTAGATGATTAGCTAAGTCAACCCTTCTTTAATAATGCTTGGAGAGGAATGATTTTACTGATTTGTTTTACTTTTTTGAACATTTTTTTTTATATATATTCATATACATACTCAATAAACGAAGGGAAACACTTTAAATTTGCTTCATTACAATAATTTATTTCAACCGCATTACTGCAGCATCTTCAGGTATGAACAAAATCATGGATATTAATGAAAAATTTCCCAAGAAACAATGGTTTAAATCCCCCCACAACCAAATTGATAAATTTAAACCAATGTTTCTTGGAAATGTTTCAGTAATATCCATGATTTTGCTCATATATATTATATATATATAATATATATATATATATATATATATATATATATGCTAATATCCAAGTCTCATAGTTTCACAATTCTTTTATACTTCAATATAACTTTATAGATTTTTATTTTATAAGCCTAACAATAATTATATAAATCTCCTAAGACCAGAATCATGTACACAATTAATCCGAACAAAGCAGGTTAGTCAACTGTATTTCTTGATTATTGATATATCCGGGTTAAGGGATATATTATGAAGTTATAGTAAGCTATATTCTCGCAGGTAAGTAGAAGCTGGTGCGTCGAGTAGCAGTAATAGCATACGTCTTCCGAGCAGTCGACGTGGCAGTCTTGCTAGTCGGCTAGTAGGCGCTTGTACCATCACAGTGTCGAGTATTTATTGAGGACACTATCCAATCAGATTATAGTGAGGGGGTACCTATGTATTTGCATATTCATCACACACACACACACACACACACATATATATATATATATATGTGTGTGTGTGTGTGTGTGTGTGTGTATTTGGGCAGCATTCTTTCTTTTATACATGTAGAATTAAACAAAAGACACATCTGTTTAACAATTTTATTTTTTGATCTTTTCGAGTTTTCTGGCCAACTTTTTAATATTAGGGTGGAATTCGTGGATTAGTCCACCAAAGTTCAAGTCCCGAGTACTTTCGGCACTTCAAAGTGGTGATCTGTTAAAAAAAAATGGAACACTGATGATGGCACTTGAAGTGCTGAAAGTACTCGGGACTTGAACTTTGGTGGACTAATCCAGAATTCCACCCAAATATTAAAAATTTGGCCAGAAAACTCAAAAGATCAAAAATAAAATTGTTAAACAGGAGATATGTCTTTGTTTAATTCTACATATATATATATATATATATATATATATATATATATATATATATATATATATATAGCATGTATGCTTTGGAGATGGAGAGATGGAGTACATAGATTCTTTTTGCCAGATGAAAAGATTTGAAATAGAGCGGGAGGGGAATAATTGAAAAATAGAACAATTGAAAGTTACTCTTTCATTACTCCCGTCTTTCATTGCGAAATTGTCCTAATCTAACTATTTAGTTAAAATAGGATGTATAGAATAGAAGGACTCTTATTTCTTCTTGTTAATGGATTTCGTTTAAGATTTTTCCCCAGATTTTTGCTTATATTCATCAAGATAAAACCAAACAATTAGAAATCAATAATACCAAGCACGTATTTATTAAAATCAATATTTTGATATCAATATGCAAATTAGCTTTCCTGTTCACACTGTAAACCGCTATTTCGTTGTATATATAAATATAATTGAATTTATTAGTATGTAGATATAATCAACAGTATTAATAATGTAAAACAATTTTATTAATAATTGAAGTTTGAATAGAAATAGAAAATAAAATCATGGAGTATCTGATGTAAATAACAAAGGGAATTGTGACTTGAATAGTAATATAGTTTCGGTTACCGACAAACACACAATCTCCATTATGGGCCGGGTTAGCTCAGTCGATAGAGCGTTCGGCTAGAAATTACAAGGTTCCTAGTTCGATACCGGTCCTCACCAACTCAGTGTTATGAGTAGCACAGGGATCTGTGCGGTAAAGTAAGGAGCTGATGGTAGGTGTGGCACTCCACCTCAGATGCAAAAACAATCTCCTTGGTCTAGCGCTAGTTAAAGGGGGATAGACTCTCTCGTTGATTGGCTGATACCGACTTTAGGCCGCCCCGACGACTTTACCTTTTTTTTTATTATATATATATATATATATATATATATATATATATATACGAGGTGTGTCAAAATGTATCAAGATTTTTGTATTTTTCACACAACTTGTATTCTAAAAAATAATGTCCCATTCTTTAATTTTTTGTCAGAATACAAGATGTGTCAAAAGGTACCAAGTTTAAAGCAGTATTTACCAAGATAGAAATAAAGAATGAATGGAACGTTATGTTTCTTTTTCAGAATAAATTGTGTCAAAAAGTACAAAAAAATTCGATACTTTTTTGACACACCTTATATATATAAGGAAGCGTGAAGGTGTAATGATTAAAATCATGGGAAATGGACTCGTCGCCCCGAGTTCAAATTCTGGACGTGATAATTGCATTTTACTTAGCGCCAATACCCTTGGGAAAGGTATGAATCCTACTCTCCCTCCAGCTATGGATATATAGTAGGGCATACTGGGCTCTTTAACCTTGGTTAGGCAACCGGTCTAGGAGAAGGAAAACTCTGAACTCAAACCAGTTGAATTCCGCTTAAGAAATTGACCTTGTGTCACATCCTACTCGTGCGGAGGGATTGGTATATATATATATATATATATATATATATATATATATATATATAATGTTGTTCTGGTTCCAACGGGAGAAAATGTAATATTTTATAAAAAAAAGAAGACGGTCCGCAAAATGTATCGTTCTCAGAAAAAATGTTTTATTCTTTTTCTTTCACATACGCAACACGTGTTTCAGATATTCTGGTATCTTCTTCAGGCTTTGATCAATACATATATTGATATACATATATATATATATATATATATACATAGGTTGTGCGTGTTTTCTGTAATTTTTCTGTTATGGTTGATATATATATATATATATATATATATATTATTATAATGGAGATTGTGTGTTTTTCTGTCTGTAACCGAAACTATATTACGAACAATTTTCATGATTTTATTTATATTTAAACCTCAATTATTAATAAAATTGCTTCACTTTTTATTAGTGTGTCCATATCTACATACTAATAACATGCTATTGTATTTATATATACAAAAAATAGCGGTTTGAACGCAGTGTGAACGGGAAGGCTAATTTGCATATTGATATTAAAAATGTGATTTATTAAATATGTGCTTAGTATTATTGATTTCTAACTGTTTGGTTTTATTTTAATGAATATAAGCAAAAATCTTCAATGAATCTTAAATGAAATTCATTAACAAGAAAAAATAAGTGTCATTTTATTCTTTACTTCCTAATTTCACTAAATAGTTAAATTAGGAAAATTTACCAATGAAATGGGGAGTGAGGGAAGATTAGTTTCAGTTGTTCTATTCCTTTATTATACTCCCCTCTGTTTCAAATATTTTATCTGCATTCTTATTTATTTTCATTAGCCTTTCTAATTTAATATGATATTTTATTATATTAAAACTTGAATACTTGCACCCGGGGGTGCATATATTTGCTAGTATATATAATGAAATATTAATGGTTTTTAAAAGCTTTTCTCGTCGGGATATAAGGAATGTGAAATTGTTATTTAAGAAGCGTAGGTTCGTCGTCAGAGAAAGGGGCCAAATGCAATGGCTGACCACCATCTTATTATTAATCAGGTTGGGCGCCCTGGGTTATTGGCAATTGTAAGATCCCCATTAAAATCTATTTTCATTGCAGACCTTATTGGAATGGATTTCGCTCGACTGGCCGACGCATTTATCATCGCAGGAATTAGATGCTGTTGTCCTCGTCAGATAACCAACCCTACGGAATATGATTCATTTCAATTATTGATGGGATGGCGCTCAATATGGTCACCTCCCAGAATATGGCTCTAGGGAAGCAAATAGATGCGGATGCAACACCCTGGTGAAAATGATTATAGCCAAATAAGGTTCGGATATTAATACCGGTAAGTCGGTCTGTGTAAGGAAGTAAATAGCAATGGACACGGTATTAATAAATAGATTCCGCCGTAAATATAGCCATAACAGTTGGTGTGATTATTATCATAATCGCCGGTAGCGCTTCGGTTATCATTAAGTGCCTTACGATAATAACTTGTATAGTTATTATCCATCAAAACTTGTGGAGAGTCTTCGGTTATTGCTGCATTTAAGTTTTATCGTATCTTTATTAGATACAGCATTAACAAGCTGGGAGCCATCACCATATTGTATGTCAAACCTGTATTCACGTATACATTTATCTATTAACTAGAAGTGGCTACTAAAATTCAAAATTTTACTTAACCTCAACAAGTTGCCATATCAAAGTTGAAAATCCTAGTCTGTCCTACTATTTACTCATATCTGGAGAGTGAATATTTGGTGACCGTTTCAAGACACCCAATTATAATTCGTACAACCTTTACCATTACGTTTCATAGTTTTTTTCAACTCTCTGTCAGGGTCCAAGTATTTGTCTATCTTTTATTTTTCTTAGACTTTTACATTATTATAACTAGAATCAAATTAAAAACATTCCATCTTTGTAGATTAAAATAGTCACCAACAGTAGATATTAACTTTTTAGCCCACTCTTTTTGTTAATTTTACTAAAGGAACATTATTATTATTTTAATATAATATTACCATTATAAAATCCTTACCATCATTATTTTTTTTTATTTCTAACATAATGAATATATTCAGGACTGTTTAATATATCATCAAATCTAAAATAATAACAATAACAATAACAATAATAATGATAATAATACCACACAACAAAATGGTATATGCATAAACCAGAATCTGTTCTTGAGAACAAAACGCATAAAATTCTCTGGGACTTTGAAATAAAAACGGATCACCTTATCCCAGCAAGAAGACCAGACCTAGTGTTGATAAACAAAAAAGAAAGAACTTGTCAACTGGTGGATTTTGCAGTGCCAGCAGATCACAGGGTGAAGCTAAAGGAAAATGAAAAAATGGACAAATATCTGGACCTTGCCAGAGAACTGAAAAAGTTATGGAACATGAAAGTTGAGGCATTATTTTGTGCAGCAATTATTAATGATTCTGTTTCTCTTTTGAGGTTTCTTTTCTTAACCATGTCCAAGTCTTTCCATGTGCAACCTCTTCGATTTGTCGTTTGAAGTGTCCATATAATTGTTTTTCTTCCCATTTTTGTTTTCTAGTCTTTGTTGTTTTTCTGTTTGTCCATCTGCCACTTCTACTATTGTTGGCCGCCATAAGTAATTTGTCTTTGCTCTTTCTCATGTAATCCTCAAGTTGTTGGATTGTGGTTTTTACGCAGTCCTCTAAGTTGGCAAGACCTCTTCCCCCTTCCTTTCTTGACACATATAATCTATCTCTATCATCTCTAGGGTGGAGAGCCTTGTGCATGGTCATTAATATTCTCGTCCTTTGGTCAATCTGTCTGAGTTCTTCTTTTGATCATTTTAAGAATGGTCCTGAGTATCTTATAATGGGGACAGCTCAGGTATTAATTCCTTTGATTAGATTTCTATTATTATTCACTCCTTCTGAGTTTTCACATCGGCGTTACCTGATGGTCTTTCACTGGAATCTGAGTGACAGCAAGTCTCCTCAGGTCTCCAGGACTCTTCTGAGTATTCTGGCAGATTACAGCAGTGCAGTGTTCTGAATGGTTTCAATTATACCTCTGATTCCCAAACTTAACAGACCCTTTTCCAGTCCTTTTGGGACTGTTCCCAGTGCACCAACTTCAATTGGTATCACTTTCACTTTCATATTTCAGTTCTCTGGCAAGGTCCAGATATTTGTCCATTTTTTCATTTTCCTTCAGCTTCACCCTGTGATCTGCTGGCACTGCAAAATCCACCAATTGACAAATTCTTTCTTTTTTTTTGTTTGTTTGTTTATCAACACTAGGTCTGGTCTTCTTGCTGGGATAAGGTGATCCGTTTTTATTTCAAAGTCCCAGAGAATTTCATGTGTTTCATTCTCAAGAACAGATTCTGGTTTATGCATATATTATATTATTATTATTATTATTATTATTATTATTATTATTATTTGACTCTCTGTGAGTATTTACACCAGTTTAACTGGTGGCTTTTCACAGGGGCTGAGTGACAGCAAATCTCCCCAGTTCTCTAGATCTCTTTTAAGTATTCTACACGATCCCAACAATTATGTGGTCTGTCGATTATTCCTTTGATTTCCGACTTCTTCCATCTTTTAAAAAGCTCTTGGTGACCATTCCATACACACCATTACAATTTCCAGATCTCTGGAAAGATCCAAGCATTTATTTATCTTATTGCTTTCTTTCATTTTTACACTACAGTCTGATAGAACAGCGATATCCACTAGATGACGTTATTATTATTATTATTATTATTATTATTATTATTATTATTATTATTATTATTATTATTATTATTATTATTATTTCCACTATTTTGAGTTAACTGATGGTATTTCACTGGAGTCTGAGTGACAACAAGTCTCCTTGGGTCTTCAGAACCCTTCGTTACATAATATGTGGTGTGATTAATTTGCACAATGGTTTTAACAAAACCAGGTTTAATAAATAATTACTTGGGTTTATTGACCTCTAATATCATTGTTTTATTCTCCAACATATTAAAATCAACCCTACGAATAATTTTATATAGAAACCAATTACAATATAATTAAAATAAGCGTAATTTTTTTATATACGTTCTTAACTAATTTCGTTAGTTCTTCTTATTTAATATATTTCATTGCATTAAAATTTATTTACTTGCGACCGGAGGGCGCATATTCTTGCTAGTAATAATAATACAAACTAGCGGGTCCCTTAGAATTTTCACGAAATGAAACAAAAATCAAGAGAAGCTATTTAAACAGAAACGATGATTTGCAATTTCATTACATATAAATATTACTGTTGTCTTTCGAATAAATAATACAAAAATATACAATAACAATCGATATAATTCTTAATATATATATATATATATAATATATATATATATATAATATATATATATATATATCATTTGTAAGTATTTAATTCTACAAAATCTTCAAGATCAATATAGTTACCTGGCCTAAATCAAGACCAAAGTCCGGGACGACATAACATCAGCATTACGAAAATATATTCCTAATTCACGATTTCAATATTACAAATAAAACAAACATTTAAAATCTTTTTTTTTTCAATTCATTTTAATTTTACTTTGGGAATTTAAGCGACGCAAGACCATTTGGAATGTTTCATTTTTAAAATTGGGTGAAATAAAATGGCACAATTAGTATTATGAGGATTCTTCGGCTATTGTCCTCATCTTTATTGTTATCTGTACAATGTTTCGGCCGATGTGCCCTCCAGTCGTCTTCAGGTATCTATTGTCGGACTCGGGAGTCTTCACGAACTTGGGAACCTTCTTTTCAAACTCAGGAACTTCTTGTCGGCCGAAACGTTGTACAGATAACAATGAAAATGAGGACAATAGTCCGAATAATCCGAATAATACTAATTATCATCAAGCCTCTAAAAAAAATTCAGAGAAATAAAATGGAAAAAGTAAGAAATCTGCGATTAAGCGACACTAGATAATCTTGATTTATATTTTTGCAATGCATCTTAGACGATTTGGACGGTCCCATTTTTAACAAGAGGGTGTTTGCAGGATGAAAACGGGCGGAAGCCTTATTTCAAATATTCAGAGAAATTATAAGTCCCATTTATAATTTTTTCTGCATGGTTTTATCTGGGCGACATACTTTATTCCCCGCCCTGTCGGCTAGGGCATTAGAATGCACTGACTGCACCTCTGCAGAGGGGTAAGACTCCCCCCAATGGGGCCACCTGTTGGCCATGGGTGGCGACCCGTGATGCTTAAGGATAGAGCCCAGGTGGATGAGCAGTTCATGACATGCAATACTCCACTTTGGCCCTATCTTGGGCTAGACGGGCGGTCGGAGAGGCCCCCTCCGATCAATCGGCTGGTCACATCAAACTCTAGCACCTATATGATTTTCCCAACCCTATTGCCCTCATGGCAAACCCCAACCCTTTTTATCATATGGGTGCTAGAAGGTGGTGACTGAGTGTCTACATGTCCTGGGAATGACATTTAACTCTATCTGATGGTGAGGTTCCAGTTTTGGAGGTTTGGGGAATGTGGAGCACCCCTTCATCACCATTGCTCCCTGGTCCACTCTGACCCGGAGTGGTAGTACCTGTTAAGGCCCCATCTATGGGTTAAATAGAAAAACATGAGTTGATAAACAAAATTGTATTATCCATTAAGAATTGATTTATTTCAAAACTTATCGGCATTAAATAACCCACTGAGATTGATATGCCGTAAAACAAAACAAAACAAACAAACAAACAAAATACTTTATTCCGTTCGTTTCAGTTCCATTTCGCTGTGTCTAATTTTACACTATGCACTGTCCCTTACGCCTTGTCCGGCAAATTTGCTGCTATGCACTTGATGCTTCTCGAAAGAGGCGAACCGTCAGCAATCGAGCAGGGTTCCTGTGTGTGTGTATGTCTTCTGATCGATATTAGACAGACAATAATTTTGTCATTGATAGATTGGCCAGCCATGAAAACACGCCATGCACCAATCTATCTCCGATATTTCAATTCCGTGATCTGAGTCGAACAACGACACACAGCAAATGCGACCGACACAACCAATTGAAATAATGCGATACGAGAAAGAAGTTGACACCTAACATTTGGCGACATCTTCACTAAAATGCGTACTTATTACCTATGATATATATATATATATATATATATATATATATATATTATGCGTACTTATTACCTATGGTATATACGTATGTATATATATATATATATTCGTGGTTCTTTAGTATTGGAGAATTGAAAATAAAGTGCTTGATTATGGGTGTAAGAGCGGTAGTTATAGGTTACAATATATTTAATGGACAGAGGTTACCATTGGTTTCAAAGCAGCGTATTCGTCACCTATTATCAACACAACGCGCCTGTGAATAGCTTTTCCATGTTTGCTTCAGCGGTGACCACGGTATATTAAATTGTCATATTATCATTATTATATATATATATATATATATATATATATATATATTGGTTTGTTGGTTGGTTTTGAAGGCTGTCACAATGCGGTGTAAAGAAAAAAGAAGGTAACTATGATGTTTTTGTTAACCTGTCATTTATTTCTCAATATTTCGGGAAGAAATTCCCATCCTCAGAAGAATACTGGAACTGAAGTTGTCTTAGCGGCTGCTACATTCGTTCGAACGAATGTAGCAGCCGCTTTTTCTTTACACCCGCATTGTGACAGCCTTCAAAACCAACCAACAAACCAATATATACACAATGCTTCAAGCAAATTACAAAACCCTTTTATATATATATATATATATATATATATATATATATATATATATATATACAAGATATGACGGAAAAATCATTAAATCTGCTTCATTACAATAGTTTATTTCAACCACATTACTGCAGCAACTTCAGGTATGAACAAAAGCATGGATATTAATGAAAAATAAACAATGGTTTGAATCTCCCAGTTTATTTTTTGGAGGGAGGTGTCTTAGATTAAGAGGGTGGGAAGGGTGGTGTTAGGAAATTTGAATGAAGTGCGTGGGGCTGGGCGAGAGGGATAGAGTATATATTAGGTGATTAATTGTCTGGGTTGACTGACAAAATTAGGTTTGGAATGGAAATATAACAAAGTATAAACAGAAAAATACATGAAAACCTAGTATAAACACACACATACATATGTATATATATATATATATATTTGCTTGAAGACAATTACAATGCGCATATCGCATAAAATTCGATAATTATACAAGATAATGACAAGTGAATTTAGCAAAGACTTACTCGGTGCGTAGAACATCGTACAGGCTGTTCCAACTTTATAAAGTTGAAACAGTCTGTATGATGTGCTACACACCGAATAATTCTTTGCGAAATTCACTTGTCATTATTATCTTGTATAATTATCGAATTTTATGCGATATGCGCATTGCAATTTCCTTCAAGCAAAAATATAAATATTAATATATACTTTATTCAACAATGCTTCTAAAATAAACAAACATCCAAAAATCTTATATATATATATATATATATATATATATATATATATATATATGAAAAAAAAAGGTATTTAGAGGATGATTGCCAAACTATGTGACATAATTCATGTTCATTATTTAAAAAAAACAGCATATTTACTAAAATAAAAAATGTAATTACTATTATTTGGATTATCTGGTGTTCCTTAACCTGTGAGTAATGGGAATAAAGAGATACACCACATTTGCCAGATTTCCAGTAAGAGAACTTCACCACTAGATGCATTATAACATCATATGCAGGACACTGTTCCAATTTGTCGGGTAATGAATTCTGAACAGTTTGAAATAGTGCTTTCAACACGTAAATTGCAGTTAATCAACAATCCTTGTAAGTGGAGAGTTTAGTTGAGAAAATCAGCAGAGAGATGTGCGAAAAGCATCAATCAGTTATGCTGTTTTGAAAGCTGTGAGGTAAAATGATCTGATTTTAAAAAAAACTTTAACGTATCAAATAAAACCACATAGAATTATTTAAGAACGACGAAAAAATGAAAATACCGCCCGTTCTTGAAAAGCAGAATCAAAGAATGATGGCAATGACAGAATGTAGGCAATGGCTAAACCAAACATGTTATACAGCAGAGTATATATATATATATATATATATATATATATATATATATATATGTGTGTGTGTGTGTGTGTGTGTGTGTGTGTGTGTAAAAAATGGAAATGAATCCGAAAATATGAGGAAGAAAGAATAAAGAAAAGAAAGAAATAGAATGGATAATAAAAGATGAATTTAATGAATATCATTTACACATGTGTTTCGGTCAGTTCATCTGTGTGAAAATATTTCGCACACAGAGAAGATTCGACCTTCAGCAGAGTGAAATTTTACTTTTGATAAATAAAAATCTCACTCTGATAAAATAAAATTTCACTCTGATGAAGGTCGATAAAATAAAATTTCACTCGGATGAAGGTGGAATCTTCTCTGTGTGCGAAATATTTTCACACAGATGAACTGACCGAAACACATGTGTAAGTGATATTGATTAAATTCATCTTTTATCATCCATTCTATTTCTTTCTTTTCTTTCTTTATTCTTCCTCATATATATATATATATATATATATATTATATATATATATATATATATATATATATAGCCTAACTTAGGATTAACTGTATTTGTAAAACCCGTCTGATGAGGCCAGACTCATTTTTTGAGTTTGTGGTCGAAATGAAATTATAACGGGATGACGGTTAGTAAAGTTCTTTTCTTTTTGCAAGTTATATATATATATATATATATATATATATATATATATATATATTATATATATATAAAAAGTGTTGTTCTGGTTCCAACGGGAGAAAATTCAATATTTTATAAAAAAGGAAGGTCCGCAAAATGTATTTTGTTCTCAGAAAAATTTTTTTATTCTTTTTGTTTTACATGTGCAACACGTGTTTCAGATCTTCTGGTATCTTCTTCAGGCTTTGGTTGATAATATGAAAATATATATATATATATATATATATATATATATATATAGTTAATTCTTTGTGATTATTGGAGAAATGATAATAAAGTGCTCAATTACTTATGTAAGAGCTGTATTTATTTATTTATAGTTTATTTATTTATAGTTACCAATACATTTAAAAGTCTGTTTTACCAATGGTTTTGGAACATCACTTTTAGGTGATTATTCGTCATCAGAAACGTTCACTTTTGAAAATATTTTCAAAAGTGAACGTTCCTGATGACGAATAATCACCTAAAAGTGATGTTCCAAAACCATTGGTAAAACATACTTTTAAATGTATTGGTAACTATAAATAAATAAATAAATAAATATATATATATATATATATATATATATATATATGAAGTGGACAAACAATGCGTTTGAAATGACGAAGGCCGACAATTTTTTTGGTAGTTTATGTGATTAATTGAAGTCATACCTAATTTATTAATTAATTAATTATAATTAAATGAATTAGGCGTGCATATCGGTTTAAATGTAAAGCGTAAACAAATCGAGAAAAAGTCGATCTCTGTATGTACATTTCAGCCTATTAGGCCTAATCAGCAGTGCTATAGACAGGGCAGTGCTTTGTGCGTGATTCAACCCCACCTGCCAGGCTGACAGGCGGACATTCTAACAATTACACTAGCTGGCTTCTCCAGAATTTCTCGTTTATCTTAAACTGATATGTATATCGCACTTTTTGGGTGACTTATGGCACGACAGTATGAAGTGGTCAAACAGTGTGTTTGAAATGGAGAAGGCCGACAAAAAAACGATATGCACGCCTAATTCATTTAATTATAATTAATTAATTAACAAATTAGGTATGACATTAATTAAAAAAAATATCTTATTATAATGGAGATTGTGTGTTTTTCTGTCTGTAACCGAAACTATATTCCTACTAAAGTCACAATTCTCTTAGTTATTGACATCACATTCTCCATGATTTCATTTTTATCTAAACCTCAATTATTAATAAAATTGTCTTACATTATTAATACTGTTAACTATGTCTACATACTGACAACATGCAATTATATTTATATATACAACAAAATAGCGGTTTACAGTGTGAACGGGAAGTCTAATTTGCATATTAATATTAAAAAATCGAATTTAAAAAATATGTGCTTAGTATTATTGATTTCTAACTGTTTGGTTTTATTTTAATGAATATAAGCGAAAATCTCTTCAATGAATCTTAAATGAAATCCATTGACAAGATAAAATAACTGTCATTTTATTCTTTACTTCCTCTTATAACTAAATACTTAAATTAGAAAAAATAACAATGAAAGACGAGAGTGATGGAAGAGTAAGTTTCAGTTGTTCCATTTTTTATTATACTCCCTCTGTTTCAAATCTTTTATTATACTCCCTCTGTTTCAAATCTTTTTATATGTATTCTTATTTAGTTTCATTAGCCTTTCTAATTTAATACAATATTTTATTACATTAAAACTTAAATACTTGCACCCGTATATATGAAGAAATTTGAAAAACGAAGAGTTCTAAAAATAAGAAGAATTTATTTATCGACGCTTAAATGTTTCGGTTTATTTAAACTTTCATCAGGATTGATTATGGGATGAAGAAATGATGGATGTTTTGTGAATGACAGTAATTTGTAGGCAAGAATTCCATTTGAATTAAATGAGAACAGTCAGAAATAT
>CM042153.1:82039339-82064339 GCA_023376005.1 Doryteuthis pealeii
TTTTCACTAGCGCTAGACCCAGGAGATTGTTTTCAGGTCTGGGATGGAGCACCACACCTATCATCAGCTCCTTACTTTACCGCACAGATCCCTGTGCTACTCATACGCTGAGTTGGCGAGGACCGGTATCGAACTAGGAACCTTGTGGTTTCTAGCCGAACGCTCTACCGACTGAGTTAACCCATCTTACTATAATATAATATCTATATTTATTAAGAAAAAATGTCTATTCCACCATCTATATGATAATACTCGCACTCTAAAAATACGAGTTATAATCTTGCAACATGATCTGCTTAAAAATGAGACCATTCAAATCGTCCAAGATGAAAGTCAAAAATGTAATCCTGATACTCTGGTGTTGCTTAATCGCATAATTCTTTTTTCACCGATTTTAAAATTTGAAGTGTCGTCACCTAAGCTAAAAAATGGTCGTTTCGGTTTTTATTATGAAGAAAAAAGGGATGAAAAACGACAATGCTACACAGAAAAAATATTACAAGGCAGACTTTCTTTCTTATTACATTTTTCTGTATAGCATGTACTCTTTCTTCCCTTTCTGTCTTTATAATAAAATCTAAATAGCTCTTTATTTAGCTGAGATGACGACACTCGTAATAAAAAAAAGAACCCAGCGGATAAACAGCACTAGATTATCAGGATTTACATTTTTGCACTTCATCTTGGACGATTTAGACGGTCTCATTTTTTACAAGATATAGAGGACTATCTAATATATATATATATATATATATATATATATATATATATATATATATGTTATGTTCTTGTGTTCGCTGTTTGTTTGGTCTTTTGAAGTATTGGAAAAAAGAACAAAAACAAGAAAAATAGAACAAAAATCAGAATTTTAATATTCAATTGTTGTTTTGTTCCTCGTTTGATCAATTCCGATATTTCGGGTGAACATTCAACCCTTTTTCAAGGTGTATGAGTCGATATGGAGAAAAAAAACGAAATGCTGTATATAAGGGCAAAAAATGAATTAAATGATATATTTGAAGTGAGCACACTCGTGCACTCACTCCAAATTTTTTTGATTTATCTAAGAGTGAGATGCAGCAAGTAATTAAATAAAGTGAACGGATTTGGCGTTTTTCTGCCGTTAATTTTCTTTCGAAATTGTGTGACTTAACTCATCCAAAATACGATCATGGTAACCGTTCGAAATGTGGCATGACTTTGATCGTGAAAGTCATGCGCAACGTAAAGAAAATTAAAGAATAAAAAAATAATAAATGAATGAATAAATAAAAAAATTATATATATATATATATATATATATATATATATATATATATATATATGTGTGTGTGTGTGTGTGTGTGTGTGTGTGTATATACTAGCAAATATATGCACCCTCTGGGTGCAAGTATTTAAGTTTAAATGTAATAAAATATTAGATTAAATCAGAAAGGCTAATGAAACTAATTAAGAATTCAGATAAAAAGATTTGAACGGAGGGGGTATAATCGGAAAATAGAACAACTGAAACTTACTCTTTCATCACTTCCGTTTTTCAATGCTAAATTTTCCTAATTTAAACTGTTTAGTTAAAATAGGAAGTAAAGAATAAAATTACAGTTATTTCTTCTTGTTAATGAATTTTTTTTAGGATTTATTGAAGAGATTTTTACTCATATTCATTAGGATAAAACCAAACAATTAGAAATCAATAATACCAAGCACATTTTTATTAAAATCAGTTTTTTTAATATCAATATGCAAATTAGCTATACGTTTACACTGAAAACTGGTATTTTGTTGTATATATAAATACAATTGCATGTTATTAGTATTTAGGTAAGGCCAACAGTGTTAATAATGTCAAACAGTTTTATTATTAATTGCGGTTTAAATAGAAATAGAATCATGGAGAATGTGACGTAAACAACTAAGGGAATTGTAACTTGAGTAGTAATATAGTTTCGGTTACAGACAGAAAAACACACAATCTCCATTATAATAAGATGTGTGTATATATATATATGTGTATATATATATATATATATAGTATCCAATTGCCGCTTTAACTTTTACGTCGTAGTGGCGTCAGTAAATAATCCAAAAGTGCTCAATATATTAAAAATATAGAGCAGTAATAATACTAATGATATTATTGTTAGATGAAAAATAAAGGGTCTACCATGGTTCCAATCAAAAAATGATTTCCTCAGGACCCTACTCTACATTAACTAAGTCGATGTAATTCGTTAGTTAAATTGAAGATATTTATCGGATAATAACTGTTGAACGCTATGTTATTTTTCTCTCAATTTTTGTGTGCAACCTTCACGCACAATGTATCGTTCCACATGTGTATTAATTCCTTATTTCTCATTTCTGTATTGTTATCAATTTAATTCTAATTATAAATAATAACTATTAAAAAAGTTAAAATCTAATTCTAATTATTTTTAGGGGTTTAGTATTACTAATTCATAGTTTTTATTTTTCGTTTTTGTAATGAATAACTATATTAAAAAAATATTTATTTAGTTAAATTTAGTAATGTAGTTCTAACAATATTTAAGTGACTGACCCAACCTATGTCTACAATTGCATATCGATTCAAATCTATTGTTTAAAAGGTTTTTCCTATCAGGAAACCTAATTATACATCACTTTTCTTGTAGACAAAGGTAGCATGAATCATTTAGAGATCTGCACACATTTGACTTTCTTAGGATTTCCCATTCAATAATTGGTGTCATACCTATATCCTTCGAATCCTAAACATATCCCGATAAAGTTGTTGCGTTTTCTAAGCTTAATATTTGTAAATGAATGTCTATGGTTTGCAAATCTAGTTTTGAATTCCCACTTTGTGCATCCCACATAAAATTTAGTTATATTTGGCTTTTGGGTAGATGTTACTGAAACCTGGTAAATAACGCTTTTAGTCAAGCATCTTCCCTTCGTGGGGCACATTGTAGGGCTTCGACAGTTGTATTTTTTCTGTTTATCCTGACTAATTTTTCTATTTTGTGTACGGTTATTTATTATTTTATTATTGTGTTTCTTAATAATCCTTTCTATGTTATCTGTGCAAGAGAAACTAATCTTTAAATTGTTTTTGTTAAAAATTTTTTATGTAATATGTGGTTGTCTGGAAAGTGTTTGTTAACTAAATTAAAAAAAGATTTTACCTATTTTAGTTTTTACTTGTAAATTGAACGGAGGTAAAATGTTTTTAAATTTAGTTAACAAACACTTTCCAGACAACCACATATTACATAAAAATTGACAAAAACAATAAGAGAGAGACATGAGGATTGCCACATTGACACAAACACGTAGGAGGGAGATGGAGAAAATCAAGCGGCCTGGCGTCTTAACGTTAATCAAGGAACGAAGAGTAGCCTCGACAGCAAAGAGAGACAGAAAGAGGAAGAAAAAAAGGAGCCCCATAAAGCGTGACAGTTTGTGTGCAGTCAGTTCACCAAAGTCTGTCACTCAGGGATGGGCCGGCACAGTCACTTTTGCAGATGCAGATTATTTATTTATTTATTGGACACTACGCCATCGTCATTAGTGGATGGAATAACAACAACACAACAACAATCAATCAATATTAAGTATCATCATCATGTCGCGCAATTAGCACGGATATCTAAGACAAACTCTCGCCAACCTTCCTCGAGAATAAGCTAGATGGGAGCTGCACAAGGATGCTGCGTGCGGTCTTGAACAAGTCGTGGAAGCAGCACCCCACAAGGAAGCAGTAGCGACCACCTGGCCCTCATCTCACAAACCATCCGAAGGAGACGGACAAGGCATGCTGGACACTGCTAGAGAAGCAAGGACGAGCTCATAAGCAACGTCCTCCTGTGGAAGCTAACACATGACATGCTAATGTGGGTCGGCCACCAAGGACCTACATATTAAGTATACATCTGTAGATTTATGTAATAAAAATAGAGATGCCCCAAGATCCGTGTTTGCAATGTCAATTTTATTTTCCTGATAGATTCTCTGCATTGCTGTTTATATAATGTTGTGTGCAACTGTGAGCGTCATAGGTTCTACGACAAGTAAAATATGCATACATGTAGCTTGTAATTTATAAGTGTTTCACTCACGTCATGTCGAAGTTAGTGTCATGTCATAGTCTAGAATTAGATTAAACACTTTCGGAAGAAGACGAAGAGAACAGTGAAACAAGGATATTCGATGAATTGAATTAGATTTTTTTTGTTAACTTAAGCTCACAGTTATCTATTCTTGTATGCTGTATGTCACTTTAAACTCTGTATTAGGTGGCAATTTAGTAGAATATGCTCCTGTTTTTACTTCCTGTGAGTTTTTAACACCTGTTAATAAAGAGCGACTTATTTCAAGACGATGTTAGATCAATTGGACCATATTACCTTTAGGACATGTTTTTCATTTACACCGTTAATATCCGGTTGTTTGTTAGGAGTTAGGGTTAGGGGTTAGCTTTATAATTTTTTAAAAATCTAAAAATTGTCTGTTAAAACAACCAGATATTGACGGTGTAAATAAAAAAACATGTCCTTTCTTAATCGAGATAAAAAGGGGGTGCCTAAAGGTCATATGGTCTGATTTTTCAAATTCAGAGTTTCCTTCTCCGGTTATTAAAGGTTAAAGAGCCCAATCTCCCCTACTTTTATACCCATAGCTGGAGGGAGAATATATGGATTCATACCTTACCCAAGAGTATTAGCCCTATGTGAAATGTAAACAGCCTTGTCTAGGATTTGAACTCGGCTCGACGAGTCCATTTCCTACGACTCTAACCATTATGCCACGCGACTCCACTATTGACTGAGAGATATAAGAAGGGTGTTTCCTTTTATAAAAATGCAGTAATGTCTCCTTAAATTGTTTTTAAGTACAGTACCTAGTGATTTATCCGGTTGTTTGTTAGGAGTTAGGGTTAGGGGTTAAGGTTAGGGGTTAATTTTATAATTTTTAAAAAATCTAAAAATTGTCTGTTAAAACAACCAGATATTGACGGTGCAAATGAAAAACATGTCCTTTCTTAATCGAGAACAAAAAGGGGTGCCTAAAGGTCATATGGTCCGATCAATTAAACAACTCAACGTTAAAGTTCTGCAAGTTTGGTTTGGAGGTATGAACAAGGGACTATCGTCCAAGACAATTAATCTCAAAGTGCCGGGTTTACAATACACTGTAACCCCTGCAGATGGGTTAGACTATCCACCTCAAAAAAGTGTCCAGGATATATATATATATATATACCAACTCCGATGGAGCTGAATGTGACACAAGGTCTATATTTAAGTGGATTTTAAGTTTTCCTTCTACTAGACTGGTAGGCTAACAAAATTTAAAGAGCCCAGTGTGCCCTACTGGTGATATTTTAGTGGAGTAACGGTAAGGTTGGTTTTTCTGTTGTTGGTTGGTTTCGTTTGGTTTGTTTTACGGCATATCGACATCAGTGGGTCATTTAATGCCGACAAAGTTTTGAAAAGAATTCATTCTTAATGGATTACTTAATTTTTTTATAGACACATGTTTTTCTATTTAGCCCATAGATGAGACCCTAACAGGTACTACCACTCCGGGTCAGAGTGGACCTAGAAGCAATTGTGATCAAGGGGTGCTCGACATTCCCCAAACCTCCAGATCTGGAACCTCACCATCAGATAAAGTTTAACGTCATTCCGAAAACATGAAGACCCTCAGCCATCGCATTCTAGCACCCATATGATAAAAAAGTGGTGGTACTTGCCAAATGAACAATAGTGTTGGGGCAATCATATAGGTGCTAGAGCTTAACATAACCAGCCGATTAATCGGAGGGAGCCTCTCCGACCGCCTGTCTAGCCTAAGTAAGGCTCTAAGTGGAGTGACAGTAAGGGTATTTGGGTATTTGACTCTCATCCCACTTATGAGGGCGTGACACAAGGACATTTTTATGTGGGCCCACCCATAAGCCGAAGCTCATTCGGTGGTAGGCACAAAAAATGCGTTGATCCCGTCGGCATTTCCCCTCAAGGGGGCGCCTCAGGCACTGGGCAATAAAACCAGCCTTGTCCCTTTAAATCAAGTGGATAGTCCCCTGGGATCAATGCTGTTAATTTGACTTAGCCGGTCCCTAGGGCCGAAGCTCCAGGACACATTGCCAAGTATTGCCAAATTTAGTAGTTTTGTGGTCTGGGTGATTTTATTATTATTTCCCTCCTCTGAATTTTTCACATCAGCGTTAGCTGGTCTTCTTCTTCTTCTTCTTCTTCTTCTTCTTCTTCTTCTTCTTCTTCGTCGTCGTCGTCGTCGTCGTCGTCTTTTACATGGTATTTCACTGGAGTCTGAGTGACAACAAGTCTCATCATGTCTCCAGGTCTCTTCTGAGTATTCTAGCCGATTGCAGCAGTGCAGTAGTCTTTTTATTAGAACCGTTCCAAGTGCACCAACTACAATTGGTATAACTTTGACACTCATATTTCACAGCTTTTTCAATTCTCTGGCAAGGTCTTGGTATTTGTCCATCTTTTCATTTTCCTTCAGCTTCACCATGTGATCTACTGGAACTGCAAAGTCCACCAGTTGTCACGTTCTTTTGTTTTTTTGTGGGGTTTTTTTGTTAATCAACACTAGGTCTGGTCTCCTGGCTGGCATAGGGTGATCGCTCTTTATCTCAAAATCCCAGAGAATTTTATACGTTTCATCCTCAAGAACAGATTCTGGTTTATGCATATACCATTTTGTTGTATGGTCAAAATTTAATTGTTTGCATATTTCCCAGTGGATCACCTTCCCAACCCAGTCGTGCCAAACTTTGTATTCCCGTTGTGCTAGTTTGCTACATTCGCTTAACACATGGTTTATCATCTCTGTCACCGCACAGTCTACATTTACTGTTTTGATGTGTAATTTTTTTTTTTTTTTGCTTTGATATAATTTGTTCTTATGGAATTATTTTGTGCAGCAATTATTAGTGATTCAGCTTCTCTCTTGAGGTTTCCTATTCTTAACCATGTCCAAATCTTTTTTCTTATGTGCAACCTCTCCGATTTGTCGTTTGAAGTGCCCATATGATGATTTTTCTTCTCATCTTTGTTTTCTAGTTTTCGCTGTTTTTCTGTTTGTCCATTATTATTATTATGATTATTATTATTGTTCACTCCTTTTGAGTTTTCACACCAGTGTTAGCTGATGGTATTTCACTGGAGTCTGAGTGACAGCAAGTCTCCTCAGGTCTCCAGGACTCTTCTGAGTATTCTGGCAGATTGCAGCAGTGCAGTGTTCTGAATGGTTTCAATCCTTCCTTTGATATCCAAACTTTCCAAGCCCTTTTCTAATCCTTTTGGAACCGTTCCAAGTGCACCAACCACAATTGGTATCACTTTCACTTTCATGTTCCATAACTTTTTCAGTTCTCTGGCAAAGTCCAGATATTTGTCCATTTTTTCATTTTTCTTTAGCTTCACCCTGTGATCTGCTGGTACTGCAAAATCCACCAGTTGACAAGTTCTTTTTTTTTTTTGTTTATCAACACTAGGTCTGGTCTTCTTACTGGGATAAGGTGATCCGTTTTTATTTCAAAGTCCCAGAGAATTTTATGCGTTTCGTTCTCGAGAACAGATTCTGGTTTATGCATATACCATTTTGTTGTGTGGTCAAAATTTTATTTTTTGCATAATTCCCAGTGAATCACCCTCCCAACCCAGTCGTGTCTAGTTTTGTATTCTCGTTGTGCTATTATTATTATTATCATTATTATTATTATTTCACTCCTTGTGAGTTTTACACGCCGGCCTAAGCTGATGATCTTTCCCTTTTGACAACATGTCTCCTCATGTCTCCAAGACACTTCTGACTATTAGATTCGGTTTCATCAATTCTGTATTTTGGGTAGTCTCATTTCTTCTGATTTCCAATTCCTCCAGTCGATTTTCTAAACTTTTTGGGGACCTTTCCAAGTGAATCAACTACAACTGCTATCACTTTCATCCTCATATTCCACAGCAAGGTACAGGTATTAGCCTATCTTTTCATTTCCTTTCATCTTCACCCTGTAATCTCCTGAATCTGCAGAATCTACCAGTTGACACGTTCTCTTTTTCTTGTTAATCAATATTAGATCTGGTCTTCTGGGTGGGATAAGGCAATCCGTCTTTATCTCAAAGTCACAGGGAATTTAATGTATTTCATTCTCAAGAGCAGACTCTGGTATATGTATTTTTTGTATAGTAAAAATTTAGTTTTTTGGCGCAATTCCGATCGGATATATATATATATATTTTGCACCCTAAAAACATGAAGCAGCAAGTCTCTTTATATTTCTTAACATATTTTGATAACTCACTTTATTTTTATAAAAACAATTTTTTTTAATAGAAAATAACTCTGATGATATTAATAACAAATTAATAAATGAACCACCAACACAACACACATACGCATAAATTCTATTTAAAAAAATAAAAAATAAAAAATTCAAATATTCCTCATGCTTTGAAAATTAAGATTCCACCTGACTTTGTTCCTTATATTCTCTAGCCATCTTCTCTCCGTTTCAACATCCATCGTATGCGACGATGACGTCATCATAACTGTTTTCTCCATCGCGTTAGAATCCTTTCTTCAAGCGATTTTTTTTTAAAGTTATTTTTCGAACATCTCGGAAATTCTCCGTATTTCAACCGATTTCATTCAAAACAATAAGGATTTACTCGGACGAAGGTCGTTATTTCTTTATATACTAAACATTTCTGTATTTTTCTATTATTGTTATTTTATTTTATTTTGTATTTAGAATAGTAATAGATAGAATACATGTATACATAGATAAACTCCTGGCCGAAACACATGTCAGTAAAATAAAATAAATCTTATCTTATCCATTCAACATTTCCTTTCCTTTATTTTTCATTTCAATATATATATATATATATATATACATTTATATATATATATATACATTTATATATATATATATATATATATATATATATATATATAATTTATATATATATATACATATATATATATATATATATATATATATATCAGTGTGTGTGTGTGTGTGTGTTTGTGTGTGAGCGAGGGAGAGAGAGAGTGTGTGTGTGTGTGAGCGAGAGAGAGAGAGAGAGAGAGAGAGAGAGAGAGAGAGAGAGAGAGTGTGTGTGTGTGTGTGTGTGAATATTTTTTTTTTATGGAATTCTACACTTCTGTCTAAATAGATTCTTCAAGTAGGCTTTAATTATAGGAAAACATTGCTAAGAGTTTTATCATAAAAATAAATTGGAAATGGCTTTACTATAGAAATTAATTGGAAAATATTTTACTATAGGAATGTTTGCTCAATTTGTTAAATAACATTTATTATTTATGGAAATAAAGGAATATAATTTATTTATCAAAACTATAAAATACAAAAGAATAGAAAAGAGAATTAGAAAATGCATCTTTATACATACTAGCAAATATATGCACCCTCCGGGTGCAAGTATTAATGTCATAAAATATTATATCAAATTAGAAATTCTAAAGAAACTAAATAAGAATGCAGATAAAATGATTTGAAACAGAGAGGGGTATAATCGAAAAATATAACAGCTGAAGCTTCCTCTTCCATCACCCCTGTCTTTCCTTGCTAAACTTTTCTAATTTAACAATTTAGTTAAATTAGGAAATAAAGAATAAAATTACAGTTATTTCTTTGTGTTAATTGATTTCTTTTAAGATTTATCTTCGAGATTTTTGCTCATATTCATTAAGATAAAATCAAATAATTAGAAATCAACAATACCAAGCACATATTTATTAAAATCAATTTTTAAATATCAATATGCAAATTAGGCTTGTCGTTCACACTGTAAACCGCTATTTGTTGTACATATAAATACAATTGCATTTTATTAGTACGTAGATATGACCAGCAGTATCAATAATGAAAAACAATTTTATTAATAATTGAGGCTTACATAAAAATGATTCGTGGAGAATGTGATGTATAATAACTAAATGGATAGTGACTTGAGTAGTGATATAGTTTCGGTTACAGACAAACAAACACATAATCTCCATTATAATAAGATTTAGTTTGGTTTGATTTTTTTGTTTAACTTTGTTTCAACTTTTTCTACACCATTTGCAGTTCCATCACTACGCATGGGCAGACCAAACCCTTTTAAGATCATTTTAAGGTCATTTGTATGTGTGAGCAAGTAGCTCAATAAAAAGCAAGCCACTTGAACAGAAGGCAGTGCAGATTTTTAAGCAAAACGACTTGGATCGTGGATTTATTCACAAAATTAATTGCTACAAGGATCAATTAGTGCAATGGTATTACAGATTTTAAAATAAAACCAAAAATTTGTTATTGTACAGGGTGGTCCAAAAGTCTTGTCACCCCTACACTTTTTTTATAGAGGTAAGATGATCACTTAATACAACCTGAAATTCTAGAAAATAATCTACTTTCAGAATTTTTTTAAGAGTTTTCTGTCTTACTTATGTAACTTATATATTACATCATTAAAACAAAAAATAATCAACAATCTGTAGGGGCTAGATATTATATCTAGTATATTTCATAAGTAGATATTTTCAAACTAAATGGAGTATGAAACTTGGATCACTTTTAAATGCAATGATAAATATAGTTTCAATTTTCTTATACATATTTAGTTTGGTTTAATTTTTTGGTTTAACTTTGTTTCAACTTTTTCTACACTATTTAATGCCAAACTTTGAATCACTTTTAAATGCAATGATAAATATAGTTTCAATTTTCTTATAGATAACACGAAAATATTACTGTACGTAAAATAACAAATTCAAAAAGCAGTGTTCACCATCGAATGTCAAAGCAACTCCAGCTCCAAAAATAGGACTTTTTTTTCCATTGAATGTTTTGTAATTCGTTGGAATATGGCAGCTGTTACATATTATGAAACACTTGATCCTGGCAATATTAATACCTAAGACTTTTAATGGCTACATCTTCAGCATCTCCATGGGGAAATTTACAGGAAACGCACAGCTTTGGTTAATACAAAACTTATCACACCGCTGCGAGCAAATGCGGCAAGACAAAACTAAGAGAAAATTGATTAAACGCATCGGTAAAATGTAGGAGACGTAAAAAGTAAAGTAGTCGGGGTGGCCTAATGTCGGCATCAGCCATACAGCGAGGGAGTTTATCCCCTTTTCACTAGCGCTAGAACAAGGAAATTGTTTCGTAGCATCTAAAGTGGAGCGCCACTCCTACCAACAGCTCTTCAATTTACCTCACATATCCTTGTGCTACTCATATGGTGAGGACCGTTCTTGGGAACCACAAGATTTCTGGTTCGATACCAGTTCGTAGGAGATGAAACCCTTGATTATTATTTGTTTCGAACGCTGAATTATTTGTATTAAAAATAATTACTTAAAGCTATAATTATTTACAAGGGATTATTATTAGTTACTTGAAACTATATAACTGCGCACAAACAAATGGCTATTATTAAACGTTATAAGTAAAAGTAAAGTAAAGTCGTCGGGGCGGCCTAAAGTCGGTAGCAGCCAGTCAGCGAGTGAGTCTATCCCATTTTCAATAGCGCTAGATCAAGTAGATTGTTTTTAGCATCTGAGGTGGAACGCCATACCTACCATCACCTCCTTACTTTACCGCACAGATCCCTGTGCTACTCATACGCTGATTTGGCGGGGACCGGTATCGAACTAGGAACCTTGTGGTTTCTAGCCGAACGCTCTACTGACTGAGCTAACCCGGCCCCATAACTTGAAACCATACAACCGTGTGCAAATTATTATTAGGTAGGAATACTTGATATCATATAACACTGAACATTTCATTAGATTCGGTTAATTCCCAGATTTTTGGTATTTTTTTTCTTTCGGTGGGGTGACATACGATGGTGGAATTTAGGTCCGTTAAGTTCGATTTAACCTAATAATCTTATAATAAAGTATAATAATATCTCTCTCTCCCCTCTGTCTGTCTGTCTGTCTGTCTGTCTCTCTCTCTCTCTCTCTCTCTGTTCTTTTTTCCTTCTTTTCCTCTTTTCATTATGTTCGATTGAAACATATTAACGTTATCGCTTCCGTGTGCTCTCACCCTCTCTCTATTTTCCCCATCTTCCTTTCTTTCTTATATTTTTCTGTGTAGCGTGTATTTTTCCTCTCTTTCTTTCTTCATAATAAAAAAGGAATAGTCCATTATTAGGCTGAAGTGACGACACTAATAAGAAATAAGAATTCGGTGGATAAGCAACACCTGATAATCAGAATTTCCATTTTTGTATTTCACCTTGGACGATTTGGATGGTCTCATTTTTAACCAGAGCGCGTTGCAAGATGATAATGGTTGAACAAATAAGGAACACGAGTAGTATTAGATAGATATATCGATATATATATATATATATATATATATATATATATATATATATTGATAGATAGATAGATGGATAGATAGTAGAGTCAAAGAAAGAAGGGACGTTTGCGTTGGATTTTTAATCAATATTCCATTTTGCCCCCAGTGGACTGTAATTGATAAAATACAACATCTAACAGTTACCCTAAACGTTATTCATCTTTTTCCATTCTAAAGATCGCCCTGATCTTTGACACTCATATTTCACAGCTTTTTCAATTCTCTGGCAAGGTCTAGGTATTTATCCATCTTTTCATCGAGGTCGAAATAACATATTTGAAATCTCAAAAAAGTTGTATTATTAGGTTGGCAACTAAATTCCCCCGTTTTTGTTTTTTTTAATTTTGGAATTTATTGCGTTTCAAAATTTCAAAATTATTTTTTCTTTTTAGAATTCTATTTTTGAATCATTTTAATTATTATTATTTTTTACTTAATTTTTGTTTATTTTCAGGTCATTAAAATGGAATGTCAAGTTAAGAAAAATGAGCATTTTCGACACCTTCTTTTTGCTTTTAATCAAGGTTTTAAGGCCATAAAAGCTGCTGGCAACATTTGTACTGTGTGTAACGTTCTAATAGCGATATATGGTCACAGTACCCAAAGTGATATATATAACGTAGTGATATATCGATATAGCGGGTCTTATCAACGTGCCTCCAAATTCACGACACTAAAGAGGTGTTCGGAACGTGGCGGTCATCTTGTCGATAAAAAAGTACAACGCGAGAAATATATCGTCACAAACTCCTTAGCTTTTATTTTCGGGATCGCCTCGTGGGTTGTGTCGGAGAGGAGGAAAGGCAGAGAGAAAGAGAGAGAGAGGACACTGTTAAATTACTGTAATCCCTCACTAGGGACCAGAGGCCCGTCCGTATCCTACGCTGTCGGAAATAAAAAAGAAAGGCCGGTATTTTTCTTCGTCGTTCCTCGTGAACACGTGAGTTCCGGTACCGGTCAACACCCGAAACTTCCGGTTGGCTTTCGTTTCTCCATCCAGGTCAAATTCACGACAAACCGTTTTATGTTTATCACTTTTTTAAGAAAATCTTTACTCCTTCTTATTTCTTGTTCCTCCTTTTCTAATAGTAGTCCTCGCAAAACTAGGACCATCACCATTTTGCTACATTGTGTATGGAGAGGGTGTCATAGCTGAAAGAACCGCTCGTGATTGGTATACCAAGTTCAAAAATGGAAATTTTGATCTGAAAGGCGCACCTTATTCAGGCCGTCCAATTGAGTTCGATGAAGAGCGATTAAACTAACTTTTGTACGAAAATTCTCATCAATCGACAAGGGAACTGGCAGAGAAAATGAAATGACCTACCCCCCCCCCCACACACACTGCTAAAGAGAAGAATATTCACTCGATGGGAAGGTTTCAGAAGTATGAAGCATGGGCTCCGCGTGCTGTAAGTGACAACAAAAATTAAAATTTAAAATAAATAAATAAAAAGGCCGATTGTAATAAATAATTGAGAGTCACCCCCCTTTATGTAACTCTTTAGTTTTGTAAAACTATATATACTCCCATGAGAACTGCTAATGTATTCAAAGTAGAATAAAGCTTAATCAAGTCCGACCGTGTCTGTTCTCTTATTACTACACCGGTACTTAGTTGCCATCCCAATACTTTTATTTTCTGAGAGCGATTTTCTATAAAAAGAATATAACGATATTTTGTCTTTTGTAAATTGATTTGCCCTCTTTAAATCTACGCGACTGACTGTTTAACTTTTCTTTGCAATGAAGCCAAAATAAGATCCAAACGAGAACGCGTAGTTCCAAATGCCTGAGAAAAAAGTTAAAAAAATAGATAAATAAATAATCAGAAAGATAAATAAATAAATAAAGTGCAAACATTTAAATAGCCAATTCCTTGCTTCGAGCGGCGAATCATTAAGACCCTACAGATAACTGCCTCACGAGACTATCGCATAATCTCGCCAACAAAGACGCCATCTTAACGCTGGCTGGTGAGAAATAAAACATGGACGAATCTATTAACGAGAAGATAGAAAAGAAGACGAAAGAAGAAGGAGAAGAAGAAGAAGAAGAAGAAGAAGAAGAAAGAAGAAGAAGAAGAAGAAAGAAGAAGAAGAAGAAGAAGAAGAAGAAGAAGAAGAAGAAGAAGAAGAAGAAGAAGAGAAGAAGAAGAAGAAGAAGAAGGATTGTGAATAGAAGAAGAAGAAGAAGAAGAAGAAGAAGAAGAGAAGAAGAAGAAGAAGAAGAAGAAGAAGAAAGAAGAAGAAGAAGAAGAAGAAGAAAGAAGAAGAAGAAGAAGAAGAAGAAGAAGAAGAAGAAGAAAAGAAGAAGAAGAAGAAGAATTGAAGAAGAAGAAGAAGAATTGAAAGAAGAAGGAAGAAGAAGAAGAAGAAGAAGAAGAAAGAAAAAAGAAGAAGAAGAAGAAGAACGGATTGTGAAAAAGAAGAAGAAGAAGAAGAAGAAGAAGAAGAAGAAGAAGAAGAAGAAGAAGAGAAGAAAAAAAAAGAGCCAGCAATATAAAAGGATGAAAAATAGTAAACATAGCCAAGTGTTAAATGTATCTCTACTTGGAATTTTGTATTGAAAACGTTTATTTTCCTTTTTATGTTGTTCCTTTCGAAAAGAAAAAAATACAACAAAAAAAAAAAAAAAATCAGCTGAAAGGATAGCAATTTACTGAATAGAAATCCTTTCTTACAATGTTTCCCAAAATAAATAAACTTTGAATTTTCGTACAATTACCAAGAGGGTTGCAGAAAAACGAAACACCTAATATCTATCAATCTATCTACGTACCTAATATACTATATATATATATATATATAATATATATATATATATATATATATATATATATATATATATATGTATATTGAACTAAGTGCCTGGGAAGATCTAACATCAAATCGGAAATAATGGCGTAAAACACGTTTCGCTAAATCAAAGAACTTTCAAGAAAATAGATTGAAACATCGTGATCATCTCCGTCTAATTTTAAAGCAAAAAACATCTGACTCCCGCTTTAGAAAATTTCATCTGTCCGCGTGGCTTCGTAACTCGCAGCAAGGCTGGGCTGGTATCAGACTCGAGAAAACACAAAATATCTTCTTGATAGCATGCATAATGTAGGAGAAAAAAATCACTAAATATATATGTATATATATAATAAATTAGTAATGCACAGACACGTGTTTCGAAGTATCACCTCTCATCAGAGTGGTTATACATTAACAGCTAACCCTGGCCGGGTTTGAGACCCGAATGAACTTTCGTTCGCCAATCCTCTTACCCGGTCGGCCAGAGGCAGCTGTCAAATATAGGAGAATATTTAATTGCTACATTTCTAAGCGGAAATGAATTCACTAGAGTCCTCAAACATTTGTAAACAAAGCGAGGGTTAGCTACACGCCAGAACGTGAATTACAATTAAATCCCTATTCAAAGTACTCGACCAAAGTGGTGGTATACACACACACACACACACACACACACACACACATATATATATATATATTATATATATATATATATATATATATGAATAAAAAGAGGAAATCAATCCGACAGTATGTGCAGAAAATTAGACAAACACGGGATATTGTACTGGATGCAAGTTTATTATTGGTGGTGATGTCGATGTTATAATGTTTCGGTCTATCAGACCTTCTTCAGGAGACTAACTGAGTTCTTGTATTGAAGGATTCAGTTCTCTTATTGATGAGTGTCTTGCGGTCGTGATTGGGAGGGTGTGGTCAGCTGCTGATACGAACATAAAAGCAACATTGGATTAGGTAACAACAACAATTGTTTATTCCAACACATATCTAAAACACAACTTCAACTTCAACAACGCTTCCATGCTAACATACATTCACAACAAAAGATTAAGGCAACTTTTCGAAGCCAGCGCTATAAGTAACATACAAAATGTTAGTTGCAGATCCGGCTTCTTTAATATTTCTTCACACCTAGGCAAAGCTTTCATCAGCAGCAATAGGGGAAAAATATTCGTTCAATACAAGAACATAATCCGTGTCCTGAAGAAGTCCTGATAGACCGAAAAGTTATAATGCCGACATCAACACCAATAATAACAACAACACGACACAACAACAAATAAATAATAAATAAATAAACACACAAATAATAAATTCCACTCTTCCATGATTCAGGTGGGTTCCAGTCATCCATTCTATCTGTCATCACGTATATGAATGAAGAAGGCTCTAGGTTTTAAATGATTCATAGTGTGCGTCAATACCACCAACCTAAGGAGAAAAATAACCAAATATAAATATGTCGAATTTATCCCGAACACTCTGTATATATAAGTATTTTTGTAAGTAATATTTTGTGATTCTTTGTTCGGGAAACATAATTTTTTTTTCTTTTTAATTTGAGTCATTGTATTTGCAACATCTTTACGTCATCAGGCGTCCTCTGGTTGCCTTGGAATTGGCGCCCTGGGCACTGGAAGAGTTAATGGGGAATAAACAAAGAATGAACAAGCATTAAAGCCGTAGAATCAACTCGTTAAATAGATGATAAAAATATTCGATAAAAATGAACAGAAATCAATGAAAACACGACATGTGTGTGGAAGTGTGTGTGTGTGTGCGTGTGTGTGCGCCTCTGTGTGTGTGTGGAAGTGTGTGTGTGTGTGCCTGTGTGTGTGTGTGTGTGTGTGTGATGGTGAGGCAAATTTAGTTTGAAGTTTCGTTGGAAAATTTGATCAGGAAATCAATAGTTCAATAAGAGTATTAAGTTAATTAAGTTCGGATTTCTGTCTTCGCTTGATAAACATATGAAGTAGACTTCTATTTATTGACACAGGCGTGTAAATATACACATACACACGCACGTACACACTCACACACATAAACATTGACATATATATATATATATATATATATATATTATAATTAATAATACTCATATATATATATATATATATATATATATATATATGTATATAGTGAATACTCATATATATATATATATATATATAATATATATATATCTTAAGGTGTAAATACTGATATATATATATATATATATATATATATATATATTGTAAATATCTATATATATATATGTGTGTGTGTGTGTATCTTAAGGTGTAAATACTCATATATATATATATATATATATATATATATATATAGATTGTAAATACTCATATATATATATACTAATATAATATATATTATATATATATAAATATATGGCGTATACAATGGCTTATACATAGATACATAGCTTGACGTACCATGAAATTAACGCAGATTTTTAACCACGTTAACATTGCTGATAGCTATGTAATATACAAAATAGTTTTGTACTAATTATATATATATATATATATATATATATATATATATATATGTCCACCTGTCCCCCATCTCCCAAATCATCCGAGTAAGACGGAGAACGTATGCTGGACACTGCTGGAGAAGCAAGGACGATCTCATAAGCGACTTTCTCCTGTGGAAGCCAACACATGGACCTGCTAATGTGGGCCGGCCAACAAGTACCTACATTGACCAACTATGCAAGGATACTGGATGCTGTGCAGAGGACCTCTCTGGCACAATGAATGACAGGAACGTTTGGCGAGAGATTGTCGTGGATATCCGTGCTAATTGCGCGACATGATGATGATACATATATATATATATATAAAAGTATTTAACTGACTGATATGTAGGGGATAATTCTATTTGGTTTTGTTTGGTTTGTCTTGTTTTACGGCATATCAACCTCAGTGGGTCATTTAATGCCGATAAAGTTTTGAAATAAATCAATTCTTAATGGATAATACAATTTTTTATAAATACATTTTTCTATTTAACCCATAGATTGGGACCCTAACAGGTACTACCACTCCGGGTCAGAGTGGACCAGGGAGCAATGGTGATGAAGGGATGCTCCACATTTCCCAAACCTCAAGAACTGGAACGTCACCATCAGATAGTGTTTAACGTCATTCCCAGGACATGTAGACCCGCAGCCACCGCCTTCTAGCACCCATATGATAAAAAGGGTTTGGGGCTTGCCATAAGGGCAATAGGGTTGGTAAAATCATATAGGTGCTAGGGCTTGACGTGACCAGCCGATTGATCTGAGGGGGTCTCTCCGACCGCCCGTCTAGCCGAAGATAGGGCCAAAGTGAAGTATTGCATGTCATGAACTGCTCATCCACCAGGGCTCTATCATTAAGCATCACGCGTCGCCACCCACGGCCAACAGTTGGCCCCATTGGGGGAGTCTTACCCCTCTGCAGATGTGCAGTCGGTGCATTCTAACGCCCCAGCCGACAGGGCCGAATTCTATTTGGGATCATCAATATCTCCTGTACATCCACAATGCATGCCCATGTTGAGGCAAACGTATAGATTTATACAAGGATTTTCATAAATCCCGAAAAGAGCTTGTAAGGTAATGCCTCTGCAGACTCACTCACCACATCATTGCGTAGACGATGCATAGCGCACACGGTTCCACGTTGCTAAGACTTATACCAGGAGTGGCGTGAAGGAAGCGCGTGGTGTAATGGTTAAAGTCATGGGAAATGGACTCGTCGCCCCGAGTTCAAATCCTGGATGTGGTAATTGCATTTCACTTAGCGCTAATACCCTTAGGAAAGGTATGAATCTCACTCTCTCTCCAGCTATGGATAAATAGCACGGCAGACTGGGCTCTTTAATCTTGGTTAGGCAGCCGGTCTAGGAGAAGGAAAACTCTGAATTCAAACCTGTTGAACTCCGCTTAAGAAATTGACCTTGTGTCACATCCTGCTCGTGCAGAGGGGTTGGTAAATATATATATATATATATATATATATATATATATATATACCAGGAGTGGAGCACGGCTGATTTACCAAAACAAATTCCTCTATTCTTCTGTTAGGGGGCATCGGCGAGGACTACTGTGGGCAGGAGGACAGCGACTAGTGACAGTGGGCAGAGGGAAAGAGGTCAATGGATACGGGTCGTTATTCTGAGGAGTGGAAGGGGTTTAAAAGTGTTGGAATATTTTGCAATATAAGGTGTCATGCAATACACTGTCTAAATTTATAGACTGGGCGAGGTCACGTGGTTTATTCCTACGCCAATCAACAGCCATAATGCGTGGCTGATTCACTACTTAAACACTGATACTTTCCATAGTTCATTTGCAACCATTGAAGAGGAACTTACAATACTAAGGAGAACCAAGGATTCTTTATCAAGGATTTCCGCTAGACAAGCGCTATTGTTTAAAGCCTAGAGGATGGCCCATAAAATTGTAAAACCGCTACTATTCTTCTACAATGATGCTTTAAAAATATTCAACGTGTTTCATTTAATCATATTGCTCATGATTAACAATAAATACAATGTGTAGCCATTAGAGTAGCCCATATGCGATTAGGAAAGTGGACATTTGTCCAAATGCTGGACAATATATCCAGTTCTGTCTAGTTTTGATAATCGAAATGATGTAATGACGAAATTGCATCAAATATGTGGACCATAAAATTGTAACAAAAATCACGCGTGTACTTTGATTTGTATAAAACGTATTGTCTTTGTTGTAAGCGACTTTCTTCTATTTTATTTTTTATTCTATGATAAAGAAGGATTTTTTTTCGCTTTATAATTGTGTTGTTGTAAGCGCACCTCACACGTAGTGACAGCCACTCCTGATAAAATGGAGATCGTTTCAAATTTTGATAGACTAAATTTATAGACTGTCGAAGACCATCCCTCACCGGGTCTGGTATGAATGCAGAGTTTTTCTTCTCAGACTAGTTGCCATACCAAGGTTAAAGAATCTAGTCTGTGTTGGAATATCTTATATATATATATATATATATATATATATATATATATATATATATATATATATATATAGGTATATATAAAAACAAATTTTTTTGTGATGAAACAAAGAAAATACAGTGCTCAATCACAAATTGTGAGAGCTAATATTTATTTATTTTACAGAGTTTTCACAGATGAAAGTTCATTATAAACAGCGATCCAGGTTTCATGCCAAGGGGCAATCATCAGGCTGTTGAGCAAGATCCCATGGTGTTTGTTGAAGATCTTCACTCAATGTCACATTTTGGACCGCAAATAACGTCGGTTAGTTCCGCAGACGCTATTGTAGTTCGGATTTACTAAAAATAAATTTTTTCAAAATTTGCATTTTTTTGTAATAATGCCAACGAAGTTACCTCCCTTTATTCGTTAAAAATAGAAAATTTTTTTTATTATATATATATATATATATATATATATATATATATATATATGACGGTGCAAAGCGAAACATGTCCCTCTGAATCCAGGTCGCTCCTGGGGTGCTTAAAGGTAACTTGGTCCGTGGTTATTATTATAATAGCATTGATTTGCATTTTCCAACTGTATGCCTGGTTGTTATCACAATTGATTGAGTGGCAACTATCTTCTCAATTCTCCCACACCTTTCTCGGAATCCTCGCAGATTCGTGCAATTCCCTAATCTGTACAATCTGCTTCGAATTTCTAAATCATCTAATCTCGATTCCACCATTTTTGGAACGCTTCCAACAACGCCTACCATAATGGAACCGTATTATACCACATTTTTTTTCTCCCAAATCCACGAGCAATTCCCTGCTCGCTCACTCTTTCTTTCTATTATCTCTCTCTCTCTCTATATATATATATATATAAATATATATATATATATATATATATATATATATATATATATATTATATTAATAATTTGAAGGCAATTACAATGCGTATAAAAAATCAAAACAAAAATATGTTATTTTTTTGTCTTATCGATTTCGAAGTATAAACTTCATCTTCAGTGGTGCATATCAGAAATGTACGTGCTTACGTTTTTCTTTGTGTGTTTATAATTTTGCTTTTTCATATAAATTATATATATATATATATATATATATATATTATATATATATGGTTTATATGAAAAAGGTGACTTACCGGTGAAATTGGTCACAATGGTTAGTTGATGCAAGTTTCACGATGATAAGACAGCGATATAACAAATATAAAATGCTCAATACGTGAGTAGAGCAAATCTATTATTATAATGGTACACAGTAATAACCTACTCGAGTATCACCATATGGATCTTCAGGGTTAAATCCACTGAATTAATCAGATATTGAATAATTACAGCCGGTTTCACGTGTGTATTTTTTGGCAATAAATTGATTGATTAATTCAGTGGATTTAATCCTAAAGATCCTTATGGTGAAACTTGAGTAGGTTATTACTGTGTACCATTTATATATATATATATATATATATATATATATATATATATATATATACCTGACCCCCCGCACGAGCAGGATGCGACATAAGGTCAATTTCTTAAGCGGAGTTTAACAGGTTTGAATTCAGAGTTTTCCTCCCCCTAGACTGGTCTTTGTTCAGGAATTGAACTCGCGTTTTCTTCAGCTTCCCCCTGTGATCTGCTGGGACCGCAAATTCCACCAGTTGACACGTTCTCTTTTTTTTTGTTGTTGTTAATCAACACTAGGTCTGGTCTCCTGGCTGGGTTAGGATGATTCGTCTTTATCTCGAAGTCCCGGAGAATTGTATGCGTTTCCTTCTCAAGAACAGATTCTGGTTTATGCATTATTATTATTATTATTATTATTATTATTATCATTATTATTATTATTGAGTTTTCACATCAGCATTAGCTGATGGTCTTTCACTGGAGTCTGAGTGACAGCAAGTCTCATCAGGTCTCCATGACTCTTCTGAGTATTCTGGCAGATTGCAGCAGTGCAGTGTTGTGAATGGTTTCAATCCTTCCTTTGATATTCAAACTTTCCAAACCCTTTTCCAATCCCTTTGGGACTGTTCCAAGTGCACCAACCACAATTGGTATCACTTTCACTTTCATATTCCATAACTTTTTCAGTTCTCTGGCAAGGTCCAGATATTTGTCATTTTTTCATTTTCCTTTAGCTTCACCCTGCGATCTGCTGGCACTGCAAAATCCACTAGTTGACAAGTTCTTTCTTTCTTGTTTATCAACACTAGGTCTGGTCTTCTTTCTGGGATAAGGTGATCCGTTTTTATTTCAAAGTCCCAGAGAATTTTTTGCATTTCGTTCTCAAGAACAGATTCTGGTTTATGCACATACCATTTTGTCGTGTGGTCAAAATGTAATTTTTTGCATAATTCCCAGTGGATCACCTTCCCAACCCAGTCGTGTCTAGTTTTGTATTCTCGTTGTGCTAGTTTGCTACATTCGCAGAGTATATGGTTTACAGTTATTATTATTATTATTACTAGCAAATATATGCACCTTCCTTCGGGTGCAAGAATTTAGGTTTTGATGTAATAAAATATTGTATCAAATTAGAAACTATTTAGAAAATGATAAACTGAGGGGGTATAATCGAAAAATAGAACAGCTTTAAATCTAACTCTTCCATCATTTGCCATCACTCCCGTCTTTCATTTTTCCTAATTTATCTATTTAGTTAGATTATGAATTATTTAATAAAATTACAGTTCTTTCGTCTGGTTTATGGATTTCTTTTAAGATTTATACCCGATATTTTTGCTCAGATTCGTTAAGAGAAAACCAAACAATTAGAAATCAATAATACTAATCACATATTTATGAAAATCAAATTCTTGATATCAATATGCAAATTAGCCTTCTCGTTTACACTGTAAACCGCTATTTTGTTGAATATATAAATATACTTGCATGTTATTAGTATGTAGAACCAACAGTATTAATAAGGTATAACAATTTTATCAATAACTGAGGTTTAAATAAAAAATAAATTCATGGTGAATGTGATGTCAATAACTAAGGGAATTGTGACTTGAGTAGTGATTTAGTTTCGGTTACAGACAGACAAACACACAATCTCCATTATAGTAAGATTATTATTATTACTAGCAAATATATGCACCCTCCGGGTGCAAGTATTTAAGTTTTAATGTAATGAAATATCGTATTAAATTAGAAAGTCTAATAAGAAGGCAGATAAAAAGATTTGAAACAGAGTGGGTTTATAATAGAAAAATAGAAATGAAACTTACTCTTCCATCACTGCCGTCTTTCATTGCTGACTTTTACTTATTTAACTATTTAGTTAAATTAGGAAATAAAGAATAAAATTACACTTATTTTTTCTTGTTAATGGATTTCATTTAAGATTCATTGAAGAGATTTTTGCTTATATCCATTAAAATAAAACCAAGCAGTTAGAAATCAATAATACTAAGCACATATTTAATAAAATCACATTTTTAATATCAATATGCAAATTTTTCTTCCCGTTCACACTGCAAACCACTATTTTTTGTATATATAAATACAATAGCATGTTATTAGTATGTAGATATGGACAACACTAATAAAAAGGTGAAGCAATTTTATTAATAATTGAGGTTTAAATATAAATAAAATCATGAAGAATGTGATGTAAATAACTATGTTAATTGTGACTCGATTAGTAATATAGTTTCGGTTACAGACAGAAAAACACACAATCTCCATTATAATAAGATTATTATTGGTTTGTCTCTTGAAAATGTAAATAATCCTTTTGCAGCCTCATTTATTTATTTTCCGTTCATCTGTTGAAAAAGAGTCGATAGCCAAAACAAAGACATCTGTTTGCTTGAGTAAATCATTCAAAAATCTTCATCTGACAATCAGTTTATAATCGATATTTTGACGTCAACTAAATCTGTTCCCGACCAATCTGCTCTATTTGCTTTTATCATACATTTGCTTGTTGATTGGTCCGTTAAATAGACCAATGAATGACGAATAATAATCAAGTGCTACAGTTTTTATGCACTTTTATTTTTTTTTATCTTATATTTTTTTCCATTCATTAATTTATTTACACTGTATATTTGCTAATAAATCGAGATATTAAAACTTTAGTCAAAAATTCTGATAATAGGTAAATTAACTTCTTCTTCTTCTTCTTCTTCTTCTTCTTCTTCTTCTTCTTCTTTCTTCTTCTTTCTTCTTCTTTCTTTCTTTCTTTCTTTCTCTTCTTCTTTTTCTTTCTTTATTTCTTTATCTTCTTCTTTTCTCTTTCTTTCTTCTTCTTCTTCTTCTCTTCTCTTCTTCTTCTTCTTCTTCTTCTTCTTCTTCTTCTTCTTCTTCTTCTTCTTCTTCTTCTTCTTTCTTCTTTTCTCTTCTTCTTTTCTTTCTTTATTCTTTTCTTCTTCTTCCTTCTCTTTCTTTTTCTTCTTCTTCTTCTTCTTCTTCTTCTTCTTTCTTCTTCTTCTTCTTTCTTTCTCTCTTTCTTTCTTTTTTCATCATCATCATCATCATCATCATCATCATCATCATCATCATCTTCTTCTTCTTCTTCTTCTTCTTCTTTATGTCTTTCTTTCATCTTTTTCTTCTTCCTCTTCTTCATCTTCTTTCTTTCCTTCTTTCTTTAATCTTCTTCTTTCGTTCTTTCTTCGTCTTCTTCTTTCTCTTTCTTTCTTTCGTTCTTTCTTCTTCTTCTTCTTCTTCTTCTTCTTCTTCTTGAAATTTTAGATAAAATGAAAAAGAATTACATGGTGGCACCATACATGCTTATTCGTTAGCACTGTTGTGCTCA
>CM042153.1:82069339-82091517 GCA_023376005.1 Doryteuthis pealeii
TAAATACGATAATTATTACTCTTTTTTTACGTGTGAATCTTAAAATTCTCATGCCAAAAATTAATGTTAAATAAATATTGGGTACTCAAAATCCGGCTAAATTCTCATCAAAATCCCATTATATTACAGGGTGACACAGAAAAAAAAACAAAAAAACAACCCAAATTATTTATTTTCCCATTAAACTAACCCTAACCTCCCCCTAAGTTAAAATTAATAGTTTTATTACAAAATTAGTGGGTTCTGTTTTTCCTGTGTCATAGTTTGTTTTGAAATGTACGATGCACAAATTTTGAAATGTACATTTACTAATGTTCCTTTTGTTTACATATCTCGTAATTTCAAGTTTTTTTTTTTTTCAAAATTCAAACGAATGTAAAAAATAATTCAATTGTTAAAAACACAAAAAAGTTAAATATTTAGAAAGATTGTTTTTTTATTTTCATAGGTAAAAATATTTTAAAAATTGGCGACAGAAATAAGCGATAAATTTAAACCTTATTGTGTGCATAATGCCTAGCCGAAATAGACAGGCATACGTCGTACGCCGCGTCGGACAAATAAATTTGAGATTTTTTTTCAAAATACAAATTTTTGAATAAAAAGCCGAAGAACTTAACATTCTTCAAATTTTACAAATTTTATATCAATTCTGAAACTTTGTAATATCATGGACAGAGTGCGTCTTTTTCGTTTATCATGCTCATTTTGAACAAATAGTCTTGGAGTTTGCACTATTGTAATTTTACTTACACGGGTCCTAGAAACAAAAAAAAAAGCTCCCTTTTGTACTTCCAGGTGTCTTCTAATTGAATGCAAAATTTCAAGAATATTGATAAAGATTAGCCACTTAGATTTTCCAAAGAAATGTAGAGTGTAAAATGTATTCTCGGAAAAAAATTCCTATCACGCATTTTCGTTTTTTTTAAGCAAAATAAGTTTTTAACTCGCTGTAAAAAAATATTCAATAAATAAAAACACATACAAATTACATATTTAGAGAGATTATTTTCTTTTCTTTTCAACCATATGAATATTTTTAAGATTGAATAATAAATATACGAGAAATTGTGATTTTAAATCAATAAGGTCTGATTTGTGACGTCATTGACAGGGTGTTTTTACATCCGAAAATCGTTTAAATTCGAGTTTTTTCTTCAAAATCATAAGTTTTGGAGAAAAACCCGAAGCACTTGGCAATCTTTAAATTTCACAAATTTTATAGGAAAATAATTTTGAAACTCTCTAATGTTATGGACAAATTGCGTCTTTTTTGCGTATTTTATATTTTTTAAACAAATAGCCTTCAACTCTGCCTTCTCATATTTTTATTTCCACGGGCCCTAGAAACCAAAAAAAAAGAACCCGTTTGTACTTCCAGATGTCTTCTATTTGAGTGCAAAATTTCAAGAATATTGATAAAGATTAGCCACTTTGATTTTGAAAAACAAAACAGCGTGTAAAATTTATCCTAAAAAAAAACGGTCATATTTTTGTTTTCGGTTGTTCGACGGAAAATACTGTTTTAACTCGCTGTAAAAAATAATTCAATTGATGAAAACCGATAAAAGTTAGATAATTAGGAAGATTACTCTATTCTCTTTCCAACCATATAAATCTTTTTAAGATTGATTAAGAAACACTCGAGAAATTGCAAATTGAACTGATTAAGGTCGCAAATTTGAAAATGTCAGCGTTTTTCAGCTAAATGCTTGTATACATACATATATATATATATATATATAATATATATATATATATATATATATATATATATATACATATATATACATATATATATATATCAACCTTCTATATATATATATATATATATATATATATATATATATATATATAAGCAGACTGAGATAGATCAAATTACTTTTTTATCGATCTTTTCATTTTTATTGATCTATTAATTGTCCCCCATCAAAATGTTTGTAAATATCAAATGAAATTGATAATCATTACTTTAACATTTTATTACTCTTGACATCCTCCCGTCTACTAAAGTCGTTGGCGTAGTGTCCACTTTTTTATTTCTAAAATTCAAAAAAAAAATTTATCTGCAACTGCGGGTTTGGCTCAACAGACCAATATTTGAATGACAATCTCTGGTGCAGTGACTGCAAACAAACTTGTTGGATTTGCTGTTGTCTCTCCTTCCTTTTGGCTCTCTTTTCTTGGGCAGCTTCTTTCCTTTCTTTTTCACTCCTTTTCGTTCCTTGTTTGACGAGAAGGCGCCAGGTCGCACGGTCTTTTGCATAAGTCTCCTGTGAATGCACATTTTGTAGACATGCAATATGGTTCTCTTAGTAAGGCTGGCATTGCCCCAGACTCTCTGGCTCAGTTTGGCCATAACTGCAGCCGCTCTCGCAATTCTGCTGTTGACTTCATTGTCAGTAGAGACTGAATTGGCAATGGTGGACACTAACATTTTATTACTATTTCCCCAACATTGGTCCATCGTCTACAAACATTTTGTAAACAACAATATTAACAAGTATTATTTGGATTATTCGGACTATTGTCCTTATCTTAATTATTTACAAGTTAAATAGATAAAAATGAGTATTAAAATGTATGTAAAAACACGAGTTTTAAAAAAATAGTATCAGAATGAATAAAACAAAAACGACTTCGGTCTAAAATAACCCAACAACGGCTGACATGCCATAAAACCCAACGAACCAAGACCTAGAAATACGTTATTAACATTCTTGTTAATATCATTTCTCTGAATTACTGAGACTTGATAATTTGTATTATTTGTATTATTCGGACTATTGTCCTCATCTTCATTGTTTACAGGTTAAATAAATAAAAATGAGTATTTAATATGTGTTTAAAAAGACGAGTTTAAAAAAATATGAAAAAAAAAGAATACTTAATACAAAAAGATGCATACTTAAGCATAATCTTATTTTAATGGAGATTGTGGGTTTGTCTGTCTGTATCCGAAACTATATTACTATACAAATCACAATTCCCTTTGTTATTTACATCACATTCTCTCTGATTTTATTTTTTTTATTTAAACCTCAATTATTAATAAAATTGTTTTACATCATTAATACTATTGACCATATCTACATACTAATAACATGCAATTGTATTTATATATACAACAAAATAGTGGTTTACAGTGCGAATGGGAAGGCTAATTTGCATTTTGATCTTAAAAATTTGATTTTAATAAATATATGCTTAGTATTATTGATTTCTAATTGTTTGGTTTTATCTTAATGAATATGAGCAAGAATCTCAGGAATAAATCTTAAAAGAAATACATTAACAAGAAGAAATAACTGTAATATTATTCTTTACTTCCTATCTTAACAAAGACAGACGGGAGTAATGTAAAATGATGGAAGATTTAGTTTCAAAGTTGTTCTATTTTTCAATCATACCCCCTCAGTTCAAAATCTTTTTATCTGCATTCGTATTCAGTTTCATCAGCCTTTCTAATTTAATATATTTTATTATATTAAAACTTAAATACTGGCACCCGGAGGGTGCATATATTTGCTAGTTATATTAATTTTCTCTTCAAATTACAGGGTTTAATTTCGGAGGATATCTTATTCTTCGTATAACGAAGAAGAAAATTACGAAATTTCTAAATAAACAGAACTTACGAAAAACGATCTACATTTATTTCCCATTAACGTATTCTTTTATTCAAAACACATTAACCACAATTCATTAAAAAGTAATCATATCATCAGAGGTGCAGTCGTGGAAGCTGAATATTAGTTGGATTTGCACTGTGGTCACGTGGTTCATGAATAACAGCCACAACAATCGCAGTAGTTCCTCATAATGTGATCTGATATATCAGAAAAAGAAAAAAAATCCAATTTAGGAAAGCAGGCTGATTTTAAATTCCGTTTTTTTTTCTCATACTTAATTTTTCTCGAATTCCATTTGATACGCCATTTTGTTTGGGAAACCTGCAGCTTTAAATAAATAAAATTCACGAAAGAGATATGTTATCGATCACCCCATTATCGATCTGGTCAGTCTTTGATTAGCTATTACGTGATTAGTTTTCCCTGTGAACAATTCTTGGTAATCAATTGGAGAATTCCTTTCAAGTCTGTTGCATTTCATTCAGTTACAAAGAAAAAGCCATTCTCACACATTCACCAGGGAGCGATTAATTTTTTACTTGGAGATATAAAATGAAGTACATTGGAGGCGTTCGGATTGTTACAGTTATCGTCATAAGAAAATGGAGTTCAAATCCAGGCCGCCATTGTTTGCATTCCATATGAAACTAATACAAAAGGGGATATCGTGTTAGTATAGCATTCAATTCCCTGCCTAACAGCAAGAAATAAATGAATTAATACTTAGTTTAATTCTAACAATTTATTAACGAGCAAATAAAATAATGAGTAACAATATAAAGTCCTCCCAGTTATTGTGTTAGTATAGCATTTAGTTCTAAGCCTAACAGCAAGAAATAAATCAATTAATACTTAGTTTAATTCTAACAATTTATTAACGAGCAAATAAAAACAATGAGTAACAATATAAAGTCCTTCCTTTATTGTGTTAGTATAGCATTTAGTTCTAAGCCTAACAGCAAGAAATAAATGAATTAATACTTAGTTTAATTCTAACAATTTATTAACGAGCAAATAAAAACAATGAGAAACAATATAAAATCCTTCCTGTTATTGTTAGTATAGCAGTTAATTCCCAGCCTAACAGCAACAAATAAATGAATTAAAACTTAGTTTAATTCTAACAATTTATTAACGAGAAAATAAGATAATGAGTAACAATATAAAGTCCTTTCTGTTATTGTGTTAGTATAGCATTTAGTTCCAAGAGTAACAACAAGAAATAAATGAATTAAAACTTAATCTAATTCTAACAATTTATTAAAGACAAATAAAACAATGTGTAACAATATAAAGTCTATTGTGTCAGTATAGCATTTAGTTCTAAGGCTAACAGCAACAAATGAATGAATTAAAACTTAGTTTAATTCTAACAATTTATTAACGAGAAAATAAAATAATGAGTAACGTCCTGTGTATAAAGTTGAGTTTAAGGGACGTAACGCCGTGCTGGTGAATATATCTGGTATCTTAGGGTGGTTTCTTGGAGAGGTTTTAAAGTCGCTGCCTGGTGGAACTGGTCCACGGTCTGTCTGCGTGGAGTTTGGTAATTTGCGCCAAGAATTCTGGGCTCATCACGTGATTGGTAAATCCAACCACAGAAAGCCTCTCCCTCACTTAACTCTATACCCAGGAATTACTATTTTACTGACCCAACAGGGATAGAAGTATGAATACAACTATTCTCTCACAAGCTATGAGTAAAATGAGTGAGGTTGGAACACCATCAATAATAAATTCATGTTATTGGAATACTTCGTGCTTTGCTATTTTCAACACACTGTTGGATTCATTTCCCTATTTATTCCTATATATATTTCCCTATTAATTCATATATATATATATATATATATATATATATATATATATATATATATATATATATATATATATGGGTGTGTGTGTGTGTGTAAAAATGGAATTGGAAATGAATCCGACAATATGAGGAAGAATGAATAAAGAAAAGAAAGAACAGAATGGATAATAAAAGATGAATTTAATCAATATCACTGCGGAATATTTTCACACAGATGAACTAACCGAAACACATGTGTAAGTGATATTGATTAAATTCATCTTTTATTATCCATTCTGTTCTTTCTTTTCTTTATTCATTCTTCCTCATATATATATGTATATGTCCCTATTTATTCTCATATATTTAAAATAATAATGTGCTCTTATAAGCTTTCTTTAAGGACAATTCACATGGTGTAATGGTTAGCAAGCTAGATTTGCTGACCGTTGTTAATGAGTTCGATCCTCATTGGGTGCCCCAGACTTCTGGATTAATAAATAACTATAAGCTTCCTATGAAATACTTTCTTTTAAATTTTCCCAAATCATGTTTAGATTCTTGCTTGCTTTTTCTTTCATTTTTTCCTTCATTCTTTTTCTTACTTTATTTCTTTTTTATTTCTTCTTTCTCAACTTCTTTCTTTTAATGGTGTAATGGTTAGCATTGAGAATGTGATGTAAGTAACAACAGGAATTGGGACTTGAGTAATGACATAGTTTCGGTTACAGACAGGCAAACACACAATCTCAATTATTATAAAATACTCTTCTACTTGAATTCGTCCATATCATAAAATTATAATTGGTTGCCGTAGAAGTCCAGCCCTGTAGGCTGGGGCTTTAGAATACACCGACTGCACCTCTGCAGAGAGTCAATATTCCTCCAATGAGGCCACCTGTTGGTCATGGGTGGCGACCCGTGACGCTGAAGGATGGAACCCGTCAGTTAAATAGTCTCTGACACACAGCACTCCACTTTGGTCAAGCCCTAGCACCTATATGATTGTCCTAACCCTATTGATCTGCATGATTATTATTATTGGCTTTGTTAAAAATCATTTAGCAAAATATGATTTACACAAAATCTACTCCACAGACAGAAACAAGGTCTTTAGCTCTGTTTTGATAACCAATCTAGGAGAAGGAAAACTAAATATAAATAGCTTTTGTACTTTGCAAACTATTGTTAATGAGTTCGATTCTCATTGGGTGCCCCAGACTTCTGGATTAGTAAATAACTATAAGCTTCCTATGACATACTTTTTTAAAAAATTTCCCAAATCATGTTTACCACCCTGTCGTCTGGGGCGTTATAATGCACCGACTGCACCTCTGCAGAGGGGTAAGACTCCCCCAATGGGGCCACCTGTTGGCCGTGGGTGGCGACCTGTGATGCTTAAGGATAGAGCCCAGGTGGATGAGCAGTTCATGACATGCAATACTCCACTTTGGCCCTATCTTGGGCTAGACGAGCGGTCGGAGAGGCCCCTCTGATCAATCGGCTGGTCATGTCAAGCCCTAGCACCTATATGATTGCCCCAACCCTATTGGCCTTATAGCAAGCCTCAAACCCTTTTTATCATATGGATGTTAGAAGGCGGTGGCTGCGGGTATACATATCCCGGGAATGATGTTAAACTCTATCTGATGGTGAGGTTCCAGTTTTGGAGGTTTGGGGAATGTGGAGCACCCCTTCATCACCATTGCTCCCTGGTCCACTCTGACCCGGAGTGGTAGTACCTGTTAAGGTCCCATCTATGGGTTACATAGAAAAATGTATTTATAAAAAAATTGTATTATCCATTAAGAATTGATTTATTTCAAAACTTTATCGGCATTAAATGACCCACAGGATGATTTGCCGTAAAAAAAATTTTTTAAATCATGTTTAGATTCTTGCTTGCTTTTTCTTTCATTTTTTCCTTCATTCTTTTTCTTACTTTATTTCTTTTTTATTTCTTCTTTCTCAACTTCTTTCTTTTTAGATTATTTCTTTATTCGTTTTTATTTTTAATTCCTTCTTTTCTCTCTTTCTTGCAAGCACATATTTTTTTTAAATCGGTTGACATAAGTCAGAAATTGAATTAGTTTCGGCAACTTACAAAAAGATAAGGTCCGTAACCCCCGTGATATTTCACGGTTGCATGCTCATTTTTTCGAAATGGGTGCATTCTCAATGTGATCCTAAATGTAAAAAATAAAATATATATAAACATATATATATATATATATATATATATATATATATATATATATATATATATATATATATATATATATATATATATATATATATATATATATATATATATATATATGATTACGAAACCTAGGGAAAACCTTGGAAATGGATACATCTCAACGGAACACTTCCTCAAAACAAGGAAAAAGTTTTTTAAAAGAAAAGAATGTACAAAAATTCATGTGTAGCCAAAAAAATTCCTGTTTTTTTGTTGGAATTCCTACCAATCGCTGTTTATAATCCGATACAAGGTTAAGTTAATGTATATACGAGAATCTCTGGTAGCACAAAAATACCACAATAAACGATAAATATATATATGAAATTTAACATTTTTGAAAAAAAACAAATGATGTTATATAATTGCTGACAGAAATCTGTTTCGACCAGCTCAATAGATCGGTCATCATCAAGAGCAACATATGAGAAAAAACGGGAAAAAATTCCAGCATTGAATATAGCGTTTATTTATACCCTGTCTTCTAACGGTTATTTTTTTCCCGTCTATCTCTTTTATGTTGCTCTTGATGATGACCGATCTATCGAGCTGGTCGAAACAGATTTCTGTCAGCAATTATATAACATCATTTGTTTTTTCAAAAATGTTAAATTTCATACTGTCAGATTAATTTCCATCTATTTTTCACAAATATATATATATATATATATATATATATATATATATATATATATATATATGTGTGTGTGTGTGTGTGTGTGTGTGTGTGTGTGTGTGAAGAAAAGGAAGTGAATCCGACGGTATGTAGTATATTAAGAAAGAATGAAAAACACAGGTTTAAATGGGTTAAGTAGTGAGTTTATTAGCCGACTCTGCAGTGTTTCGATCTCTTAATTAGATCATCTTCAGGGCATTTGTTGGTATATTAAAGGTAATAAGAATTTTTTTATCACAGAATAACAAGAAAAGCGAGTGGTAGTCCTTGTTATTCAGTCTGTTTAAAAATTGTTGAGGTTTGAAAAAAGGAGACGGTTTGAAATATGACGTCAAATATTCTTTTTTACGGTGTGAGTATGGGACTGTGAAAGTGTGTGTATCGAAAAGAAAGCATTGTGCATTTTTTAGGTGTGTGGTTGTGCGTGTGTGTATAAATCTTTTGCGATAAACGACAGCGAAACAAACCTCAAGGTTGTGTGTGTGTGTGTGTGTGTATGAAGATGATCTAATTAATAGATCGAATAGATTAATAGTGTGTGTGTATGTGTATGAAGATGATCTAATTAATAGATCGAAACACTGCAGCGTCGGTCCATAAACTCACCACTTAACCCATTTACACCTGTGTTTTTTCATTCTTTCTTAATATATATATATATGTATATATAAGATGTATAACCTGCTCAAGTTTCACCATAAAGGATCTTCGGGGGGATAATTGTAATGAACTAATGATTATATTGATTAAATACAGGCAACTGGCTTGTTGAAGACATTCCAGGAGTGATGACTAATAGGGAGGAATGGGGAGAGATGTAACATTGCGAGCTCCATTTAAATAGTAGGTAAATATCTATATGTGATGTGGCGGGATCCATTTGGAAATGTGTGTATGGTCAATTTAGAGGAGCAAAGACCGTACGACCTGGTGCCTCCTCGTCAAACAAGGAACGAAAAGGAGTGAAAAAGAGAAGAAAGAAGCCGCCGCAGAAAAGAGAGTTAAAAGGAAGGAGAGACAACATCATCTCCAGAAAGCATCACCTTTTGTTTGCAATCACTGTACCAGAGACTGCCATTCAAAAATCGGTCTGTTCAGCCACTCACGTAGCTGTAGAAAAAAAATGGACTCTACGCCATCGTCTTTAATAGACAGAAGGTTGCCAATCTATCTTATACTGTTCTAGTTAACCCTGGACTGGATCTTGTTGGGCCTCTGCCATTCTCGATTTAAGTAGCTGGGTTTGCCTGAGTTTGCTAGTCTGGATCGTGTTGTTGGGCTGACATTTTCACTGTTCTTTGCTTCTTGAACAAGTTGTAAATCTTTTGATATATCCTGTCTTGTGCCTTTGATAGTTTTTAATAACAAATACCAGATGTTCTTGCTTTTTCTGAGCTCATTTATGTTATCCCAAGTAAGAATGCCTTGGAGGACAGACACACTAATTGCTTCTGTTCTCTTCAAACACCCGACCCCAAACTACCAGCACTTCACACTCTCTTTCTCTCACACTGGTCCTCGCCCTGTGGTCACCAATCAGAAACCGACAGGACGCCTATCACACGTCTTCCCAAAATTCTAAGTTACTTTATATATATATATATATATATATATATATATATATTATATATATATATGTTGTAAACAAAAAGGTTAATGCTTAGAGGGTGAGCCAAACCTGGAATGATAATCAGACACTGTTGAACAGGCACTCACACATAAGCACACACACACACATACACACATACACACATAAACACACACATAAACTAACATCCCCCCACACACGCAGATAATTTGGAAGACGTGAGACATAACCAAATGGACAGTCACTCGCAACAACTTCAGTTTCGGAGATCTTCTGTAGAAGAGATTTTTATCTCGAAATATTAAAAAATTCAAAATTACAGGTTAACAAACAACACCATAGTTATATTATTTTTCTTTACACTTGCATTGTGATAGCCTTCAAAACCAACCACCAAACAAATATATATATATATATATATATATATATATATATATATATATATATATTTGGAGAATATGTGCTTAATTGAAGCGGTACCTAATTTTGAAAGTTAATTAATTAATAATTAATTAATGTAAGGCTAAGCAAATCGAAAAAATCAATCTCTGTATGCACATTTTTCTCGATTTGTTTAGCCTTACATTTAAATAGGTATGCCCGCCTAATTAATTAATTATTAATTAATTAACTTTCGAAATTAGGTACGACTTCAATTAAGCACATATTCTCCCAAAAATTGTCTGCTAAAAAAAAAGCCATATCATAAACACACATATATATACATTACATTATTTTACAGAGAGAGATTCATGGAAAGATGATATATATATATATATATATATATATATATATATATATATATATATATATATATTATAATAGTATACACAGGAATAACAAACTCGAGTTTCACCATGAAGTATACCATTATAATAAATTTGTTCTATTCACGTATTGAGCACTTTATATTTGTTATATCACTATCTTATCATTGTGAAACTTGCATCAACTAACCATTGTGACCAATTTCCTCGGTAAGTCACCTTTTTCATATAAAATCAAACACACACACACACACACACACACACACACACATATATATATATATATATATATATATATATATATATAAGATTTTTGGATGTTTGTTTATTTTTTAGAAGCATTGATGGATAAAGTATATATTAAATACGGCATACGGTCTGTTTGTTGTTATTATTCTCTCAAAAACGCCCCCTTACCTATTATGGTAGAGGCGTGTAGTATCATTTGACAAGCTTAATTTCGCTGGGATTCTTAGCTGTGTACTGTGGTCGAGGCGATGTAGTGTTTCACTATGCTTGCTGAGGTCCCGTTTTCGATTTCTGTCGGAGGGAAATCGTTAGTATATATCGCTGATGAGACTTAATAAAGTCGAAACAGTCTGTACGATGTTCTACACACCGAGCGATCCTTTGCCGGGATTACACTTGTCAAGTTCATTTTATATAAGAAAAAGTATCGAATTTTATGCGATACATGCGTTGTAAGTGCCTTCAAGTAAAAATTTAATATATATATATATATATATATGTTGTATTTTCGGAGGTCTCCCCATGCTTCTTTCGGTATATATTTTTATGTTGTTTTTTTTTTTTTAAGTCGGGCGTTATTACGAAGCATCTAAAAATAAATGAATGAACTCGATGTTATGGAGTATTGGATTCACTTATTTTTTTATTTATTATTATACAGTCATTTAATAAAGGGTATCTAACGAACCCGAAAATTTATGATAAAAAGTAATAATAGATAAAAAAAAATAAGTGAATCCAATACTCCATAACATCGAGTTCATTCATTTATATATATATATATATATATATATATATATATATATATATATATATATATTACATTATTTTACAGAGAGGGAGAGAAAGATTCATGGAAAGATGATGATGATGATGATGATGATGATGAGGATGATGCATAGAGTCTAGTGGTAGTGGTAGCGATCGAGTGGGTCCTATGTGTTTGAGCAGCAGTAGCAGCCATTCCATTTCAAGATGCCAGCATGGCAGGGAATCTTAAACATGGTGTGATATAAACTTGTCTAGAACGTCTCGTCTCATTACGCGGTGGTATTCCGTGACCGGCTCGATGGCCAGCACTGTCCTCCCCCATGCGAATACTTTCTCTGGGGAAATTGAAAGCTCAACTCTCTAGATGTAAGCCACAGACGAAATGATGAAATTAAATATTTCAACCATTCGAAAATCATACATGCGGTAATAAATAGGAAAACGTTAGAGAATTTCAATAACGAAAATAACGATGCAAATTATAAAGACATTGTAGTTAAATCCTATTTAACGGACATAAATTCCACCATCGTATATCACCACACTGAAAGAAAAAATACTAAAAATCAAGGAATTAACCGAATTTAGTTTGTTTTGTTTTGTTTTACGGCATATCAACCAGAGTGGGTCATTTAATGCCGATAAAGTTTTGAAATAAATCAATTCTTAATGGATAATACAATTTTTTTATAAATACATTTTTCTATTTAACTCATAGATGGGACCCTAACAGGTACTACCACTCCGGGTCAGAGTGGACCAGGGAGCAATGGTGATGAATGGGGTGCTCAACATTCCCGAAACCTCCAAAACTGGAACCTCACCATCAGATAGAGTTTAACGTCATTCCCAGGACATGTACACCCTCAGTCACCGCCTTCTAGCACCCATATGATAAAAAGGGGTTGGGGCTTGCCATAAGGGCAATAGGGTTGGGAAAATCATATACGTGCTAGGGCTTGACGTGACCAGCCGATTGATCGGAGGGGGCCTCTCCAACCGCCCGTCTAGCCCAAGATAGGACGAAAGTGGAGTATTGCATGTCATGAACTGCTCATCCACCTGGGCTCTATCCTTAAGCATCACGGGTCGCCACCCACGGCCAACAGGTGACTGCAGAGGTGCAGTCGGTGCATTCTAACGCCAGACGACAGGGCGGTAACCGAATTTAATGAAATGTTCAGTGTTGATCGATTATGATATGAACGCTGAATAGTCAGAAGAATGGATGTGGTTTTTTTCGCTGCACCAAGAAGTAGCGATTTATTTATTGTTTTTAAAGCATATAAGGAAAGTAACAATTATTACTTTTTTTTTTTTTTTTCATTTTATTTTTTTTCATTTTTTTTTTCATTTATTTATTCACTAGTTGAAACACATCAATTCATACGCATTATATACATTTAATTATGTGGAAATGACCTATTAATGAATAAAATATATAATGCACCAGTTATTTTATTTAAAAACTTTTACATTTTTTCAGGTCAATTAACTTTGAATCACGTAGGTTTGTGAATCTGTGTTATGCCTCAAAGATAGGTAAGGTGGTTTAAAGTTAACTGACCTGAAAAAATGTGAGAGTTTTTAAATGAAATAACGGGTGCATTATATTGTTTATTCATTAATATATCAACACTGAAAATTCCATTAAATTCCTTAATTTTTAGTGTTTTTTTCCTTTCGGTGGGGTGACAAACAATGATGGAATTTATGTCCGTTAAGTAGGATTTAACCGACATTGTTATATAGGATTGAAATTTGTACATACGTAAACATCCTACTCATTGCAGTGGTTTATACAATATATAAATAACTAAGTTTATAGCAGATCCTTCTCTTGGATTTCTCTAACTCAGATCCAACTGACAACTCTTCCATCACCTGTTAGAATATTTCGATATATATATTTACCAATCCCTGTGCACGAGCAGGATGCGACACAAGGTCAATTTCTTAAGCGGAGTTCAGCAGGTTTGAATTCAGAGTTTTCCTTCTCCTAGACCGGTTGCCTAACCAAGGTTAAAGAGCCCAGTCTGCCCTACTATTTACCCATAGGTGGAGGGAGAGTAAGATTCATACCTTTCCCAAGGATATTAGCGCTAAATGAAATGCAGTTACCACGTCCAGGATTTGAACTCTGGACGACGAGTCCATTTCACATGACTTTAACCATTACACCACGCGCTTCCTAAGAATATTTTGATATATAAGGTGTCCTACAATACACCACCTAAATTCATAAACTGGGCGAGGTCACGTGGTCTATTTCTCCACCAATCAACAGCCATAATGCGTGGCTAGTTGACTACTTAATCACTGTTAATGACCCGACGTCCATTTGCAATCATTGATGAAGGAACTTACAACCAAAGGATTCTTAACCAAAGATTTCCGCTTGACAAGCTATCTTGCTTGAAGTCTAAATGATGGCCCATAAAAACGTAACATTATGGACCTGTCAGACCATATGACATTTAGGCACTCCTTTTTGATCTCGATTAAGAAAGGACATGTTTTTCATTTACACCGTCAATATCTGATTGTTTTAACAGACGATTTTTAGATTTTTTTTTAAATTATAAAACTAACCCCTAATCCTAACACCTAACAAACAACCGGATATTGACGGTGTAAATGAAAAACATGTCCTTTCTTAATCGAGATCAAAAAGGGGTGCCTAAAGGTAATATGGTCTGATCTGTCCAAAAAGTTTGTATTTTGTCTGGCAATGTTGACAGTACTGTTTTAGAAATATTCTAAATTTTATTGATCCAAGTTAAATAATCAAAATTTGGACCACATGACCTTTAGGCACCCCTTCCGCGATCTCTACTCACAAGGAAACTTTTCTCATTTACATCGTCAAAATTCGGTTGTTTGTTAGGGGTTAGGGTTAGGGGTTAGGGTTAGGGTTAGTTTTATAATTTAAAAAAAAACTCTAAAAATCCTCTGTAAACTATTAACCGGATTTTGACGGTGTAAACGAAAAGAATGTCCCCACGAATCGAGATTGCAAAAGGGGTGCGTAAAGGTCATATGGTCCCAAAATTTATTATTACTTTTTATAATAATTTACAAAGACGTACTATTAATTAGATGGTTTATACTTAATTTGTTTTAGATACTGTAATATTGTAATATAAAGAATTTTAAAAGATTTCTACTCCAGTTGGTTTGTAAAACCTTTTACGAAAATAAATTTATCTAAGGGAAATAATTATAAGTGCCAGTATTACAGAGTTTAGCCTTGTATAATACGAGCAGACAAAAATGTAACTTCCAGTAAAGATTAGAAAATGACTTACAAGACTATTTGATAATCATAAGTCTGACATTTATTATATACTAGCAGCAGCTACCCAGCGTCGCCTGGGTAGAGGGCGGTTTTTTAAAGTTAGTTCCGCAGATCCATAATTACTGAATCCTCGTGGGAAGGCCCATTTAAATCCCTATGTAAAAAAATAGACCTTGCACTGATTAAGCTACCCTGAAAAGAAATGTTAATTTCTACTATCTAAAATATTAAATGAAAAAAGAATCCCATGCTGTTATCATTTAAACTTTATTTTTTAATTATCTTCACAAATATAAATCAAATCTCTATTATGTGTGCTCAAAACCAAGCCCTGGTGATACTTCATGTGTATATATATATTTACTTTGTCGTTAATTGTTTTATTTTCGATGTTTCCTCCGGACATACATATATACACAACTTCCCTTTATATATGTATAGATGAGGTAGGTAGAAGGATGGTGAACAAGAAATGAAAACTCAAAACAAATCAGAGAATGACATCGAATACACCAGAACTTTACCCCCCTCTTTCTTAACCCACCCCTGTACTCATCCACTCCCATCCTTCACTTCCTGTATACTACCCTCACTTCATTCATATCTACCCCTATCCTCCCTCCCTTCACCTCCGTCACTTATAATCGCACAAAATTTTGCTTTCAATAAAAATCATTCGACTGAAGATGTCCGTATGAATTCGGACGAAACGTTTCAACTCTCTGATTTGTTTTGAGTTTTCCTTTCTTGTTCACCATCCTTCTACCTACCTCATACTGTCGGATTCTACTACATCCATCCTATCTCCATATGTATAGATATAGATAGATTGTATTGTAGGCGCGTGGTCTAATGGTTAGAGTCGTAGGAAATGGACTCGTCGATCCGCCCTTTTACAGATCTTATTTTTAGTTCTGCAGGGTGTCTTGCCACCCTCCTGACCAGACAAAATTTGTGGGGTTACCAATTTAGTCACTAATGATCCGATTATGACACATGTATTTACCGCCTATCCCACGTATGTGGGTGTGACACACAATCTTTTTAATGTGGCACCACCCACGAGCCGACTCATGGGATGGTAGGTGCCAAAAATGCGTTGATACCATCGTGTTACATAATCTATGCGGTTGCATAAGATTATTGTCAATCCCCTGTAATTCTGAGGAGATGACACTTTTCATATCATGGCCGGGTCCTGCCATGGAAAATTACAGAAGCCCAAATATGTGAAGTCACGTGGGACCTTTTTGAGTCCCCAGTTTTGCAGTTGGACGTCAGGCAGAGCGGTCGGCCATTTTATGCTCTGTCTAAACTGGAACTCAAGCGCGCTATGTTAGTTAGCAGATGTCTGGGTTGGGAATTGAAAATAAAGTAACATCAAAATAAATTGAAGTCTTGTGTTTATTACCTAAAAACTAACAATGACACAGGGCTTCTGATAAAGAGAATTCCCTAATAGAAAACCAGACCGAAGTCCCCAAGTCAACTCCAGACGCTAGACCAGACCAAGTCAAGATGATAGAAATGCCAAAGACGATCAGAAGCATACCAAGACGACCGGCAGAAGAATAGATGTCCAAGTAAGTGAAGAAGAAGAGGTATGCAATATTATAATTATTTAGTGCCAGTGAGGAAGGCGTTATGCAACAATCGGCAATGCGGCTCAATAAACCCAGCCCTGTCCCTTTAAATCAAGGGGGAGGTGTTGCCTGGGTGGATGGCCCTTGGGATCAACGCTGTTTAATTACTTAACCGGTTCAGGGCCGAAGCCACTGGACCCCTGACTGAAGTCAGGTAAGGATATTTGCCTCTCATCCCACTTATGAGAGTTGGACACAAGGTCTCGTTTTAACGTGGGCCCACCCATAAGCTTCGGCTTATGGGTGGTAAGCACAAACATTGCGTCGATCCCGTCGGCATTCCCCCTCAAGGGGGCGCCTCGGTCGCTGGGCAATAAACCCAGCACTGCCCCTTTAAATCAAGGGGGCAGGTATTGCCAGGGGGATAGCCCCCTGGGATCGACGCTATTAATTACTTTACCGATCCAGCGTCCGAAACTCACTGGACCCTCGACGTGGTCAGGTAAGTATGTCTATTACACAGGTAGTACTGGGTTACATGGTACCAGTAGGACATTGAGCGATCTGACACTACTAATTTACACGGCAAGAATTTGTCTGAGAAACTAGACTTATACACGATTATTCCCGCTAATTTAAGTGAGAGTTGAGATATCAATGCTTTATGTTATTACATGGCTTGCTTCTAGGCTGAAACAGCTGCCTGTGCCGAGTCAAATTAACCTGATACAGAAAAAGATAATTTTCGAGAGATTTTTCTTGAAAAACTCCTTAAAAGAACACAAAACGTTTATTGAAAATTTCGTAATCAATAACAAGCAACATGTTCGCCGCGGGATTCAAACCGATAGTTGATAAACTAATAGGAAGCCGTTTGCTAAAAAATGGCGCCTTTTTCGTTCACATCGTCTGCACTTTTGCTTCGTTTGATTAGCAATGCGCATGCGTAAGTTTACAACGGTTATTATAATTTGTTTGTTTTTTTCTTTTTTAGTTTTTGTTTTGTTTTGTTTTATTGTTGTTGTTTTTTTTTGCCTTGCATTGCATTTGCTTAACATATTTCTTTGAATACCTTATCTTTCGGGAACACGATTGTGAAATTTCTGACACATATAAAGACACACACACACACACCCACACACACACACAAATGCATATAATATATATATATATATATATATATATATATATATATTATATATATATATATAGTTGATACATTTCGAAACTTTTCCATTATATATATACATATATATATGCATACCCATGTATTCTCTCTCTCTCTCTCTCTCTTCACACACACACACACACACACCACACACACCACATATATATATATATATATATATAAATATATATATACATGTATATTCATGCATATATATAATATATATTGATAAATATATATATGGATTCATTGATATATTATACATATATGCATGTCACACCCACACGAACACCCCAACGCACTAGCACAAACACATACACAAACACTCACACACACACACACATATATATATACATAAATATATATATATATGTGTGTGTGTGTGTGTGTGTGTGTGTGTGTGTTTGTGCTAGTGCGTTGGTGTGTGCGTTTGGGTGTGACATGCATATATGTATAAATATATCAATGAATCCATATATGTGTATATATGAATATACATTTATATATATGCATGAATATACATGTATGTATATATGTATATATATATATGTGTGTGTGTTTGTGTGTGTGTGTGTGTTGGTGGGTGTGTGTGTGTATACATGGGTATGCATATATATATGTATGTATAAAATGGAAAAGTTTGGAAATGTATCAACTCAAATAGCAAATCTATAGTTATATATAGGTGTATATATATATTTACCAACCCCTCCGCAAGAGCACGATGTGACACAAGGTCAATTTCTTAAGCGGAGTTCAACAGGTTTCAATTCAGAGTTTTCCTTCTCCTAGACTGGTTGCCTAACTAAGGTTAAAGAGTCCAGTCTGCCCTACTATTTATCCATAGCCGGAGGGAGATTAGGATTCATACCTTTCCCAAGCGTATTAGCGCTAAGTGAAATGCAATTACCATGTCCAGGATTTGAACTCGGGGTGACGAGTCCATTTCCCATGACTTTAACCATTACACCACGCGCTTCCTAACAATATAGGTGTATATATGTGTATACATATGTATATATGTATGTTTCTATATATATGTATAAATTTATATATATATATATATGTATATATACATGTATATATATATATATGTATTTATATACCTCTGTCTATATGTATATATATATGCACATATATATATATGTGTGTGTGTGTGTGTGTGTGTGTATGTGTGTGTGTGTGTGTGTAACAGGTTAATGCAAAATATATACTTATATTATTTTCTCCCATACAAAACACATATAACCTCTATACAATAATAATATTAATAGATAAATATATATATATTGATGTTGGTATATACCATTTCATAACTGCTACCATTTGGTTTCATGATCGTCTAAACAGAGCAATCATCAGACAGGAAAAGAAAAGATTTTGTAAAAGTGAAAAAAATCGAAAAAATATGGACAAAATGGATTGTGCGTTGCTGATTTGAAATTGCGTAACTGAATGATCCAGGGAGAAAAAATGTAGTGCTGAAGTGTCATGTCCATTTGTTGAGTGAAAACCATCTTCTGGTTAAATTATCTTTTATTACTTTTATATATATATATATATATATATATATATATATATATATATGATAAGTGTGTAAACACGATGTATTTGGATATGGCTTTTTGCCGACAATTTTTGGGAGAATATGGGCTTAATGGAAGTCGTACCTAATTTTGAAAATTAATTGATTAATAATTAATTAATTAGGCGGGAATGCCTATTTAAATGTAAGGCTAAACAAATGGGTCTCCGTGGTGAAGACACCTAGCTAATGATTTTTTTTTATTAGGTTTGGGAGTGGTTCTTTTCAACCTACATGTGGGTGGAACAGTGGCTGATTATTTTTTACATAGGTGTTACTGACACCTACATTTTTTTCCAGTTTCATATTAAGGTCCAAATTGATTATAGGTTTTACAATTGTTTATCCAGTTATATTCCCTTCGTTCAATTAATAATATAAATATAGGGAGAGTCAAAAATTATCTGGGCTTTTACTATAAAATATGTATATATTAATTCGTTTGTTCCTTAATCTTCCGACTGTTATCATCTTGCAACACCCTCTGGTTAAAATGAGACCACCCAAATCGTCCAAGATGAAATGTACTAATGAAAATCCTGATTATCTGGTGTTGCTTGTCCACTGAATTCTTATTTCTTATAAGTATCGTCACCTCAGGTAAATAATGAAACATTCCATATTTATTTTCAAATCAAATATGTTAATATGTAAGTGTGGATGCATGTTTACCTGTACAGTTCTTGGCACGTCTTTGTACGGTCAAGGTTTTCATTCACTTTTTCCTCAGGTGTTCTTGAAATCACTTTTCTTTTTTTGCCAAAATAAAATATAGTCGTGCTTTTATGGCTAAAATAAACCCTCGCAGGAGACCGCTTCAGTTTAGTCCTTAATTTACGCATGTATAAGAGAAAATGGAAGTTTTGAAAGAAGACTTACATATTTACAATGTATTCCATATTCCATACTTGTTAGAGGCGCCACGTGCTTGCTGAATATGTGTTGCTCATTTCATGCGGATTATGTTAACACTTTTCAGGAAAGGTCAGTTTAAGTCTCATGACAATAAACAAGATATAGACAAAAGAATTTACAGCTTCTGTGACATTCTTTTTTATTCAATTCTATATAGACAATTTGAAAGTCACTGCTTACTTCTCGTTTACTTTAAACTAAGTATTAGATAGGAATACTTGAAACCACATAACTGTGAAAAATATTAGCATTAAATAGGAATACTTGAAATCATATGACTGTGTGCAAATTATTAAATAGGTGTACTTGAAACTAAATAACTTGTGAAATTTTTAGGAAAAGAAAAAAAAGGGTAATTAGAGTTACGGCCCTTTGATTAGCTCAGTTTTTTTTTTTGGGGGGGGAGCCGACAGGGGTGAGTTGTGGCCCTTTGTGAATACACATACACATAAACACCAGAAAAAAAAAGGTGACTTGGATCCAAGAACACCATCTCAACCATTAAGCGTGGTGGTGGAAAGATTATGCTTTTAGTTTTTGTCTTTGTTAATGGGTCAGGACGACTACATCGGTCCGAGGGAAGGATGGATAGGGCCAACTACGGGGAAATCTTGGGTGAAAATCTCATTGCTTCAGCCAAGACACAGAAGATGGATCGTGGTTGGGTATTCCAGCATGACAATGCCCCCAAAGTATATGGCTAAGACAACAAATGAAGTGACTCAATAAGAAGCCCATTAAGGTAATGGAATGGCCTAGTCAGTCTCTGGAGCATAATCCTTTAGAGAATCCGTGGAGGGAGCTAAAGCTTCGAGTTTCCGAACAACAACGTACGAACCGTAAGGATTTGGAGAGGATCTGCAAAGACGAGTGTGCCCAAATCCCCCCGGGATATGTAATAACTTGGTAACCAACTACAGGAAACGCCTGGCTGCTGTGCTTGCCAACAAGGTTTTTTTCTTTTTACCAAGTACTGAATTATATTTTGCTATGGGGTGAAATACTTATTTTATCAATAAAATACAAATAAATGTTCCCGCCCTGTCGGCTGGGGTGTTAGAATGCACCGACTGCACCTCTGCAGAGGGGTAAGACTCCCCAATGGGGCCAACTGTTGACCGGTGGGTGGCGACCCGTGATGCTTAAGGATAGAACCCAGGTGGATGAGCAGTTCATGACATGCAATACCCACTTTGGCCCTATCTTGGGCTAGACGGTCGGTCGGAGAGGCCCCCTCCGATCAATCGGCTGGTCACATTCAAGCCCTAGCACCTATATGATTTCCCCCAACCCTATGCCCTTATGGCAAGCCCCAACCCTTTTATCATATGGGTTGCTATGTAAGCCGGTGGCTGTGTCTAAGTCCTGGAAATAACGTGAAGTCTATCTGATGTGACTTCCAGTTTGAGGTTTGGGGAATGGGAGCACCCCTTCATCGCCATTGCTCCCTGTGTCACTCGACCCGGAGTGGGTAGTAGCGTGTTAGGGGCCATTAGGGTTAGATAGAAAAAAATGAGTTGATAACACAAAATTGTATTATCATAAGAAATTGATTTATTTCAAAAACTTTATCGGCATTAAAATGACCCACTTGAGGTTATATGCCGTAAAACAAAAAACAACCAATCAACAATCAACAAATGAAATTGATATAATGAGATTTCTATTTTTTATATTCTATCTCTCACTTTCCATGACGAAAGTTATACACCATTCTACTTTGTAAGTGGCCTTTGAGACATCAGGCAGGTATGAAATAAGTTATTTTCCCCAGTGTATTTTTCTTTTCTCTCCTTGGGTCAACACCAACATTATATACATGTATATGTAGCATCCCCCCACTCACGTATATAGTATATATATTATTATTATAATATAATATATATATATATATATTATATATAATCTC
>CM042153.1:82091527-82114996 GCA_023376005.1 Doryteuthis pealeii
ACCCTGGCAGGGGGGAGGGGGGCACTACTCATCAGCCTTTTCCAATCTCAGTCTATGGAGCCGGCACTTGCATTCACCATCTGTTCCGAGTCACCGCCATCGAGCCTTGTGTATCTAAAGACCCTGTGTGGAGCGGGTATGGTTACCAGTTGTTTTCCTAGGTGTCTAAAATAATATATTGACCAGCATGCGCCCCGCACCGGGAGTTCTTACTACACGGCCATTGTGGCCTTACCGCCAGTACAGCCCTGCCGCGTCACCCTCCTCTAATGTCGGCCCGTAGTTTTCCACTCTTCGCTTTGAATTTTGTTACTTTCTGTTAAATAACACATTTTACCTCCACCTATTTGTTCACCACGTCGTTTGGTTTCTTACATTTACCCTTCCACCCCTCCACAACAGTCAATTCATAAATATTTGCTTGAACGCCTCGCCTTTGCCTTTTTCCTTCTCATTCCTATTCAACTCTATCCCTTCCCCTCTTTTCCATTTTTACTTTTTCTTCTGGATCTACTGCTGCATAGGCGTCTTTGAAGTAGTATTATATTATTACATTGTATTTTGCCGATATACTGGTTTGCACATACTTGGTCCTACTCCTTCTCTACCAGTCCACTGGTACTATTTTTAATATAATGTGCCAGCTCACGCGCTCCACCTGATCTTAGGCGCTGAGCTATTCCATGTTTCACGCACTCCACTGCCTTTTGGTTACTCCAAAGACATACTGTTGATCTATCACATTTCTTAGCCTGCTTAATCCGCTGCTGGCACAGCGACGTGGAGCCGCCTGTCCACGCATTTTCACCACTTGGGTCAGTCTTCCTATACCTTTCATTCGCATTTCTAGTTTCCATTTTCCCGTAGATCACATTTCGCGTCACTAACGCATTACGCTTACGCGAATTCCTGTTGCTTTTTTTATTATCACTTTCTCCATTCGATTTATTATTTTTTATCATTGCACGCTGGTGACATATAATTCACTCACTGGACTCGCCCTACCACCCACCCCATTTCCCCTTGTCAGTTCTGCCTCGTACGCTTGTATTGCTCTTTCTTTTTTCTTTTTCATTGGAGTGGTGAACCATTGTAATGGGCTGATTTAGCGGCAGTGTCAGCTGTATGTTGATTTTTGGAGAATCTGTCACCTCGCATTTCCTTCGATCCTTATGCAAGGGACCCATACACCCCCCCAGACAATACTTTAGTCATTTTTTTCCTTGTCCTGTTCAAAATTTTGAATATGTCAAGAATTGATAGTTATTGTTTTATTGTTCGAAGTAATATATTATTCATAATCATGCATATATTTTATAAATTATTATTACTGTATGTATGAGGAAAAGAGTCTAACGAAGATGTAGATGGATAATCAATTTTCTATCTTATTCCACATTTTCAACATCACATCACCTACACTAATGTGTTTCGGTACGCTGTTGCATCAGAATGTTACGGATTTAGTTTATTAATTATTATTACAGTAATCAAGACTGGATTGCAATGATGCAGATGATATCTAGGACATGAATGAATAAAATACCGTACACAGATTTTGAAGAAGGTGATGAAGGTCGGCAAAAACTGTGTCAAGACATTTTATTCATTTTTCCTTCCATTATTTCACCCATTCTTTTCTTTTTCAATTATTTTCCTCATATTATGTCGGATTCATTTTCCTTCTCCCACTATGTATGTAAATCTATATTTTATTGTTGGCTTCCTTCCGTCTAGTGGAGTAGTGTAAGGTTTTTCTTTTTTTTTTGTTACTTGCTTAAAGCTACATAGCATGGCGGGTTCATATGAGGATGAGCTGTTGCCTGTGCCAGCAAATCTGCCCTCTCTGCACTGCCGCTGTGTCCAAGGAGGTAGAGCATGCCATTTGGCACACGGTAAGTATCGCTGAAGTTGCTTGAAGCTAGCGCTGGATTTCAGCATCACAACCCCACCTTGGCACTCCAGCTCCTGTTTATTTCGGGTTCTAATATATCTATCTATATATTATATATATTATATATATGTGTGTGTGTGTGTGTGTGGTGTGTTGTGTGTGTGTGTCCTGTGTGTATTTGGGCAGTTCTTTCATTATATGCATGTAAATTAAACAAAAGATACATCTCCTATTTACTTATTTTTGCATTTTTCTAATTTTCTGGCCAACTTTTTGATATTTGGGTGGAATTCGTGTATAGTCCACCAAAGTTCAGTCCCGAAGTCATTTTGGCACTTCGAAGTGCCATCACTCAGGGGTGATGTATTCCAGTTTTATTATTATATATTAATGTGGAGGCTGGAGGAGAGATTGATGAGAAGGATTATAGGCATTTTAGACTGTGTGTACTGTATTGGATATTTTGTTTAAGGATGGTTTGTATTGTTTATGTATAGCTTCTAGTTTTTGGAGGTTTTGTTTATTTTTTTTCTTTGTGCAGAATGTGTGTATTTTCCGTTAGCAACTTTCGGTACCACACTGAAATACATCACCCCTGATGATGGCACTTCGGTGCCGAAAGTACTCGGAACTGCACTTTGGTGGACTTATCCCACATTCCACCAACATTAAGGTTGGCCAGCATTAGAAAATATCAAATAAATTGTTAACAGGGGATGTGTCTTTTTGTTTAATTCTTATATATATATATATATATATACATACTAGCATAGCCATCAGCTCCACTTAAACGGCATGACCACTCCCTATGACCTCGTTTGTTTTAACATAATGCGATTCCTTTAAGGGAAGGTACGTAATGGTCAGGAGGTAAAGGCTCTGACTGACTACACACATCGGTTGACTTTCGATCCCGGCCAGAGCAGCTTGCATTGACTTATTAAACTGAGAGCGCGAGAACGCACGACACTGACTCTATGAGATGACATATATATATATATATGTTATATTATATATATTATATAATATACATAATATCTACTATTACATGTCGGCGGGAGGGTGTTTGGTGCATACCTTTCCCAGGCTTATGCGCTATGGGAAATGCACCACACTGTCGTCCAAGGTTTTGAATGAGTCCATTTCCTACGACCTCTCTCTCTCCCCCCATCTCTTTCTTTCTCTCTCTCTCTATATATATATATTTGCTATAGAGTATCAATACATTAAGGTTTGATTGCTCCTATTGGTTTCAAGCAGCGTACTGACCCTATCTTTGAATGCTACTTACAATACCTTAATATGTAAATGTATATAATCTTGTTTACCCACTCTCTCTCTCTCTCTCTCCACACACGCACACACTCTCTCACTCCCTCCCTCTCTTCTCTCTCTCTCTCTCTCTCTCTACTTCTCTTCATCTATCTCTCTCTTATCTCTTCTTCTTTCTTTTATATTCATTGAATAGATTTGCCTTATCGTTTCCTCACTACCTTTTAACCATTACCGTCCTGTTGAGTGCGCATATTTGGTAGAGATAGATTTTTCCCAATCACACTTGGTTATATATTCTCTGTTTAACCGTGATGCACAGACACGAACATTTTAAGGTAGTCGGTTCGGACCGAATGCCGGATAATGAATTGTTTTCCTTCGCTAGGATCTCATCACTCACATCCATACCTAACTTTAAAGTTGTTTCTTTTTTTAATTAATCAAGCACTGTTTTGATTTGTTTCTTTTTTGGGCATATTAGCTTTTGGGGTGTATTCAATGCCAAGCCAAATCAAGAGGAATATTCGAAAGCGAATGATGGGCAATATGAGAGGGAATTCAGTAGAATCCAACTTGTAATATTACTTTCAGAGAGAATCGGTTGGAGGTAGATAGACTAAATTAAATTCAGAGAGAGAGAGAGAGAGGGCAGAGACAGAAGACAGAGACAGAGCATAGCCAGAGCCAGAGAGGGAGCACAGCGAGACAGCCACAGACGAGACCAGACAGAAGCGCGGGAGGTGAGATGAGATAGAGGGGCGTACGGGGACCACGAGAGAGAATGTCCATCTTTTTGTCTTTTTGATATTAAGTGAGAGAGGAAGAGAAAGAGAGAGGAGAGAGGAGAGAGAGGAGAAGACAGAGCGAGAGCATCGGCAGATCAACTGTGGAGGAGACAATAAGAGAGAATAATAATGAAGACTTTTCGCTCTTTTGTACCTCCATAGTGTGTCTCTCTTCTCTCTCTCTCTCTCTCTCTCTCTCTCTCTCATCTCTCTCTCTTCCTCTCTCTCTCTGAGTCTCATGGAAGGATCGATAACAGAGACTAACTCAGAAGCGTACTAAGAAGTCATAAAAGGGGAGTTAAGAGGCCCAACGGAGAACTGTTCTTTCTTCTTTCTTTATCTCTCTCTCTCTCTATCTATCTCTCTCTCTCTCTTTACATCTCTGTCTCATCTTCTCTCTGATTAATCGGGAGAAGGCTGATAGACTAGACTGAACCAGATAGATAGATAGAGAGGGAGAAAGAGAGGGGGGATGAAGGAAGATACAGGGTCTAAGGGGGTTAAAGAGGCCAGAAAAGAGAGACTGATTTTCTCTTCTTTATCTCTCTCTGCTCTCTCTCCTCTCTATCTTCTCTCTCTCTCTTACTCTCTCTTTCTCTCTCTCCGCCTCTCTTCTGTCTCTGTTCTGTCTGTCTGTCGGTCTGTCTGTCTTCTCTCCCTCTCTTTGGTTAATCGGAGAGAGACAGATCGACTCGACTACACACTACCCACACCCACCACACACACCATTAATATATATATATATATATATCGGATTTCAATTCCGGCTGTAGGTAGTTACATGTCTAGCCACTGCGAACTTGATAAGTCGAAACACGTGTCTGTGGTTGACCCTATATATATATATATATATATTTATTAGAAAGAGAGAGAGTAGATAGATAGATATATAGAGAGCGGGAGAGAGAGAAGTTGATATTTATTAGAGAGTGTGTGTTATAGATGCAGAGAGAGGAGGTGAGAGATAGATAGAAAGAGAGAGAGAGATAGATAGAGAGAGAGAGAGAGAGAAGGTAAATTAGATAGCGAGGGACGAGGAGGGGAGAGAGCAGGAGAGAGAGAGAGATCAAAGAGACAAAAAGAGTGGGGGCTGGGCAGGGAAGACACTTTCCGCTTCTTTGTATCTTAATATGCCGTTGAGTTTTATCGCCAATCTTGGTTACTTCAGTCGGAGCGGCGACTCTCCTCTAATTTTGGAGCCTTTGACCCATAATATGTCTTTGGGCCGCGTTCCGATATTACTATTTACTTCATCATCGATTTTCTTGTTCTCCCTGATCGCCTCCCCCCCCATCGATTCCACCCCTCTCGACCCCCCCACCCTCCAACTTTTCGAGCGCAAAACCCCTTCGCGAAGAAGTGTTATAATGTGAGTGTCAGTTGTTCACATCTACATGGTCGATGATAATGGTTTGCAGAGATTCACTAACTCTTTGGACAAGGCTGACGCATGAGCAGGCTTAAGGAGAGGGAGGAAAGGAGGGAGAGAGAGAGAGAGCAGAGAGAGAGAGAGAGACAGAGAGAGAGGACGAGAGGAGAGAGAGAAGAAGAAGATGGGGACTTAGGATAGGGCTGACGCAGAGACAGACAGCTAGAGAGAGAGAGGGGGGAGACCGAGAGAGTGACGATAGTACAACAGACGCTAGAGAAGAGGGGGGAGGGGACAGGACAGCAGAGAGAGAGAGAGAGAGAGAGAGAGAGACGAAAGACATGGGGACTTAAGGTTGGGTGAGCAAGAGAAACAGACAGCTAGAGAGAGAGAAGGGGGAGCAGAGGAGCGAAGAAGATGATGAGACAAAGACAGATAGATGGGGAGGAGGGAGGGACAGGAGAGAGAGAGGAGAGGAGAGAGGGGGAGTGTCCAGGCAGATAGAAAGATGACGGCTGGCAATAGCAGAAAGGGATTAAGAGGACAACGAAGGGAGAAGGGGAAGGGGACAGAGACCAGAGAGGAGAGGGAGAGAGGCAGGAATGGGGACTTAGGGTGAGCTGAGCGAGACGATAGCTAGAGAGGGAAGGGAACAGGAGAGCGAGAGCAGGACCCAGAGTAGTAGATAGAGAGAGGACGACAGAGGAGGGAGAGATAAGACACACCAAAGAAAGGGAGGAGGGAGGGGATCGACGTTGAGACATACAGTTTGGAATATAGTGGAGGAGTTCACGAACTCATGGTAAGTTTGACATGTCAACCGACACGCATACGTGTGACCACGTGTGTGTGTGTGTTGGTGTGTGTGTGCGCGTTTTTTATCTATTGTGAGTGTATGTATGTCTGCGTGTATGTGTGGTTATACTATAATCACACATACACACCATTTATATATATATATATATATATATGTGTGTGTGTGTGTGTGTGGTGTGTGTGTAGTATAATAAAATTGAAACACAGGTTTAATGAGTTAAGTGGTGAGTTTATTGGTCGACGCTGCAGTGTTTCGATCTAATTAATTAGATCATCTTCAGGGCTTTTGTTGGTTGTGGAAGGTGATAACTTTGTCTCAGTAATGACACTTTTTATCACCTTCCACATACCAACAAAAGCCCTGAGATGATCTTTAATAGATCGAACACTGCAGCGTCGGCCAATAAACTCACACTTAACTCATTTAAACCTGTGTTTTTTCATTTTTTTATTTACTACACACCGTCGGATTCACTTCCTTTTATTCACACACACACACACACACGCACACACACACCACCACAGCACACACACACACACAATATAATATATTTGTATGTATGTATTTGTGTATATATGTATGTGATGAAAATGTCAACCTAAAGCGCATACATGTGACCAGTTCTTATATGTATATATATATATTATATATTATTTTTATATATATATTGTACACTTAAGTATGTTTATATTATTGTTGTGTGGTGTAATGTATGTGTGATGTTGTGTGGTTATATATATTAATGCATTATATTATATTTATTTATATATATTATTTATATATTTTTATGTGCGTATTCGTGTGACCAGTTCTTATATACATACAACCATACATGCATACATGCATACCATATATATTATATTTATTATATGTGTGTGTATGTGTATGTGTGTGTGTGTGTGTGTGTGTGTTCATATATATGTGTGTGTACATGTATGTGTGGTTATTCGTGCTAATGTTCCATGTAGGTTGAACTTGGGCTCACAATCAGCGTCCATCGTTTTCGTATACATATTTAACAACCCCCTCCGTCACGGGCAGAGTGTGACACAGGGTCATTTTTAAGAATACGGGCTTTAATTCAGCGTTTTTCCTTCATCTCGACCGGTTTCTATATCAAGATTAAGAGCTCTGTCTTTTCTACTATCTAGCCATTGCTGGAGGGTATTTTGTATGCATACGACTCACAAGTGAAATGTAAAACCCCGTCCAGTATTTGAACTCACCAGTACAGAAGAAACACACACACATACATACATACACACATCACAGGGCGGGTAGCTCAGTCGGTAGAGCGTGGCTACAACCACAAGGTTCCTAGTTCGATACCGCCTCGCCAACTCAGCGTATGAGTAGCACAGGGATCTGTGCGGTAAAGTAAGGAGCTGATGGTAGGTGTGGCGCTCCACATCAGATGCTAAAACAATCTCCTTGTCTAGCGCTAGTGAAAAGGAGATAGACTCCCTCGCTGCATGGCCGATACCGATATTAGGCCGCCCCGACGAACTTTACTTTTACTTATATATATAAAGTGGAACACAGACATATCACCTGTATGATGGCACTTCGAAGTGCGAAATACTTGGGATGAAAACTTTAGTGCAAATAATCCACGGTTCCATCCAAATGTAAAAAAGTTGGTCAGAAAGCTTGAATAGATCGTTAAAAAACTATTAAACAGGAGACGTGTCTTTTGTTTAATTCCAGATGTATAATGAAAGAATGCTGCCCAAATACACACACACACAACACACACACACACACACACACACACATGTATATATAAGAATATAGGAGTTGGAAGTAAATGAAAAGTTGAAAAAATAATAACTAAATAGATATCCTCTGGCCAACTTTCTCTTCCCTGAATTCGTCACAAACTCACTTTCTCTTCTATAAATACAAATGTATATACCATGTTTTGAATAAACAGACTGATGAAGTTCGCGCTTGAAGCGGAACGAAATATATCTCTCCTACCTCTACTTGTTTGAGTTATTATTTTTGTCCACTTTTCCTTTTTCCTTACCTCATGTGTATATATGTATGTATATATATTTGTGTGTGTGTATATGTCTATTGAATTATAATGAAAGAAGCATATATATATATATATATATATATATATATATAATATTCTTTGGAATGGATGTAATCTATTATTTTTATTTGTCGATGTGTGTTTCGACCTAAATTATTGTTACTTGCAGAGGTGCAGTTTTAGTATCATAAAGAAGGAGTAAAAGATTTATTTTCATAGTTATTCTGTTTTATTGAAATTTGGAGAACATTTTTAATGGTATTGAGTGCGAACCCAGACCCCACAAGATGATGTTTATCATAACGTAGACAACATAGTACAAAATTGAAATGGAAATTGCATCATTTTCCAACAGAATTCCCTAAGAGTCTTCGCAAAGAGCATTCTTTGGCGTATTTTCTCTAATAGGACTTACTCAACGATGTGCTGTTTTTTTTGCTTATTCACGGTAACATCTTTTGACACCCTCTTTTGGAGGGTTCTTCCCCTCTCCTGGGGATAGAGTAAACGTATTCTAAGTCGACTGAGCAGAAATACTTTTTGTTTGTTTGGTTGTTTTGTTTTATGGCATATCAACCTTTAATGCCGATAAAGTTTTGAAATAAATCAATTCTTAATGGATAATACAATTTTTTTATAATACATTTTTCTATCTAACCCATAGATGGACCCTAACAGGTACTACACTCCGGGTCAGAGTAGACCAGGGAGCAATGTGATGAAGGGGTGCTCCACATTCCCAAACCTCCAAAACTGGAACCTCACCATCAGATAGAGTTTAACGTCATTCCCAGGACATGTAGACCTGCAGCCACCGGCTTCTAGCACCCATATGATAAAAAGGGGTTGGGCTTGCCATAAGGGCAATAGGTTGGGAAATCATATAGGTGCTAGGGCTTGACGTGACCAGCCGATTGATCGGAGGGGGCCTCTCCGACCGCCCTTCTAGCCCAAGATAGGGCCAAAGTGGAGTATTGCAATTCATGAACTGCTCATCCTCCTAGGCTCTATCCTTAAGCATCACGGGTCGCCACCCACGGCAAACAAGTGGCCACATTGGGGGAGTTTTAACCCTCTGCAGAGGTGCAGTCGCTGCATTCTAACGCCCCCACGACAGGGCGGGCAGAAATACTGATTACGGAAAAAATGAATGCTCATTTCTTATGCCTTGTGTCAGGCTTAGTTGAATTGCGTAAATAACAAAATTGTATCGCCATCCCTTCTTGTTCCTATCAGGGTTCTGCTAATTATAACCCTGTTTGATTTCTCTGTACAATGGCATATCAAACTTCGCGGGTTATTTTAATACCAAAGCCATTCTTTGAGAAGAAGAATAGTGGCACTATTTAACCCAAAACTGGGAATTACTATGGTCCTGTGTCATTTAGATGACTACAGTAAATCCTCGAATATAGTCCGCCCTTCAGTATAATACGCAGGGGATTTTTAGGGGGCTGTACCTCTGAAAGAAATGCGTCTGAATAAACATTGCTGAACAGCAAATAGAGATTCGGACATTGCTTAGAAAAATATTTTTCATTTTTAACCTCGTAATATAGTACGCACTAGAGATTTTGACCTTTAAATTTTGGGAAAAATGGGCGGATTATACACGCAGGATTTTAGAGGATTTACGGTATATCAGTAGAAAGCACATAGAATAATAAAAGAAATTGGTTATTCAGATAAGAAAAGAGTGATAAGGAGAAAAGCATAGAAGAGCAGGAGAGAGAGAGAGAGAGAGAGAGAGAGAGAGAGAGAGAGAGATTAATATAAAAGAATTACAATATTTTCTTGGTTCTCAAAAAGATCTATGAATTGTGGCCATATGCCAGACTATGTTAATATCTGAAAACGACATGAAATTAAAAAATGTAGATATATAGAAAAAAAAGAAAAAGAAATGACCATAAAAGGAGAGAGAGAGAGAGAGAGAGAGAGAGAGAGAGAGAGAGAGAGAGAGAGAGAATAACCAAAAGTGTATTACAATATTTCCTGTTTCTCAAAGGGCTCTATGAATTGTGGCCACATGCCAGACTATTCTAGTATCTGAAAAACGACATGAAAAATTTTAAAAAAATGTAGGAATATAGAAAAAAGAAAAAGAACTGACCATAGAAGGGGAGAGAGAAAAAGAGAGAGAGAGAAAGAAAAGAAAGAAAGAAAGAAAGAAAGAAAGAAAAAGTGAGAGAGAGAGAGAGAGAAGAAAGAAAGAAGAAAGAAGAAAGAAAAAGAAAGAAAGAGAGTGAGAGAGAGAGAGAAAGAAAGAAAGAAAGAGAGAGAGAGAGAGAGAGAGAGATAAACAAAGAGTATTACAATATTTTCTTTTTCTCAAAGGACTCTTTGAAATAGTGGCCATATGCCAGACTATGTTAATATCCGAAAAAGAAGAAAAAAATTAAAAAATGTAGAAATATATAAAAAAAGAAAAAAGAAATGAGCATAAAATGTGTAGAAAAGGGGGAAGTTAGTGAACTAAAGCAGAACAATCTATGAAGAAAGGGGAAGGTGAAAGGGTGGCTGAAATAGAACAAAGAAATACACACAAAAGCTGAGAATAGAGAGAGGGGGTGAAGGGCGGGGGGTCACTGTTAATCAAACAAAACCAAACTCCAGAAGACAAAACGAGAGGCGAATCGGCAATCTCCAAGACTGACCAGTTTACAGACAGAAAACACTTCAAGAGAAAACAAAAAAAAAAAACAAAGACGTTGTTGGCTCTTTGCACGCGGAAATACCATAGCTCACAATATTTATTGAGCTTCCCTTGTAACAGAAAATGTATGATCAGATTTCAGATATCTGACAATGACGGAGTTCAGATTGATAGTTAAACTAACATACACACACACACCACACACACACACACATTATTAATATATATATAATATATATGTATATGTATATGTATATATGCATATATATATATATATATATATACATATATATGTATACATATATATTAGTATATATATATATATAATATATATACATATATATATATATATATATATACTATATATATACATATATATATCATATATATATATACATTATATATATAATATATATATACATATATATATATATATATATACATAATATTTATACATATATATATATATATACATATAAATATAAATATAAATATACATAATATATATTATATATATACACATCATACGTACATAACGAGAGAGAGAGAGAGAGAGAGAGAGAGAGAAGAGAGAGAGAGAGAGAAATGACGGAGTTCAGCTAGAGAGTTTTAAATAACATACACATACATACACATACATACATTCCTAAGGAGAGAAAGGGAAAGAGAAAGAGAAAGAGAAAGAGAGAGAGAGAGAGAAAGAGAGGGGAGAGTGAGAGAGATTCAAACAGAGAAATGGCGTAGTTCAGCTTGAGAGTTTTAACTAACATATACATACATACATACATACATAACGAGAGAGAGACAGACAGACTGACAGACAGACAGACAGACAGAGGATAAAGTAAAGGGGTTCACGCACTCTTGCTAACTTTGAACCTGTCAACAGACAGCGCATACGTGTGACCAGTTCTTGTATATGTATGTGTGTATTTATATATGTAAGTATACTTTATATATATATATATATATATATATATATATATATGTAAGTATATATATATTATATATATATATATATATATATATATATACGCGCGCACGCGCGCGTGTGTGTGTGTGTGTGTGTGTGTATGTTTGCATGTATGTGTGGTTATATATATGAATTTGGTTTCCTTGAGAAAATGGTTTAGAGCCAACACGGCATTAAGATCTCCACCAAGCTGGGTGTATACCGAGTCTTTGTGCTCACTGCCGTTTTATACGCCTATGAGACCTGGGTTATTTACAAACGACATCTCAGGACACTCGAGAGATTCCATCAGAATTGACATCGCAGGATTTTAGGGATAGAATGGTTGTCATTTAAACCAGTCACCAAAATACTTGAAAGATGCCACCTGTCTAGTATTGAGAGTTTGACCCTTATATCTCGTCTTCGCTGATCTGGTCATCTAGTTCGCATGAATGATTGCCGAATCCCATAATAATATGAAATAAATAATTTTATGGGGACATCTCAACTGGCAAACGTTGTCAGTGCAAACCCAAATTGAGGTATAAGGACTGCCTCGAGGACACTCTGAAGAACATTGCTATTGCTGTGAAGTACTGTGAGAAACTAGCTTGTAATAGACCTGGCTGGAGAGCCGCCATCTACCGGTCTGTGAAAGAATTTGAGCCCAACCGAATTAAACATCAAAAATTGAAGCGGGCTATTAAAAAGGGTGATTTTCAGTCTAGAAACTTTCAAAGTGAAGTTCCAACATGTAGTTTATTTGGAAGAGTTTGTCTCTCCAGTGCTGGCCTGTTGAGTCATCTGAGAAAACACAAGGATACAATGACAAATACTACTGGCACTCAACTATGAGAAAAAAAACAGAAAAACGGGAAATGGTCTTACTGGAGCACGAACTTACAGCCAACAACAACAACAACAACACACATACACACACACACACACAAATATATATATATTGCTGTGGAGCTCCGGGGGAAGCTAGCTTGTAATAAACCTGACTGGAGAGCCACCATCTACCGGTCTGTGAAAGAATTTGAGTCCAATCGAATTATGCACCAAAAATTGAGGCGGCGGGGCCTGATTATTGTGGGTGGGAGACCGCCCAGCAGCATCCTTTTTTTTCAGCCAAAGTAAACAAACAGCAAGTGGCAAGATTACCTGCAGTTGGGAGGGAAATAAAAAGCAACAGCTATTTCTTAAAATAACAGCTTTGATGTTGATTATTTTTTAATTTCTATTAGACCATCGCGTAAACGTGGAATTCGAGTCAATTATAAAATAAGCTGTAGAGTAATGTTTTCTTCTTAGGAAATTATACTGTTTAGATTTTATCACCAGTCTATGACACCCAGCACTCCATTTTGACCCTTACTCTGTCTGGACGGACGGTAGGAGAGGTCCATTCCGATCAGTCGGCTAGTCACATTCAAGCCCTAGCATGCATATGATTACCCCAACCCTATTGCTCTTATGGTAAGCTTTAACCCTTTTATCATATATGTGCTAGAAGCCGGTGGCTGCGGATCTAAATGTCCTGGGCATGACGTTAGACCTCATCTGAGGATGCAGTGCCAATTCTAGAGCTCTGGGGAATGTGGAATACTGTTACACACTGAACACAAACACTTGTATTTAGGAAATTATAAGATGATATGTTTATTCCCTCGGTTGTGTACAACTGAGAGTCGTTGGCAGGGTTACGAAAACGTGGAGCCTTCGGGAGTTCTCTTCAAGTGATCTCGAACCTGATCGTTGTCTGTTTAATCGATCTCCACGGGCTTCTTTTATTGTAGTCTGACCCCCAGTGTCACGCCTCTTTGATCGTGACACCTACGCAGTTTTTCTTGTAGGCACACCTCTTCGCCCACGCAGCCTTTTTTCATTGGCTATGGACAACGCCTACAGATTTCTGCGCCTAAACCGTGTCAAATGTACACCTGCATTTCCTGGTGCAAAAAGGTCAGCTCAGGGTCACATCCTGTTTTCGTTTCCAGCCTGCATCTGACACCCACGCAATTCCTGCGGGTAGCCTGTTTCTCAGGTACACTGATCAGGCAATATATTACAATACCCCTTTATAACCATTACTCCCAGGTCCACTCTAACTCGGAGTGTTGGTACCTGTTAGGGTTCCATCTATGTGTTAAACCTTGCAAACATGAGATAGACAAAGTTAAAGTGAGAAAGAGAATTTATTGGAAAGTTTCCAAATAAGTCGTCTATATATCATTTAGGTTGATGATTTACACGATCGAAAAGACACAGGTCGGCCATCTTTGTTACCTATCGAAAGTCTCGTTGGTGTGTCCCGGCGTTTAAATTGCCCATGCAGAAAATATCCTAGTAACCGGTCTTCGCTGTAAATACGTTTATTTACAAACTAGCAGATCTACCCTGTGTTGCCCGGGATTTCAAAAGTTAAAATTGGGTTTTCGGGAAAAACGTCGTAAGTTGGTTGTTTTTTTTTTTCAAGTGACACCGTTTCGGCTACAGACTTTAATCGTAGCTGGTGTTTTTTTTTCAGCAGCCACTGACTAACAATTTTTGAGGCAGGAGGTTGGGACGGAACTCCGCGAATATTACCGTTAAAATTAAATCTCTTTTGTATTGATATAGACTATTTCATTTTATATCGTAAAGTCGTCGGGGTGTCCTAAAGTCGGTACCAGCCAATCAGCGAAGGAATGTATCCCCTTTTCACTAGCACCACACCTACCATCAGCTCCTTACTTTACCGCACAGATCCCTTGAGGACAATTATATAATGTTGTAGCGATTGTCTGCCCCTGCATAGATGGACCTGGGTCCAAAAGGGGTTTCTTCCCTTAACGCGAGTGGTTCGCCAACAGGTGACACTGCTAGCTGGGAATTTAAACAGCAGGCCGGGAACGTGTGAAATTTAACATAGAAATACATTTCAAATTCTCTCTCTCTCTCTCTCTCTCTCTCTCTCTCTCTCTCTCTCTCTCTCTCTCTCCCTCCCTCTCTCCTCTCCCAGAGAAACTAACATTATATAATGAGGGGGTAATCAAGACATGCATAGAGGGAAGAAAGGGATAGGCAGAAAGTAAAGTAAGAGATTGGTCAATTTTTGACATAATTGCAAATTAAGACTAATGGTTAGCTCAGTCGGTAGAGCATTCGACTAGAAACCACAAGGTTCCTAGTTCGATAACGGCCTCGCCAACTCAGCGTATGAGTAGCACAGGGAACTGTGCGGTAAAGTAAGCAGCTGATGGTAGGTATGGCATCCACCTCAGACGCAAAAACAATCTCCTTGGTCTAGCGCTAGTGAAAAGGGGGTAGACACCCTCGCTGATTGGCTAATACCGACTTTAGGCTACCCCACCGAATTTACTTACTTAGAAACTATTAAAACAGAATTGTTTAAAAACATAATTCAACTCTAAAAGTAAGGAATAATTTTGTATACTTTTCGTGTTAATAAACTAAACAGTAAAAAGGCCTTTAGGAAACAAAAGTTGATTTACTCAGCTCTAGTATAATATATATATATATATATATATATATATATATATATTCTATTGGACGCCATATTATTCCCTAATATTACACGTTTATTCCAATAAGACACAGCTGCTGAGAGGCATCTTTTCTTTTTTATTGACGCCATCGAGGTGTAAAACTACAGCTTTAAGTTATACGTGATTTTATTTTCTAATTTGGTTCTGTCATTTTTTCCTTCAATTTTGTTCTTCATGGATGTGAATACAATGATTAAAAAAGTAGTGAATGCATCTGGCTGAATTGTGTGTCGATAGGAGTGTTGAGGGGGATTAACATTTACCGCCAATGGGCACAGACAGCAGGGTACCATATATTGGTTGAAGTTCGTGCTGGTGTACAGGGTTTTTTTTTTAATCGAAAGCGAGTAGCTCAGCTAGCAGTAAGACTGATAAACAAAACAAAAAAAACACACACAAATAAAAACACTTTTCGTAATTAGTATCTTGACTTTCAGCATCATAGAAAAAAATATCTGGAAATAGAAGGAAAGAAAAAGATGTTGCGATTGTCTGCCCCTGTTGGGATGAACTTGTGTCCAAAAGGGTTATCTTCCCTTGCTACCAGGTTTTTGCCAATAGGTGACAATACTAACTGGTATTTAAACAGCAGCTCGGGAATCTCTCTCTCTCTCTCTCTCTCTCTCTCTTCTCTCTCTCTCTCTCTCTCTCTCTAGTATCCACAAAATTCATTGAAATGTAATTGTCCATTCATAGATTTTTTTAAAAATCGGGTGACACCGTTCACGAATTACCCGAAGCTGGGGATTAGCACTTCACCTATATATTGAGAGATTTTTGGGACAACTTTATACTTACCTCACCCGGTTTCGACTGGGGGTCCGGTGAGCTTCGGCCGGGGACCGGATGTTATAATAATAGCGTCGATCTCAGGGGCCATCCCCCCAGGCAATACCTGCCCCTCGATTTAAAGGGCAGGGCTGGGTTTATTGCCCAGCGCCTGAGGCGCCCCCTTGAGGGGGAATGCCGACGGGATCGACGCAAATTTTTCACCTGCCACTCCATGGGCTTCGGCTCGTGGGTGGTCCCACTTAATAGGGACTTTGTGCCTGACCCGTACAAGTGGGGTACGCGGTAAATATCATACTTACCTACCCGGTTTCGACTGGGGGTCCGGCGAGCTTCAGCCGCTGAACCGGTTAGATTATAATAATAGCGTCGATCCCAGAGGGCCATTCCTCCAGCAATACCTGCCCCATTTGGGGAAAGGGCTGGTTTATTGCCCAGCGCCTGAGGGCCCCCTTGAGGGGAATGCCGATGGGATCGACGCTTTTTGTTTCTCCCACCCATTAGCTTCAGCTTTGTGGGTGGGCCCACGTTAAACGGAGCCTTGTGCCCGTCCATACAGGTGGGGGTATGAGACAAATAAACTTACCTTGGTTAGAGGACACAGTGATCACATAGGCTGTTCCTCCAAAGTGAGACCCAACCATTGCACTGCGGTTCGGTTGACCTTTGCGATCGTCTCAAATGTAGACGACTCAGAATCGCTATTCTAAGTGTGGGGTCTGCGTACGCGCTCACCCCGATAATCAATTCAATAACAGATATTTGAACTTCTCAACGCTTTGCCCCTCAACTATCAGCACGTGTATCTCATGTTCTTTATGAACTCTTTCTTACTTCCGAAGGACTTTCCGTCCTATCTGTTTGTATAATGTCATGTATGTCATGCCCACGTGCTCAGACAATAAAGTCTGTATTGTTTTTTATGTTGTACTTCTTTGTTCGGATTTATTTACGTTGGGAGGTTATTCTGAGACTTTTAACGTATTATAAGAACCACACATTGAATTCTTATAAAGGTATTAAGCTGACACTATAAGCCCTTCTGTCTCTAGGAACATATATTTGGTGTTCATACCTTTCCCAAGGGTATTAGTCCAAAAGGGAACATAATAGAGGGACAGGAGTTCGAACTCGCTTCCTACGATATTGCAGGCCAGCCACTACACCACGGCGACTCACCAATCATTTAATAAATGTATTCTTGGTACGTACGAACATTTTATCAAATTTATTCTATAATTAACACAAAAAACGGTTTATTTTGCAAAACACTTTTGAAAATTCTATAATTTTCTTAAATGAATCAGAAAATTTTAGACAAATGTCAGTAGGTTAGAGTACTTAATAAGAAAAACACATTTTAGAATGAAAAAAAAGGTAAAAAAATGATAGTGTCCTCAAGAGTTTCGCCTTTTCTATTATTAAATTAGTGTTGCAAAGTTTTGGCTCGAAGTAAAAGAAAATCACATTAGTGTAACTCGGCTAAAAAAAAGGACCAACGACTTTTTATAAATTTATTGTTTAAAAAAAAAATTATTAAATAAAATGTCAGACAGTTATGTTCATTCGAGTTTTCTCATCATTTGAATAAATACATTTAAAATATTTTTTTCATTTTAATGGTGGTAGTTTCTCGATTTAGTTTCTTCATTACACTTCCTTTACAGTATAAGAATTAAAGATATAGTTCTAATAATACGTCAGAGTTTTGTGTTAATTATAGAATAAATTTGATAAAATGTTCGTACGTACCAAGAGTACCTTTATTAATTATTGTTAAGTCGCCGTGGTATAGTGGCTTGTCTGCGATATCGTAGTGAGTGAGTGCGAACTCCTGTCCCTCTGTTATGTTCATTTTCGGACTAATACCTTTGGGAAAGGTATGAACACCAAATATATGTTCCCAGGGAAAGAAGGGCTTATAGTGTCAGATTAACACCATTATAATAATTTAATGTGTGGTTCTTATAATACGGTAGAAGTCTCAGAGTAACCTTCCAACGTCGGTGAATATAGACATATATAAATCCGAACAAAGAAGTCCAACATAAAACAATACAGACTTTATTGTCTGAGCACGTTGAACATGACATACATGACAAGATACAAATAGAATAGACGAAAGTCCTTTGGAAGTACAGAGAGAGAGAGAGAGAGAGAGAGAGAGAGAGGAGAGGAGAGGGGGGGAGAGAGTGTACAATACATTTAAGATTTCGTTCTACCAATGGTTTCTGAGCATCATTTTAAATAACTGCTCGTCATCAGGAATTTTCACTTATGAGAATACATGGACTTTTATTCTCATAAATGAAAATTCCTGATGACGAGCAGTCATTAAAAATGACGCTCAGAAACCATTGGTAGAACGAAATCTTAAATGTATTGTACACTATAATAAATAAATACAGCTCTTACAGAAGTAATTGAGCACTTTATTATCATTTCTCCAATACTAACAAAGGGATATATATATATATATATATATATATATATATATATATATATATATATATATATATATATATATAAACCATTATTCACAGAGCCCCTTACCTTCCTCAAGTGTATCCGATTATGGCAATTAGATTGCCAATTTTCTTTATTTATATTTTTCATCTTATAAATCTAAATCAAAATACTCGTGTTGATGAAAGGAAAATTTAGAACGAATTTTAAAGATCATATACGATTTGAGAAGCCTTGAAAATTACAAATGGAAAGAAAACAGCTATCAAAACATATCTGGAATAATGAAAATACTTGACAAATTCAGAAATTCTGAACAAGACAAAACAGATTATAAATGCCAAATGGAATTATTTGGATATATAAGGTGTGCTGTTGCCCACCACTTAAACTTATAGACTCTGCGTGGGGCGTGGATTAAAGCAGCCAATCAAAAGACGCTCGAATATGTGGTTAGTTAGCGATTTGAAACTTGTTCAGTTGCTGAATATATACTTATAAAACAGATAAAAAATGATATTTAAAATGTGTCACATCATTATGGTCCAACTTGTGTACATATATATATATATATATTATATATATATATATATATATATATATATTATATATATTTTATCTATTTTATTTATTATAATTGTTGAATTTTTTTCCATAGGCAACTACCAGGTTTCAGGCTATTTTGCAATCATCAGGTTGCTAATAATTCTCTGATGTTAGCGAAAGACATTCTTGCTGTTATGTTTTGGACAGAAATTACGTCGGCTGATTTTAAAAAATGCAAGAATCTTGTCCTGATGAGCTACTAAGCGAAACTATAAATATGTATATATGATTCATTAGGATTAACTGAAAATTACCCTTTCTAATAGCCCGCTTCAGGCCAGCCCTGGAGAGACAAAATTTCCACATAAACTACATGTTGGAACTTCACTTTGAATGTTTCTGGACTGAAAATCACCCTTTCTAATAGCCCGCTTCAATTTTTAGTGTTTAATTCGGTTGGACTCAAATTCTTTCACAGACCGGTAGATGGTGGCTCTCCAGCCAGGTCTATTACAAGCTAGCTTCTCGCAGTACTTCACAGCAATAGCAATGTTCTTCAGAGTGTCCTTGGGCAGTCCTTAAACTTCAATTTGGGCTTGCACTGACAACGATTGCCAGTTGAGATTATCCCGTAAAATAGTTGTTTTGGGATTCGGCAATCATTCATGCGAACTAGATGACCAGTATATTATTAGATTAGTATATTATATATATCATCATCATCATCATCAGGTCGCGCTGTTGGCCTGGATATCCATGACAATCTCTCTCCATCCGTCTCTATTGCTCATCATTCTCGGGAGGTCATCTGTGCAGCATCCTGCATCCGCACAGAGCTGATCAATGTACGTCTTTGCTGGTCGGCCCACACTGGCGTGCCCATGTGCTGGCTTCCACAGGAGGACGTCGCTTATGAGTTCGTCCTTGCATTTCCAGCAGTGTACCGCGTGTCTTGTCCGTCTTACTCGGATGGTTTAGGTGATATGTGGCAGGTGGCCGTACAGCTGCTTTACGGGGTGTTGTTTCCACGACTTGTTCAGGATCACCGCAGCATTCTTGTGCAGCTCCCATCTAGTTTATTCTCTAGTCGCTTCGTTAGGGTCCAGGTGGTGCAGCCATACAGCAGCACTGACACGACAACAGTCTGAAGAAACTATCTCTTATATATATATATATATATATAAGATTTTTGGATGTTTGTATATTTAGAAACGTTGCTGAATAAAGTATATATTAAATTTTTACTTGAAGGCACTTACAACGCATGTATCGCATAAAATTCGATACTTTTTTTCTTATGGAAAATGAACTTGACAAGTGTAATCCCAACAAAGGATGGCTCGATGTGTAGAATACCGTACAGACTGTTTCGACTTTATTAAGTCTCATCAGCGGTATATACTAACGATTTCCCTCCGACAGAAATCGAAACCGGGACTTCAGCAGACACAGTGAAACACTAGTGAAACACTTTTATCGCCTCGGCCACAGTACACAGCTGACCATCCTAGCGAAATTAAGCTTGTCAAATGATACTACTACTACACGCCTCTACCATAATAGGTAAGGGGGCGTTTTAATTTCGCTAGGATGGTCAGCTGTGTACTGTGGCCGAGGCGATAAAAGTGTTTCACTAGTGTTTCCCTGTGTCTGCTGAAGTCCCGTTTTCGATTTCTGTCGGAGGGAAATCGTTAGTATATACCGCTGATGAGACTTAATAAAGTCGAAACAGTCTGTACGGTATTCTACACATCGAGCCATCCTTTGTTGGGATTACACTTGTCAAGTTCATTTCCATAAGAAAAAAAGTATCGAATTTTATGCGATACATGCGTTGTAAGTGCCTTCAAGTTAAAATTTATATATAATATATATATATTGTGATAAAATCTAAACAGGATATGATCCTAAGAAGAAAACATTACTCTACAGCTTATTTATAATTTACTCGAATTCCACGTTTACGCGATGGTCTAATAGAAATTAAAAAATAATCAACAAAGCTGTTATTTAAGAAATAGCTGTTGCTTTTTATTTCCCTCCCAACTGCAGGTAATCTTGCCACTTTGCTGTTTGTTACTTTGGCTGAAAAAAAGGATTTTGCCTGCTGGGCTGGGCACTGTGAGATCCAACCCACCAAATATCAAAGACCACCGCACATCCCGCCCCTATCTCATGAGGGTGCATTTTATTCCACATAATAAACTCCTAGTCTCTGCTAACCACACACTCGCTACCTTTGTGACTCGTAGCACATCCTCCTTAGGTCTCTGTCTAGAATTATAGCATGGGTGCCTGATATAAGAATAAATCGTAATAAACGGAATGATAGAACTATCTAAATATGCATCTTCAGTAGAAGTATATGCATTAGAGACTATAATATATATAAGAGAAGAAATGTTTAGCATTGCTCTTATTTTAGAAAATGATTGAAATATTTTAATTTACTTATGTGAATACAGCTAAGGAAAGTGAAAGGGAAGAGCCATAAATTTATGAATGAAGCTTTAGATACGATGTTATTACGATAGTAAGATTAATGTGAAATGAGGAGATATGAGTATATGAAGGAAAAAAAGAATAGTTGGTGTATTCAGATAAAATTGGGACCTACTAGCATATGAATATCTAAAAATATAATCTTGAGCATGAGGAAGGTAGGACACAGGTATCAAAAGAGCTGGCGAGTAGGCCACATACTATACAGAAACAAATGAGTAGGCCACATTACTATCAACAGAACAAATGAGTAGGCCAGCATACCATATAACAGAAACAAATGAGCTAGGCCACATACTATAACAGAAACAAATTTGAGTAGGCCAATACTTATGAGAAATTCAGGAAACAAATGAGTAGGCCACATACTTATAACAGAAACAAATGAGTAGGCCACATACGTATCAACAGAAACAAATGAGTAGAGCCACATTTACTATAACAGAAACAATGTAGTTGGATGTAGGCCACATACGTATAACAGAAACAATATGGAGCTAGGCCACATACGTGGGTGAATAGACAGAGAAAGGGGAGCAAATGAGGTAGACAGGCCACCCATACTATACACAGAAAACAAATGAGTAGCCACACCGTACGAGTATAAAGCAGGAACACCGAAAATTTTTTTTAAACTTCATCGATTGGTTTTATTTATACTCCTATACAGGTAAAGAATTATTTGGCTGTTGATCCTAAATTGTGCGTAACAATAAAAAAACACTTAGAAAGACAAAGACAAAGTGCGAGCGAGTATAATGCTACCAGAAGAGACAGAGAAGAGATAAGATTGCAATGACTATCCTTACCGTTAAGATTATATAGTGTCTACTAGATTAGAGAGAAGAGAACCTCAGCATATCTTTATAGGGGATGTGAAGAGAGTAAGAGCGAGAAGTAGTGTAGGATTTTGTAACAAAAAATTATCGCAGGCTGTAGTTAGAGATTCCAGATGATAAGGAATGAGGAAGAAAGTATTTTCCAACCAAACAAAGTAAGCGTACACCTAATACAGAGATAATTCCTGCATCCCACAGATCATATAGACAGGTATCAACAGGATGATGTCATGGTAGTATTTAAAAACTTAGAGACAATCTTGATCTATATCCATGAACAGGATGGGATTGAACTATCGGAACAGCATAAGAGTGCGAAGGCACTACAGGCAACAGGCAGAAGTAATACACTTCCTGTTTAACAAGTCGATAGAGAGGGAGAGACGATCTGCAGGAGGGAGAGAAGATTGTAATGCAAGAAACGAGAGAGGAAGGGAGGGTAGGAGCGGATTACAACCTCCGCCAAACGCTACAGAACTGGAGCGGCTAACAGCCACAGAATTAACAGTTAGTGGGGTTTTTTCCAATGACACTCCCGTTTGAGAGGGAGGGAAAAAGGAGGACATTCGTAACTGACCCAATCTCACCACCAACCGTCCTTATGAATTTAATGCAAGGACTTTGCTGGACGGTCCACACTGGCGTTCCCATGTGCTAGTTACCATAAAAAAAAAGCGGTAAAGTCGGTCGGGGTGCCTGAAGTCGGTTATCAGCCAATCAGCGAGGGGAGTCTATCGTTGTTTTTAGAAATCGAGAGGGGCAGGGGGTGTATTGCCTGGGCGGAGATGCGCCCCCCCCCCCGATGTTAGATTCACGCCGGCAGTATTAAATATCCTTTGCCGGTGGAGTGCAGTGGTACATAAATGGTTAGAGTCTTAGGATTTAATGGACTCGTCGACCCGAGTTCAAATATTTTTGGTCGTAATGCTGTTGTGGATTTACATTACGACATCCTGAATACCTTCGGAAAATTGTATGAATCCA
>CM042153.1:82120096-82122596 GCA_023376005.1 Doryteuthis pealeii
ACCTCACCATCAGATAGACTTTAACGTTATTTCCAGGACATGTAGACCCGCAGCCACCGGCTTCTAGCACCCATGATAAAAAGGGGTTGGGGCTTGCCATAAGGGCAATAGGGTTGGGAAAATCATATATGTGCTAGGGTTTGACGTGATAAGCCGATTGATCGGAGGGGGCCTCTCCGACCGACCAAGATAGGGCCAAAGTGGAGTATTGCATGTCATGAACTGCTCATCCACCTGGCTTCTATCCTTAAGCATCACGGGTCGCCACCCACGGTCAACAGTTGGCCCCATTGGGGGAGTCTTACCCCTCTACAGAGGTGCAGTCGGTGCATTCTAACACCCCAGCCGACAGGGCGGGAACATTTATTTGTATTTTATTGATAAAATAAGTATTTCACCCCATAACAAAATATAATTCAGTACTTGGTAAAAAGAAAAAAACCTTGTTGGCAAGCACAGCAGCCAGGCGTTTCCTGTAGTTGGTTAGCAAGTTATTACATATCCCGGGGGGATTTGGGCCCACTCGTCTTTGCAGATCCTCTCCAAATCCTTACGGTTCATACGTTGTTGTTCTGAAACTCGAAGCTTTAGCTCCCTCCACGGATTCTCTAAAGGATTATGCTCCAGAGACTGACTAGGCCAGTCCATTACCTTAATGGGCTTCTTATTGAGTCACTTCATTTGTTGCCTTGGCCATATACTTTGGGGTATTGTCATGCTGGAATACCCAACCACTACACATCTTCTGTGTCTTGGCTGAAGCAATGAGATTTTCACTCAAGATTTCCCTGTACTTGGCCCTATCCATCCTTCCCTCGGACTGATGTAGTCGTCCTGATCCATTAGCAAAGACAAAAACCAAAAGCATAATCTTTCCACCACCACGCTTAATGGTTGAGATGGTGTTCTTGGGATCCAAGTCACCTTTTTTTCTGTGTGTTTATGTGTATGTGTATTCAAAAAGGGCCACAACTCACCCCTGTCGGCTGCCCCCCCCCCCAAAAAAAACAGAGCTAATCAAAGTGCCGTAACTCAAATTACCCTTTTTTTTTCTTTTCCTAAAAATTTCACAAGTTATATAGTTTCAAGTACACCTATTTAATAATTTGCACACAGTCATATGATTTCAAGTATTCCTATTTAATGCTAATATTTTTCACAGTTATGTGGTTTCAAGTATTCCTATCTAATACTTAGTTTAAAGTAAACGAGAAGTAAGCAGTGACTTTCAAATTGTCTATACAGAATTGAATAAAAAAGAATGTCACAGAAGCTGTAAATTCTTTTGTCTATGTCTTGTTTATTGTCATGAGATTTAAACTGACCTTTCCTGAAAAGTGTTAACATAATCCGCATGAAATGAGCAACACATATTCAACAAGCACGTGGCGCCTCTGACAAGTATGGAATATGGAATACATTGTAAATATGTAAGTCTTCTTTCAAAACTTCCATTTTCTCTTATACATGCGTAAATTATGGACTAAATTGAAGCGGTCTCCTGCGAGGGTTTATTTTAGCCATAAAAGCACGACTATATTTTATTTTGGCAAAAAAAGAAAAGTGGTTTCAAGAACACCTGAGGAAAAAGTGAATGAAAACCTTGACCGTGCAAAGACGTGCCAAGAACTGTACAGGTAAACATTCATCCACACTTACATATTAACATATTTGATTTGAAAATAAATATGGAATGTTTCATTATTTACCTGAGGTGACGATGCTCATAAGAAATAAGAATTCAGTGGACAAGCAACACCAGATAATCAGGATTTTCATTAGTACATTTCATCTTGGACGATTTGGATGGTCTCATTTTTACCAGAGGGTGTTGCAAGATGATAACGGTCGGAAGATTAAGGAACAAGCGAATTAATATATACATATGTTATAGTGAAAGTCCAGATAATTTTTGACTTTCCTTATATGTATATCATTAATTGAACGAAGGGAATATAACTGGATAAACAATTGTAAAACCTATAAACAATTTGGACCTTAATATGAAACTTATTTACCCAGCCCGGAAAAAAATGTAGGTGTCAGTAACACCTATGTAAAAAATACATCAGCCACTGTTCCACCCACATGTAGGTTGAAACGAACCACTCCCAAACCTAATAAAAAACTCATTAGCCAGGTGTCCTCACCACGGAGACCCATTTGTTTAGCCTTACATTTAAATAGACATTCCCGCCTAATTAATTAATTATTAATCAATTAATTTTCAAAATTAGGTACGACTTCCATTAAGCACATATTCTCCCAAAAATTGTCGGCAAAAAGCCATATCCAAACACATCGTGTTTACATACCTATCATATCGTCGTGTAATAAAAAGTCACTACAAGAGGAATATTAACCTACTCTAAACAAATCGTAAAATCTCAGGAGTCCGTTTGGTGTAGGGGTTATGGTACTAGCATGTCAGCTTGACAGTCCGGTTTCGAATCACGCACAGGGCGGTCTTCCTATCTATAGCTCTGCTGATGAGACCTAA
>CM042153.1:82127596-82137596 GCA_023376005.1 Doryteuthis pealeii
ATTAAATTCGGTTACCGCCCTGTCGGTTGGGGCGTTAGAATGCACCGACTGCACCTCTGCAGTCACTTGTTGGCCGTGGGTAGTGACCCGTGATGCTTAAGGATAAACCCCAGGTGGATGAGCAGTTCATGACATGCAATACTCCACTTTGGCCCTATCTTGGGCTAGACGGGCGGTCGGAGAGGCCCCCTCCAATCAATCGGCAAGCCCTAGCACCTATATGATTTTCCCAACCCTATTGCCCTTATGGCAAGCCCCAACCCTTTTTTATCATATGGGTGCTAGAAGGCCGTGGCTGCGGGTCTACATGTCCTGAGAATGACGTTAAACTCTATCTGATGGTGACGTTCCAGTTTTGGAGGTTTGGGGAATGCGGAGCACCCCTTCATCACCATTGCTCCCTGGTCCACTCTGACCCGGAGTGGTAGTACATGTTAGGGTCCCATCTATGGGCTAAATAGAAAAATATATTTATAAAAAAATTGTATTATCCATTAAGAATTGATTTATTTCAAAACTTTATCGGCATTAAATGACCCACGCTGGTTGATATGCCGTAAAACAAAACAAACCAAACTAAATTCGGTTAATTTCTTGATTTTTAGATTTTTTTCTTTCGGCGGGGTGATATACGATGGTGGAATTTATGTCCGTTAAATAGGATTTAACTACAATGTCTTTATAATTTGCATCGTTATTTTCGTTATTGAAATTCTCTAACGTTTTCCTATTTATTACCGCATGTATGATTTTCGAATGGTTGAAATATTTAATTTCATCATTTCGTCTGTGGCTTACATCTAGAGAGTTGAGCTTTCAATTTCCCCAGAGAAAGTATTCGCATGGGGGAGGACAGTGCTGGCCATCGAGCCGGTCACGGAATACCACCGCGTAATGAGACGAGACGTTCTAGACAAGTTTATATCACACCATGTTTAAGATTCCCTGCCATGCTGGCATCTTGAAATGGAATGGCTGCTACTGCTGCTCATATACATAGGACCCACTCGATCGCTACCACTACCACTACCACTAGACTCTATGCATCATCATCATCATCATCATCATCATTCCATGAATCTTTCTCTCCGTCTATGTAAAATAATGTAATATATATATATATATATATATATATATATATATATATGAATGAACTCGATGTTATGGAGTATTGGATTCACTTATTTTTTATCTGTTATTACTTTTTATCATAAATTTTCGGATTCGTTAGATACCCTTTATTAAATGACTGTATAAATAATAAATAAAAAAATAAGTGAATCCAATACTCCATAACATCGAGTTCATTCATTTATTTTTAGATGCTTCGTAATAACGCCCAACTTAAAAAAAAAAAACAACATGAAATATATACCGAAAGAAGCATGGGGAGACCTCCGAAAATACAACATATATATATATATATATATATTAAATTTTTACTTGAAGGCACTTACAACGCATGTATCGCATAAAATTCGATACTTTTCTTATATAAAATGAACTTGACAAGTGTAATACCGGCAAAGGATCGCTCGGTGTGTAGATATCGTACAGACTGTTTCGACTTTATTAAGTCTCATCAGCGATATATACTAACGATTTCCCTCCGACAGAAATCGAAACCGGGACCTCAGCAAGCATAGTGAAACACTATATCGCCTCGACCACAGTACACAGCTAAGAATCCCAGCGAAATTAAGCTTGTCAAATGATACTACACGCCTCTACCATAATAGGTAAGGGGGCGTTTTTGAGAGAATAATAACAACAAACAGACCGTATGCCGTATTTAATATATACTTTATCCATCAATGCTTCTAAAAAATAAACAAACATCCAAAAATCTTATATATATATATATATATATATATATATATATATATATATATGTGTGTGTGTGTGTGTGTGTGTGTGTGTCTGTGTGTGTATGTGTGTGTGTGTGTGTGTGTGTTTGATTTTATATGAAAAAGGTGACTTACCGATGAAATTGGTCACAATGGTTAGTTGGTGCAAGTTTCACAATGATAAGATAGTGATATAACAAATATAAAGTGCTCAATACGTGAATAGAACAAATTTATTATAATGGTATACTTCATGGTGAAACTCGAGTTTGTTATTCCTGTGTATACTATTATAATATATATATATATATATATATATATATATATATATATATATATATATATATATAATATCATCTTTCCATGAATCTCTCTCTGTAAAATAATGTAATGTATATATATGTGTGTTTATGATATGGCTTTTTTTTAGCAGACAATTTTTGGTAGAATATGTGCTTAATTGAAGTCGTACCTAATTTTGAAAGTTAATAAATTAATAATTAATTAATTAGGCGGGCATACCTATTTAAATGTAAGGCTAAACAAATCGAGAAAAATATGCATACAGAGATTGATTTTTTTCGATTTGCTTAGCCTTACATTAATTAATTATTAATTAACTTTCAAAATTAGGTACCACTTCAATTAAGCACATATTCCCCAAATATATATAATATATATAATATATATATAATATATATATATATATATATATTTGTTTGGTGGTTGGTTTTGAAGGCTATCACAATGCAAGTGTAAAGAAAAATAATATAACTATGGTGTTGTTTGTTAACTGTAATTTTGAATTTTTTAATATTTCGAGATAAAAATCTCTTCTACAGAAGATCTCCGAAACTGAAGTTGTTGCGAGTGACTGTCCATTTGCTTATGTCTCACGTCTTCCAAATTCTCTGCGTGTGTGGGGGGATGTTTGTTTATGTGTGTGTGTGTGTGTGTGTGTGTGTGTGAGTGCCTGTTCAACAGTGTCTGATTATCATTCCAGGTTAGGCTCACCCTCTAAGCACTAACCTTTTTGTTTACAACATATATATATATATATATATATAATATATATATATATATATAAAGTAACTTAGAATTTTGGGAAGACGTGTGATAGGCGTCCTGTCAGTTTCTGATTGGTGACCACAGGGCGAGGACCAGTGTGAGAGAAAGAGAGTGTGAAGTGCTGGTAGTTTGGGGTCGGGTGTTTGAAGAGAACAGAAGCAATTCGTGTGTCTGTCCTCCAAGGCATTCTTACTTGGGATAACATAAATGAGCTCAGAAAAAGCAAGAACATCTGGTATTTGTTATTAAAAACTATCAAGGGCACAAGACAGGATATATCAAAAGATTCACAAGATGCAAACAACAGTGAAAATGGCAGCCCAACTACCGATCCAGACTAGCAAACTCAAGCAAACCCAGCTACTTCAATCCAGAATGGCAGAGGCCCAACAAGATCCAATCCAGAGATAAGTAGAACAGTATAAGATAGATTGGCAACCTTCCGTCTATTAAAGACGATGGCGTAGAGTCCATTTTTTATTTACAGCTACGTGAGTGGCTGAACAGACCAATTTTTGAATGGGAGTCTCTGGTACAGTGATTGCAAACAAAAGGTGATGCTTTCTGGAGATGATGTTGTCTCTCCTTTCTTTTAACTCTTTTCTGCGGTGGCTTCTTTTTATTTTTAAAATTTACATTTTTTTTTATCTGCAACTGCGGGAGTGGCTGAACAGACCAATTTTTGAATGACAATCTCTGGTGCAGTGACGGCAAACAAACAGTGATGCTTGCTGCATTTGCTGTTGTCTCTCCTTCCTTTTGGCTCTCTTTTCTGCGGCGGCTTCTTTCCCCTCTTTTTCCCTACCTTTCGTTCCTTGTTTGACGAGGAGGCGTCAGGTCGTACGGTCTTTGCTCCTCTAAATTGACCATACACACATTTCCAAATGGATCCCGCCACATCACCTATAGATATTTACCTACTATTTAAATGGAGCTCGAAATGTTACATCTCTCCCCATTCGTCCCTATCAGTCATCACTCCTGGAATGTCTTCAACAAGTTGCCTGTGATTAATCAATATAATCATTAGTTCATTACAATTATCCCTCGAAGATCCTTTATGGGGAAACTTGAGCAGGTTATACATCTTATATATATATATATATATATATATATATATATATATATATATATATATATATATATGTTGCATAGGGCTCACTCAGGCCACAAAATCGTACATGTTATATACTGTTGCTGGGTCGTATGTGTTAGTAATGGAGTATAAGGATTCACACGTAGACATATGTAGTAGTAAGACTTTTAACGTTTATTTATTTCCCCTCGTGGTGGGTGCGTGTGGGTGGACGAGCTGGACAACGGCACTACGAATGTTGCAGGCTGGCGATCGGGGGGTGAACGGGGTGGGCGCGCCTCACTGCTCGCAGCAGCGCCCGACCGTGTCGACGGTCAGACACCTTGTGCTCTCTTCGCCGTCTCCTGGGGTCTGCCTTCTGGGCTGCCCTGATGACCGCTTAAGTATTGACGACCGCCCACACATCCTTTTGTTCCTTGACCGGAAGTCCTTTCTCTTTGTTCAAATTCGCGTTTGTCCAGATGAGTCCTTTGTCACACCAGACCCTCTGTCTACCTTAGACATTGTCTTCTCAGTTCAATTCTCCTTTGTCTTTTTGAACTTCCCGCGCAAAACAAACTGAACAATAGTCAATCTGCAACATATATATATATATATATATATATATATATATATATATATATGTGTGTGTGTGTGTGTGTGTGTGTGTGTGTGTGCGTGTGTGTAGTATATTAAGAAAGAATGAAAAAACAGGTTTAAATGGGTTAAGTGGTGAGTTTATTGGCCGACGCTGCAGTGTTTCGATCTATTAATTAGATCATCTTCATACACATACACACACACACTATTAATCTATTCGATCTATTAATTAGATCATCTTCATACACACACACACACACACACACACACACACAACCTTGAGGTTTTTTTTCGCTGTCGTTTATCGCAAAAGATTTATACACACACGCGCAACCACACACCTAAAAAATGCACAATGCTTTCTTTTCGATACACACACTTTCACAGTCCCATACTCACACCGTAAAAAAGAATATTTGACGTCATATTTCAAACCGTCTCCTTTTTTCAAACCTCAACAATTTTTAAACAGACTGAATAACAAGGACTACCACTCGCTTTTCTCGTTATTCTGTGATAAAAAAATTCTTATTACCTTTAATATACCAACAAATGCCCTGAAGATGATCTAATTAAGAGATCGAAACACTACAGCGTCGGCCAATAAACTCACTACTTAACCCATTTAAACCTGTGTTTTTTCATTCTTTCTTAATATACTACATACCGTCGGATTCACTTCCTTTTCTTCACACATACACACACACACACACACACACACACACACACACATATATATATATATATATATATATATATATATTTGTGAAAAATAGATGGAAATTAATCTGACAGTATGAAATTTAACATTTTTGAAAAAACAAATGATGTTATATAATTGCTGACAGAAATCTGTTTCGACCAGCTCGATAGATCGGTCATCATCAAGAGCAACATATGAGAGATAGACGGGAAAAAAATAACCGTTAGAAGACAGGGTATAAACAAACGCTATTTTCAATGCTGGAATTTTTTCCCGTTTTTTCTCATATGTTGCTCTTGATGATGACCGATCTATTGAGCTGGTCGAAACAGATTTCAGTCAGCAATTATATAACATCATTTGTTTTTTTTCAAAAATGTTAAATTTCATATATATATTTATCGTTTATTGTGGTATTTTTGTGCTACTACAGATTCTCGTATATACATTAACTTAACCTTGTATCGGATTATAAACAGCGATTGGTAGGAATTCCAACAAAAAAACAGGAATTTTTTTGGCTACACATGAATTTTTGTACATTCTTTTCTTTTAAAAACTTTTTCCTTGTTTTGAGGAAGTGTTCCGTTGGGATGTATCCATTTCCAAGGTTTTCCCTAGGTTTCGTAATCATATATATATATATATATATATATATATATATATATAATAATATATATAATATGATTTATATATATATATATATGTATGTTTGTATATTTTTTATTTTTTACATTTAGGATCACATTGAGAATGCACCCATTTCGAAAAAATGATCATGCAACCGTGAAATATCACGGGGGTTACGGACCTTATCTTTTTGGAAATTGCCGAAAATAATTCAATTTCTGACTTATGTCAACCGATTTAAAAAAAAAATATGTGCTTGCAAGAAAGAGAGAAAAGAAGGAATTTAAAAAAAAATGAATAAAGAAATAATCTAAAAAGAAAGAAGTTGAGAAAGAATAAATAAAAAAGAAATAAAGTAAGAAAAAGAATGAAGGAAAAAATGAAAGAAAAAGCAAGCAAGAATCTAAACATGATTTAAAAAAAATTTTTTTACGGCAAATCATCCTCAGTGGGTCATTTAATGCCGATAAAGTTTTGAAATAAATCAATTCTTAATGGATAATACAATTTTTTTATAAATACATTTTTCTATTTAACCCATAGATGGGACCTTAACAGGTACTACCACTCCGAGTCAGAGTGGACCAGGGAGCAATGGTGATGAAGGGATGCTCCACATTCCCCAAACCTCCAAAACTGGAACCTCACCATCAGATAGAGTTTAACGTCATTCCCAGGACATGTAGACCCGCAGACACCGCCTTCTAGCACCCATATGATAAAAAGGGTTTGGGGCTTGCCATAAGGCCAATAGGGTTGGGGCAATCATATAGGTGCTAGGGCTTGACGTGACCAGCCGATTGATCAGAGGGGCCTCTCCGACCGCCCGTCTGGCCCAAGATAGGGCCAAAGTGGAGTATTGCATGTCATGAACTGCTCATCCACCTGGGCTCTATCCTTAAGCATCACGGGTCGCCACCTACGACCAACAGGTGGACCCATTGGGGGGGAGTCTTACCCCTCTGCAGATGTGCAGTCGGTACATTCTAACGCCCCAGACGACAGGGCGGTAAACATGATTTGGGAATTTTTTTAAAAAAGTATGTCATAGGAAGCTTATAGTTATTTACTAATCCAGAAGTCTGGGGCACCCAATGAGAATCGAACTCATTAACAATAGTTTGCAAAGTACAAAAACTATTTATATTTAGTTTTCCTTCTCCTAGATTGGTTATCAAACCAGAGCTAAAGACCTTGTTTCTGTCTGTGGAGTAGATTTTGTGTAAATCATATTTTGCTAAATGATTTTTAACAAAGCCAATAATAATAATCATGCAGATCAATAGGGTTAGGACAATCATATAGGTGCTAGGGCTTGACCAAAGTGGAGTGCTGTGTGTCAGAGACTATTCAACCGACGAGTTCCATCCTTCAGCATCACGGGTCGCCACACATGACCAACAGGCGGCCTCAGTGGAGGAATATTGACTCTCTGCAGAGGTGCAGTCGGTGTATTCTAAAGCCCCAGCCTACAGGGCTGGACTTCTACGGGAAACAATTATAATTTTATGATATCGACGAATTCCAGTAGAAGGGTATCTTATGATAATGGAGATTGTGTGTTTGCCTGTCTGTAACCGAAACTATGTCATTACTCAAGTCCCAATTCCTGTTGTTACTTACATCACATTCTCAATGCTAACCATTACACCATTAAAAGAAAGAAGTTGAGAAAGAAGAAATAAAAAAGAAATAAAGTAAGAAAAAGAATGAAGGAAAAAATGAAAGAAAAAGCAAGCAAGAATCTAAACATGATTTGGGAAAATTTAAAAGAAAGTATTTCATAGGAAGCTTATAGTTATTTATTAATCCAGAAGTATGGAGCACCCAATGAGAATCGAACTCATTAACAATGGTCTGCAAATCTAGCTTGCTAACCATTACACCATGTGAATTTTCCTTAAAAAAAGCTTATAAGAGCACATTATTATTTTAAATATATGAGAATAAATAGGGACATATATATATGAGGAAGAAGGAATAAAGAAAAGAAAGAACAGAATGGATAATAAAAGATGAATTTAATCAATATCACTTACACATGTGTTTCGGTCAGATCATCTGTGTGAAAATATTCCGCACACAGATCAAGATTCGACCTTGATCAGAGTGAAATTTTATTTTGAATTATTTTCATTCAAAATAAAATTTCACTCTGATCAAGGTCGAATCTTCTCTGTGTGCGGAATATTTTCACACGGACGATCTGACCGAAACACATGTGTAAGTGATATTGATTAAATTCATCTTTTATTATCCATTCTGTTCTTTCTTTTCTTTATTCCTTCTTCCTCATATTGTCGGATTCATTTCCAATTCCATTTTAGACACACACACACACACCCATATATATATATATATATATATATATATATATATATATATATATATATATATATATATATGAATTAATAGGGAAATATATATAGGAATAAATAGGAATGAATCCAACAGTGTGTTTAAAATAGCAAAGCACGAAGTATTCCAATAACATGAATTTATTATTGATGGTGTTCCAACCTGACTCATTTTACTCATAGCTTGTGAGAGAATAGTTGTATTCATACTTCTACCCCTGTTGGGTCAGTAAAATAGTAATTCCTGGGTATAGAGTTAAGTGAGGGAGAGGCTTACTGTGGTTGGATTTACCAATCACGTGATGAGCCCAGAATTCTTGGCGCAAATTACCAAACTCCACGCAGACAGACCGTGGACCAGTTCCACCAGGCAGCGACTTTAAAACCTCTCCAAGAAACCACCCTAAGATACCAGATATATTCACCAGCATGCCGGTAAGTCCCTTAAACTCAAATTTATACACAGGACGTTACTCATTATTTTATTTTCCCGTTAATAAATTGTTAGAATTAAACTAAGTTTTAATTCATTCATTTGTTGCTGTTAGCCTTAGAACTAAATGCTATACTGACACAATAGACTTTATATTGTTACACATTGTTTTATTTGTCTTTAATAAATTGTTAGAATTAAATGAAGTTTTAATTCATTTATTTCTTGTTGTTACTCTTGGAACTAAATGCTATACTAACACAATAACAGAAAGGACTTTATATTGTTACTCATTATTTTATTTGTTCTTTAATAAATTGTTAGATTTAAACTAAGTTTTAATTCATTTATTTCTTGCTGTTAGTCTTAGAACAAAATGCTATACTAACACAATAACAGGAAGGACTTTATATTGTTACTCATTGTTTTTATTTATTCTTTAATAAATTGTTAGAATTAAACTAAGTATTAATTCATTTATTTCTTGCTGTTTGTCTTAGAACTAAATTCTACACTAACACAATAACAGGAAGGACTTTATGTTGTTACTCATTGTTTTTATTTGTTCTTTAATAAATTGTTAGAATTAAACTGTTTTAATTCATTTATTTCTTGCTGTTAGTCTTAGAACTAAATGCTATACTAACACAATAACAGGAAGGACTTTATATTGTTACTCATTATCTTATTTTCTCGTTAATAAATTGTTAGAATTAAACTAAGTTTTAATTCATTTATTTCTTGCTGTTAGGCAGGGAATTGAATGCTATACTAACACAATAACAGGAAGTACTTTATATTGTTACTCATTGTTTTTATTTTCTCGTTAATAAATTGTTAGAATTAAACTAAGTGTTAATTCATTTATTTCTTGCTGTTAGGCAGGGAATTGAATGCTATACTAACACGATAACAGGTAGGACTTTATATTGTTACTCATTGTTTTTATTTGCTCGTTAATAAATTGTTAGAATTAAACTAAGTATTAATTCATTAAATAATTGAATGCTATACTAACACGATAGCCCCTTTTGTATTAGTGTTATATGGAATGCAAACAACGGCGTCCTGGATTTGAACTCCATTTTCTTATGACGATAACCGTAACAATCCGAACGCCTCTAATGTACTTCATTTTGTATCTCCAAGTCAAAAATTAATCGCTCCCTGGTGAATGTGTGAGAATGGCTTTTTCTTTGTAACTGAATGAAATGCAACAGACTTGAAAGGAATTCTCCAATTGATTACCAAGAATTGTTCACAGGGAAAACTAATCACGTAATAGCT
>CM042153.1:82142596-82144618 GCA_023376005.1 Doryteuthis pealeii
TATATATATATATATATTCTCTAGAACAAAAAACAAATTTCAAACACACACACCTAACATATCAAATGAACATCTGATGAACTATAAAAGAGTTATAAAAGCTCAGTTAATGAATTTATTACCAAGCCACCCAGAAAACAAAAACCCTGTTTAAAAGACTAATGTTAAAAATGAAATTCCTTTATATTCCACTCCCACCAAACAGGAAGAAGAAATTAAATACTCATGTATATATATATATACACGCATGTAAGAATTCATTTTCATATTATCAATCAAAGCCTGAAGAAGATACCAGAAGATCTGAATGAATAATTGACTGAGATAGATAGATGAAGATAGATAAGAGATAGAATAGCAGACAAGATAGATAGTATAAAGATAGATAAGACAAATGGAAACTAGTAGATTACGTTAGATATAGAAACAGAAGATAGATAGTAAAGATACGGACGATAATATAAGATATTAATCAAGAAGAGATAGATAAATAGACAGAAAATAAATAGATAGACAGTAAGATTGATAATAGATAGATGAGAATTAGACCGATAGATAAGTTAGATATGATGAAAAGATGAGAAGAATTGTAGCGAGCCGTATTCACATCTCAGATTCTTTTGCCTTTTTCAAAGAAACTCAAAGAATTTGACTTCAATCGAACAAACATTGCAAAGTGTCAGATTACAAGAGTTCATGTAATTCAACAACTCAACGATATGAAGAATGATATGAAGAATCTTTTTGCATCAACCCGAAAGACAGTTGAGCCATATATATTATCATACCACCATTGCCTCATGTGGATAGGATAAAAGTACGGAAGTTAGAAGAAAAATGTTACGGTGATAATTGGCCCGTCTTAACCAGTGTATAATACTTGAATTTCACGACAGCGTGGTGGTTGTGTTTATCAATAAATCAAGTACATCGATAAAGGATCCTCGCTCATATAGCAACCACTCAAGATGTTCCCTAGCACTTAAGCACAGGTGAACCTATGCAAACACGTCAGCAAAGTAACGTAAATATTATACATATTGTATTTTCTACTATGACTTCTCGGATCAATATGTTTTAGGCACCCCTTTATTTGATCTTGATTAAGAAAGGAACATGTTTTCATTTACACCGTCAATACCCGTTGTTTTTAACAGTCGATTTTTAGATTTAGAAAAATAAATCCCTAAACACTTAACCATAGACACTAAATGCTACAACAACGGGATTGACGTTGTTAAATGAAACACTCCTTTCTTATCGGAGGAATAAAAAGGGTGCCTAAGGTAATATGGTCGACTTCTCGTGAACGATTGAATCGACAAGCATTAATAGGAGTGGGGAAAGACTCTGCTCATCGAAATTGGTGACTTGTGTCACATCTGTCGTACCGGAGGTTTGTTAAACTACTACTATAATAATTATATATACACAATACATCACAAACATATATCATATATACTAAATGTAATTTGGTAATTTGCTTGAAGCATTGTTAGTATGTTATAAATAATAAATATTCGTGAGGCAAATACAATGCGTTAAAAATAAAGGACAACAACGATTGTTTCTATCATGTGTTAATTCGATTTTCAACAGCATAGAGCTTTCATCATCTGAGTGTAGTTTCAGAAAGACCGTGCATTATGTTTTTTTTATTTGTGTGGTTATATTCTCTTCTTATTTCCTTTTCCTCTCCTTTTTTTCCTCTCTTCTTCTTTCCTCCTTTTGAATGAAATGGGCGAATCAACCATAATGTATTTCTGTATTTCTCTCTTTTTTTTTACTTTTTTAAGTTGTTGAGAACAAGGCTGAATCCGGGTAAATGTTGCAATATGTTGGCGACCGTGTGGGCATGCTCAGAATTTCAAAAACAAAAATTGAAACAATAACAAAAACCGTTAATAGAAAAATTACATACTTTTTCTTTTTTAAACCCTGTTCTCTAATTTTATTATGTTTTTATAGTATAAGTAATAAAAGATTATCTTAAATTATGTATTAAGTATGATAGAAAAAATA
>CM042153.1:82144628-82177128 GCA_023376005.1 Doryteuthis pealeii
AACACGTAGTTGCATATATAAGATAAAAAGAATAACAATTTTTTTCTGAAAACATTATACATTTTGCGGACCTTCTTTTTTATAAATATTAGAATTTCTCCCGTTGGACCAGAACAACATTCTATATATTATATATATATATATATATATATATATATATATATATAGAACACAAAAAATAACATCTTTTTTTTTTTTTTTTACTTGCATTGTAATTGCTTTCAAATTAATACATTATAATATATATATATATATATATATAATATATATATATATATATAATCTTCTAAACATATTTCATTCGAGATCTATCTATCGAATATAACCTGTTTATGTTTATCTCTCCATCCGTTATTTCATTCAAGTCTATCTATCAATTAACTATTTTATTACATTATAGTCACACCAATTTTTTCTTATCTAGTCACACTTATCTATCTCTCCATTTATTGTCAAACCTATCCCGTGTAATATTACATATGTACAAAGATGTACATCTATTTATATACACATCCAGTATGTACACATCTATGAATGGGGCATCAAGTGAGGGTCTAAAAGTCTAATCCTGCGTATGTGCATTACTGAAGAATAAAAACAATCATAAAATTGTTCTCGCTCCGGCAAATATTCTGGAATTATAATACTTAGTTCCTGTAATACCTATTTCTTTTATTTAGCAGTAAAAATATAAAAACACAAAAGACTTTTATTTAGCAGTAAATAAACATAACAGATAAGACGTAAAACATTTTTTATTTAGCAGTAAATAAACTAATAACAGATGAGGCACAAACATTTTAATTTAGCAGTAAATAACTAATAACAGATAAGACGTAAAACATTTTTATTTGCAGTAAAAAACATAATAAACAGATAAACCGCAAATATTTTTCTTCTATAACTCAACAATCTGATTTTATAGAATATACTTAAAAAGTAGGTTGTTTGGTTGGTTGGATTTTCTGGCATGTCAACCCTTGTTGGGTTATTCTATGACGAAGATGTTTTATGTTGTTCATTCTTGTTTGTTATTCAATTTTCTTTTTCTTTTTAAAGACTTTTTGTCTATTTAAGATGAAATTTTGTGAGGTTTTTGTCAGGCTTTATGCCACTTAAAAAATGTATCTCCTTTGGTATTTTCATATAATTTTAATAAAACCTAAAATCCATGAATCAGATAAAATCTGTTTGGAATTCTTGTATTCTTATGAAGATTAAAGTTCTTTACTTAAAACGATAACCAATAAAGTTAATACACACACACACGCACGCACACACACACACACATATATATATATAATATATATTATATATATATATATATATATATTAATATAGCCATGTACTTTTGTGTGCGTGTGTGTCTGTGTTGGTATATATGTGGCTGTGTTATTTTTATCGATTACACAACCTGGTTTAATTCGCAGGTAATTATAAAATCAGTAGTTGCAGTACGTGTATTATGTAAGCGTGTGAAGGAAGAACGTAATAATAGAAAAAGAAAGAAGAAAAAAAAGAAGCTCAAGAGAAGATAAAGAATTAATTATTTTTTATTTTTTTATTTTTAATAAAATATCTTACCTTCGAATTTTATTATATATATACATATAATATATATATATATATATATATATATATAATATATAGTATATATAATGTCGCGCAATTAGCACGGATCTCCATGACAATCTTTCTCCAACCATCTCTATCACTCATTGTTCTCTGAAGGTTCTCTGCGCAGCATCTTGTATACGCTCAGAGCTGGTCAATGTACGTCTTTGCTATACGCTCCACACTGGCCTGCCCATGTGTTGACTTCCACTGGAGGACGTCACTTATGAGTTTGGTCTTGCTTCCCCAGCAGTGTCCTGCGTGTCTTGTCTGTCTTACTAGGATGGTTTGTGTGAGGGCAGGTTATCGTACAACTATTTTCTCGTGCGGTGTTGTTTCCACTTTTTGTTTAGAATCGCACGCACTATGCTTATGCAGGTCCCATCTAGTTTATCGTCTAGAGGCTTCGTTAGGGTCCAAGTTTACAATCCCACAGACAGACACACACACACACACACACACACACACATATATATATATATTAAAGTCATACCTAATTTGAGAATTAATTGGTTATAATTAAATGAATTAGGCGAGCATATCGGTTTAAATGTAAGGCGTAAAAAATCGAGAAAAATTCAATCTCTGTATGTACATTTCAGCCTATTAGGCCTCATCAGTAGAGTTATAGACAGGACAGTGCTTTGTACGTGATTCAAACCCTACCTGCCAGGCTGGCAGGTGGAGACTCTAACCATTACACTAGCTTGCTTTTCCCCAGATTTTCTGGTTTATTTTAAACTGATATATATCGCACTTTTTTGTTGTTGACTTACAGCACGACAGTATGAAGTGTTTGAGATGGCAATAGCCGACAATTTTTGGGAGAGTATGTGCTTAATTAAAGTTATACCTAATTTGAGAATTAATTGTCAGCTATCGCCATCTCAAACACTTAATATATATATATATATATATATATATATATATATATATATATATTTTAGATACTTATTTACGTTTAGTTATGGCATTAATTGAATCGTCTATTAATAACTAAACACTTAAAAATATCTTTATTAAACTTTATTTTTTCAAACCTAGAAATAAGAGAATAGAAATGGGAAGAAAAACAATTATATGAATACTTCAAATGACTTCAAATGACAAAGTAGGGAGGTTGCTCATGAAAAGACATGGACACGGTTCAGAAGAGGAAACTTCAAGAGAGTAATTGCTAATAATTGCTGCACAAATCAATGCCACGAGAACAAAATTATATAAAAGCAAAAATGATAAGACACAACAAACAGCATATGTAGTCTGTTTGTGTAAATTTTGACCATTCCACAAAATGGAATATGCATAAACCAGAATCTGTTCTCAAGAATGAAACACATAAAATTATCTAAGACTGTGAGATTAAGACAGATCACCTTATCCCAGCCAGAAGATCAGACCAAGTATTGATTAAACAGAGAGAGAGAGAGAGAGAGAGAGAGAGAGAGAGAGAGAGAGAGAGAGAGAGAGAGAGAGAGAGAATCTGTCAATTGGGAGATTTTGCAGTACCCAGGTAAATATGAAAGAAAATGAAAAGATAGACAAAAACAAGACCCTGCTAAAGAATTGAAAAGAACTGTAGTATATGAGGGTGACAGTGATACTAATAGTAGTTGGGGCACTTGGAACGGTCCCCAAAAGCTTAGAAAAAAGACTTGAGGAAATAAAAATCAGTGGATGAATTGAAACCATCCAGACAACCGCATAGGTGAAATTAGTTGGAATGCTCAGAAGAGTCCTGGACACCCGAAGAGATGTAAACGGATAAACACGCTGGTGAGAAAAACTAATGATAATAATTGTTAAGTTTCTGGCCGCCATCGTTGGCCAGTTGAAAAGGACTTAAAGTAAGTAAGTCCTGAACTAGAGAATCCTTTGGTAAGTGAATAAGTCCCGTGATATAGAATCCTTTAGTAAGTGAATATGTCCTGAACTATAGAATCCTTTTGGTAAGTGAATAAGTCCTGAACTGTAGAATCCATTGGTAAGTGAATAAGTCCCGAACTGTAGAATCCTTTGTTAAGTGAATAAGTCCTGAACTATGAATCCTTTGGTAAGTGAATAAGTCCTGAACTATAGAATCCTTTAGTAAGTGAATAAGTCCTGAACTATAGAATCCTTTGGTAAGTGAATAAGTCCTGAACTGTAGAATCCATTGGTAAGTGAATAAGTCCTGAACTATAGAATCCTTTGGTAAGTGAATAAGTCCTGAAGTATAGAATCCTTTGGTAAGTGAATAAGTCCTGGGTTATGGAATCCTACGTAGTGTCAAAGGTCCAGTGTTATAATCCTATCTTCCGTCGTCCACGAAGGTTCAAAGCAATAGGTATGACCAGAACAGCCGGTATAAATAATAATATCAGCAGCAAAATACTGCCAGTGGTTGGTCAATAGGTTGGTCACATGTTAATCGGCGAGTCTATAAGTACAAGTGGCCATCTGGCACACACTTTATATCGGGAAAAAAACCAACAATAATAATTCAAAAGAACGAAATAAACTTTTCATCTCTAAGATTTTGTTACCAAAAAAAAATGAAAAAATGCCAAAGAGAAGCAAATACTTAGACTTACCAGAAAACTGTGAAATTTGAGGATGGTTGTTGTACTAAATTTTGTCGGTGCCCTTGGAACGGTTCTCAAAAGCTGAAAGAATTGGAAATCAGAGGAATACTCGAGACCCTACGGACAACAGCATTGTTAGATCGGCTAGAATACTCAATCCCGGAGAAGATTTATTGTCATTCGGACTTCAGGGAAAAAATACCTACAAACTGGTGTGTAAATCTCGCATATGATTATTTTTCAAATCCATCATTTTTGAAGAACATTAGGAATATTATAGAACCCATAGCTGGGGGATAAAAGATACCAATTCCCAAGTGTATTCATCCGAAAGTGGACGTTTCCAATGGTAGATTCAGATACAGTTACAAATATTTTGGGCATCTCATCATGGTGTAATGGTTAGCAAGCTAGTCTCACAGATCCATTGCTACTGAACAGTTTGATCCTTGATGGATGCCCCTTACTTGCAATCTTGTGTCCTATACTACCCATGGTGAACAGGCTGGGTAAAGAGGATGTACGCTCGTGGTGTAATGTTAGCAGGCTAGTCTCACAGATCGATCCTTGCTGGATGCCTCATATTTGCGACCCTGTCTTATTATCTTAACCGTTGCGAACGAGCTTAGTCAATACCTACGGTTAGAGATATTTGACCCATGGATATACCACAGTGTGATAATTTAACTATTGCAACATATCATAAACACACCGCGTGTGTATTTACTTCTCATACTGTCGTGTAGAAGAAGACACTATAAGAGGAATAGAAACCTACTTCTAAACAAAACGAAAAATCTAAAGAAAGTCCGGTTGGTGTAGGGGTTACGGTAGCTCGCCTGTCAGCTTGACAGTCAGGTTTCGAATCACGCATAGGGCGGTCTTCCTATCTATAGCTCTGCTGATGAGGCATAATAGGCTGAAATGTACATACAGAGATTGATTTTTCTCGATTTTTTTAGCCTTAAATTTAAATAGGTATGCCCGCCTAATTAATTAATTATTAATTAATTAACTTTCAAAATTAGGTACGACTTCAATTAAGCACATATTCTCCCCAAAATTGTCGGCTAAAAAAAGCCATATTATAAACACATCGCTTGTGTATTTACTTCTCAACATTTGATATGTATACTTAAGAGCTATAGCAATATGTAAGATTGATGATAGACTTGATCAAACTCTACCCCCATCCCTCACCCTTAATATCTATTCCGCCATCTTTTATTTCTCACAATCAAAAAGGAATGGTTCATTATTTATATGAGGGGGTTACAGGGTGTGACACACAAGAGTATTGTTATGATATTAATGGCGTGACTAGTAAGTTCTTTAATAATGTATAGGTTTGGTGCATAAATGTTGCGGCAAATCAGTAAAAAATAACTTCCGTTTTGTTGTTATCGGAGAGTTCATGGGGGGACTAACCCAGCTAATTTCTATATTTTTTCATATATATATATACTTATACATATATATATATATATATTAACAAAAGCCCTGAAGAAGATCTACTAAACAGATTGAAACACTGCAACGTTGGATAAATAAATATGACTCATTTTATTTGAACCTGTGTTTTTTCAAATTTTTTACATACCGTCGGATTCACTTCCATTTTTCTCTTCACACACACACACACACACACATACACACACACACACACACACATATTATATATATATATATATAATATATATATATATATATATAGAGAGAGAGAGAGAGAGAGAGAGAGAGAGAGAGAGAGAAGGGGGAGATCCTATGTCCATATAACGTTTACTTTGTTTTGTTTATTTTGCTTTCGCGTTCGTTCCCGTTGGCTGCCTGTGCCACTCCCCTGCCCAGAAGATTCTCGAACTGAAAGTTATTTCAGTAATGCTTCTTTTTGGCTTTCTTCTTTCCATCTCTTCTATCTTCCACATCTAATATTTGTTATTTAATCCCACAGAGTTCTTGACCTTTCGTGTTTGCATTCAGGAATGGAATATCAGCCGCAGAGATTCACCACAAACCAAACACGATTCCTTTGAAGCAGCCAAGCTTTCATGCAACTCCACACTGGCATCGTTTTTTATCTTAATAGATTCCGAAGAGAAGGACGACGCCCATTCTTCGGTGGTTTAGTCCAGTAGGTTTTTTTTTTAAATAGCAAACAAACTAGTCACGCAGATCCATTACTACTGAATAGCAAGTTCACTCCTCACTGGTTGCCATAGTTCTGTAGTTTTGTAATGGCTAGCAAACTAGTCTCGCAGATCCATTACTATTGTATAGCAAGTTCACTCCTCGCTGGCTGCCGTAGTTCTGTAGGTTTTTAATGGCTAGCAAACTAGTCTCGCAGATCCATTACTATTGAATAGCAAGTTCACTCCTCGCTGTTTGTCGTAGGTCTGTAGTTTTTTTAATGGATAGCAAACTAGTCTCGCAGATCCATTACTATTGAATAGCAAGTTCACTCCTCGCTTGTTGCCGTAGTTCTGTAGTTTTGTAATGGCTAGCAAACTAGTCTCGCAGATCCATTACTACTAAATGGCACGTTCGATCCTAGCTGGTTGCCCCATAAAATCCTTACGTTAAGAAAAGACATTGTGTTAATTTGGCCCGGTGGGAGATCAATATTTTTCTTTGTTTTATTTGTTTAACGGCATATCAACTCCTTAGGGGTTATCTATGTATTCACCCAACCCCTCAGTACAAGTAGAATTTGACACGAAATCAATTTTTAAGCACAGTCTAACAGGTTTAAATACAGGGGGTTCATTCTTTGGAATTGGTTGACATACCAAAGCTGAAGAGCCCGGTCTGCCCAACTATTTACCCATAGGGTTAAAGATTGGATTCATACCTTTCCCAAGAGTATTAGCGCTATGTGAAATTCAACCAGCTGTTATATAGCCCCCTTACTTCTTTTCGCTATCTTATCATCTTGTATTTTTGCTGTTAGGCTAGATAGAGTCGTCGCTTCTCTGTATCAGGGCTGACGCTCCGTTTTTTCTAAAGTCTTCTTCGTCGATGGTCGTTGTTGCTTTTATTGACGAGCACAATTTGCGTATTTTCAGACGTCTTTTATTCAGCCCAAGTTAACCATAAACGCCCAGCAGAAATGGTAATCTTGGAAAGACGTCTGCCCGTTTGAAAAACCTAAACTACCAAATTCTAAGTTCACTTCCACCCCATCGGCTATGGCTATAGAATACACCGACTGCACCTCTGCAGAGGGTTAAGACTTCTCCAATGGGACATGTCGGCCGTGGTGGCGACCTGGGATCCTTAAGAATGGATCCCTGGTAGCCGAGCAGTGCAACATGCAACAATCCGCTTTATCCCTTACTTAGGCTAGACGGGCGGTCGGAGAGCCCCCTCCTATCAATCGGCTGGTCTCATCAAGCTCTAGCACCTATATGATTGTCCAAACCCTTTTTATCATATATATGCTAGAAGGCGGTGGCTGTGGGTATTAATGTGCTGGGTATATCAGTAAACTCTATCTGAAGGTGAAGTTCTAATTATGGAGCTCTGGGCAATGTGAGGCACCCCTTCATAACCATCACACACTGGTCCACTCTGTCCCGGAGTTGTAGTACCTGTTAGGCTCTTAATTAAACGTATCAAACGTTGTAATAATTAAATTATTATTCTGTGGTATATCCACATGTCCTGCTAGTAATATATAAGTATTACAAAAGATGTATGAAGGCTATACAACACAAATTAATATTTAACCCACATATGCGTGGGAAGACAGAGATTGAAAAAAAGCGTCCTTCGCGTTCAGGCCACTTGTCTCAACTCCACTATCTTCTTACTTCAATTTTCCAGCGTCGCCTGGTTACGTGATTCTTTAAGCCAATGAGAGGTCCCGTACCAGAAAATCCTGTTGTGACAATTTCTTAATCAAATTCTCAATTTTACAGTTAGTTCAAATTACCCTACATAACTTGCTAAAAATGATTGGCTATGCATATCCATTATGTAATAGTACTATCCAGTATGCAGCTCAACACATTTAGTAGATCGTTTCTCATGTTTCAGGTTACACCTATTACTTTTTGGTATCCATTTTTAGGCTTCAAGTGTGAGCAATTTACAGTGGATATCTCTTGTGCTTCTTAGTGAAGAATTCTTGGTTGTTCCTTGGTGTTAGGTAGAATCTTTTGGTTGTTCCTTGGTGAAGAATTCTTGTGTTAAGCAAAGGCTAATCCACTCGTCCGTGTCGAATACGTGCAAATGAATGGCTTTCAGGATCAGTGATTAAGTAGTTAACTAACCACTTATTCGAGTTTGTTGATCGGCTGATTGAATCCATGCGCCCACGCAGAGTCTATAAATTTAAGTGGTGGATTCCAACACACCTTATATAACAAACAGATTCCAACAAAACCTGTTTAAAATAATTTCAATTAAAAAGAAATTACAAAAAGGCTATTTTCTTGTTGGTCTGCGTCTCCTCATGTTAAAACCAAATGGTAAAATTATGGGGTTTAGGATAGGAAAAATATTCCAGGTGAGAAGAGACTGGTTGTCTAGATAATAAATATAATAAATAAACAAATGAATAAATAAAAACGAAGAAAATAAGTAGCTTTCATGGACCACATGACCTTTAGGCACCCCTTTTGCTTTGCTGATTCATAAGTACTTTTTTCATTTACACCGTCAATATCCGGTTGGTTGTTAACAGACGATTTTAGAGGGTTTTTTAGATTATAAAACTAACCCTAACCCTAACCCATAACCCTAACCCCTTACAAACAACCGGATGTTTACGGTATAAATGAAAAAAATGTACTTATGAATCAGCAAAGCAAAAGGGGTGCCTAAAGGTCATATGGTCCGCTTTCACTATCCTGGCTTTTATTTTGACTCGGGCACTTATGTAACAATTTCAGCAGATACCCAAATAGCAAAAATAAAAATGGCCTCTTTTTGGCTCCATCCCGCGGGAAAAGATCATTTTGTTGTATTTTCTTAAAGAGGCAGCGAGTTTACAAGAAGCCAGAGGACACTTTTGAGCATCTGTCTCGAGTAAGGAGAGCAAAGATTATTTTATGGTAAAGTGCCAGTTATTGTAGAAACAAAAAAAAAAAAAAATAAAGAGAAGGAAAAGCAAATTCTATCGCTGCATTGGGCTGAAATCGCCAAGAGACGCTTGTAAAAGGGGGGGTCACTTGGCCGTTACCCAGTTGAGAGCTTCACCAAAAGATGGTTTGCTGGATGATTTTGAAAGTCATCTGCTCAGCATTCAGTATCCTCGCAGAGTTGGTCAATGTATGTCCTTGGTGGGCGGCCCACATTAGCATGTCCATGTGTTGGCTCCCACTAGAGAACGTCGTTTATGAGTTCGTCCTTGCTCCTCCAGCAGTGTCCAGCTTGCCTTGTCCGTCTCACTCGGATGGTTAGTGAGATAGGGGGTAGGTGGCCGTGCAGCTGCTTCCTTGTCGGGTGTTGTTTGCACAACTTGTTAAAGACTGCACGCAGCATTCTTGTGCAGCTCCCATCTAGCTTATTCTCAATGCGCCTCGTTAGGGTCCAAGTGGTGCAGCCATACAGCAAAACTGATATAACTACAGCCTGGAAGGATTGTCGCTTTAACTTGTCACTGAGATCGCATTTCCATATGACTGATAATTTTTTTGTGGCCGACCGTTGAGTGTATACCCGTGATTGTATCTACCTTAATTAATCTTAATCTGTTACTTATCTTGTAGTGTATATTTCGTCTGTAGCTTGTTTTTTTTAACCATTTTTTAAATAGTAAATCTATTAATAATGGAGATTCGCTTCCGGCTCTTGTCTGTAACAAAAATTACGTCACTGCTTACGTCAAATTACCCAAAATCGTTATAACATAGAATAAATACACTCAAAATTTGAATATGCAACATTAGACAGTCCTCATTGTTTTTTAAAACAAGTTTTAATAAATACATGACTGGTATTATATATCTATATATAGTTTGTTTTATTTTAATACATATTTAAAGTTTACATTTCAAATTGTTTTATTTTTTAATCCTTTAATGAATTTGATTATTTTACTTACTTAGGGTTCAAACTCGCTGACATTGAATTCCTCCAACGATTCTGAGTAGCAACTTCTGCATTTCTTCTACTTGGTCTGATTAGCTCTGAGTCGATAGCTGGTTCGTCTATCAGTCTATCTGGCTGACTTCTTAATTTCTTAAGATCTTCTTAAGATCCTGTCGAGATGCCCTGGTTGACGGTTTGTTTTCTTTATACTCAAGGCATTTGTTTTAGCGAATTTACATATTCAATTTAAGTCTGGACCCAATGCTCAACCGTAGTGGAAGACTGGTCGACCACGTCTTAATCGGTCGGCGGCTTATCAGGAACTGACTATAATATCAATCAAATAGGTTTGAATTCAAATAATATTTCTAAGATATTAAATTAAAAAATATTTTCTACACATCCGTCACTTGACATTGAACCAACAACCACAGAATGCCGAGCCGAAACGCTACCGCTGGGCTGCCAAATCATTTAGTTACGGTAATCGCACGCAGCCACATAACCATAATTTGTCGTGGAGTTTATCACGTTGAATTCCAGTGGACAGATCACCTCTAGAAGGACGTCTTCCCAAGATCTGACCATTCCCGTGTATGGCATGGCCTGCCGACCCAGACCTAGAATTTTGGCTGCGCAGTCTGTGGTCGCTGGTTCGATCTCAAGCGATGGAGATCGTGGTATACACTGCTTAGAAGAACAAATAAAGTCGAAAAAGCTGTCCAGTATTCCTCGTGTCGTGCATGGTGTTTGCCGAATTTTCTAGTCGTGGTATTTTAGCTCAGTCGGTAGAGCATTCGGCTATGTATCCCAAGGTTCCTGGTTCGATACCGGCCCTCGCCAACGCAGCGTATGATTAGGATAGTGAACTGTGTGGTAAAGTGAGGAGCTGATGGTAGGTGTGACGCTCCACCTCAGACGCCAAAATAATCTCCTTGTTGTAGGGCTAGTATAAAATGGGGATAGGCTCCCTCGCTGTCTGGCTGATACCAGCATTAGGCCGCCCCAACAACGATGACACATAAAATAAATAAGTTTTTTTTTTAACTGCAGAATGAAATAAATGTACGATCTATGCGGCACAGTGTGTTTAAATATTTTTAAAACTAAAAGAGCTAAATTAATAAACCCTACATTCATATATAAAAAAGCAAAGTCATCGGGGTGGCCTAAAGTCGGTATCAGTCAATCAGCGAGGGCGTCTATCCCCTTTTCCCAAATCAAGATCAAGGAGATTGTTTTTGCAACACACCTACCATCAGCTCCTTACTTTACCGCACAGATCTCTGTGCTACTCATACGCTGAGTCGGCGAGGGCCGGTATCGAACTAGGAACCTTGTGGTTTCTAGCCGAACGCTCTACTGGCTGAGCTATAAGTAAAGTAAGTAAAGTCGTCGGGGCGGCCTAATGTCCGTATCAGCCAATCAGTGAGGGAGTCTATCCCTTTTCACAAGCGCTAGACAAGGAGATTATCTTAGCGTCTGGGGTGGAGCGCCACACCTACCATCAGCTCCTTACTTTACCGGCCAGATCCATGTGCTACTCATACGCTGAGTCGGCGAGGACCGGTATCGAACTAGGAACCTTGTGGTTTCTAGCCGTACGCTCTACCGACTGAGCTATAGACACATATAAATAATCGTTCCTGATACCCCGTCCGATAGTGAAGAAAACTAAATTCCCGAGTTGAGATTTAAACAAAAAACAAAAAATAAATATTATCATTAATTCAGGAAAATAAGGACACAAAAGAAAAAATATATTTATTAGTATCCTTGTGTTGTGCGTAAGATAAATAGGATAGCAGAGTGATTTAGAAGTATCTTCAATGTATATAGATTTGTCCTTCAAATATTGAGGGTTATGTATCATAAGAGCTCTTAAGAGAAGAAACCTTTATGAAATAAATTCCAACAAAGAACTAAAAAGAATGAACACCAATAAAGATAATCCAAGCAAAACTGAATTCATTGGATATATAGTTTCTTCTTCCAATAACTCAACATTCAATATAATTGGCATTTTTTAAAAAATTAAGCATTCATGTCGTTCCAAGCACATGCAAAATAATTAGGAATATAATCAATAAATCAGACAATAAAACTACTTCAGTGGCAGGTTATTCATTCTATTCCCTAGTAAAAAAAAATATATATCGGAGAAACATCGAAATGTCTTTAAAAACGATTATAAGTGCAGAGTTATACTTTTCTTTTAACTCACTCGTCACAGATTTGAAGACCATAATTTTAATAGAAAAGAGATTTAATTGAAATTCTTTTTAACGGCATGTCAATCCGTCTAGGGTCCTTTCTATTGAATTGTATCTTTGTAATTTGATACAGAACTCAGTTGCCGGGTCGGAAAAGCTGCCTCAACTTTTTGGGAAGCTTATAACGAGAGTGTGGGACAACAGCAAGCTCATTATCCGTACAAAGGTACAAGTGTATAGGGCAAGTGTTATCAGCACCATCATGTATGGAAGTGAAACATGGACCTTATACTCCCACCAAGAGCGGCAGCTAAATAACTTCTACCTTCGCTGCCTTAGACGTATACTGGGCATCACCTGGAGTAACAGGATCACTAACAGAGCAGTTCTAGAGAGAGCTCAACTCCCCAGCTTATGTTCTCTACTGAGACAGTGTCGTCTCCGATGGCTGGGTCATGCACGTCGAATGGATGATGGACGAATCCCGAAAGACATTCTTTATGCAGAGCTTACGTCTGGTAAGCGACAGATTGGTCGCCCCCAGCTGCGATTCAAGGATGTCTGCAAGAATGATCTCAGGTGTTTTGGCATTGCCCCTTCCAGCTGGGAAAATTTGGCTCAGGACCGCCCTCGCCAAATTTTCCCAGCTAGAAGGGGCAATTCTAAAGCAGCTGACATCATATTCTCTGTATTTTCAATATTCTCTGTATTTTGACCGTTTTAACTTCAAATATCAAACATTTTACTCTGATGAAGGCCGTTATTCTTTGTATGCGTAATATTTTATAATTTTCTATTATTATTTTAATTTTATTTTATATTTAAAATAATAATAAATAGAATACATGTGTACAAGAACAACCTCTTGGCCCAAACACATGTTAGTAAACTCATATCTAATCTATTCAACATTTTCTTTCCTTTATTTATCTATCCATTCAAACACACACACACACACACACACACACACACACACACATATATATATATATATATATATATATATATATATATATATATATATACTAGACAAAACGTGACCCGTTGAGTCACCCATTCAGCTCTAGGTAGATAATTGAGATTAGGGAAAAGGGAGTTAGCAAAACGAATAAAATTTTAAAATAAATACGAACGGACGAAACCTTCAAATCATTTTGTAGGCATTCTAAGGGAATTTGAGCTACGAGTTGCTGGTTGTGAAATTTAACATAGAAATACATTTCAAATTCTCCCGTCTCTCTCTCTCCCATCTCTCTCCCCCATCTCTCTCTCTCTCTCTCTCTCCACTCCAAAGAAACTAACATTATATAATGAGAAGAGATACATAGAGGGGAAGAAAGAGATATACACAGAGTAAAGTAAGAGATTCGCCGTTTTTTTTTACTTAACTGCAAATTACGACTAATTAGAACCAATTATAAAATATTTTTTTCAAACATAATTCAATCCTAAAAGTAAGGAATAATTTAGTATAATTTTCATGTCATCAAACTAAACAATAAAAAATACCTTTAGAAAGCAAAAGTTTATTAACTCAGCTTTAGTATAATAATAGATATATTATGCAAGTATATCACGTGTGCCTACAATAGCGCGAGATTAGTAATCTCGTTGTGCAGTCCAATTCGCTAGTGTAATGATGTCCATCCTCTCAGCAAACTAAGCTAATCTTGTTGCATTTGAATATGAACCGCTTTGGTCCGATATTTAATTAATTTCCCACATGGTTAGTTTAAAGGGTATTACGCCCCACCCCCGCCTCAACATATCCATTACGGTATGTGTGGGCAAGGACAAAAGATACTTCGTACTTGAGACCAGTGTCCACATGGTGTAAGAATATTCAAAACCTCCCTTTCGTACAGCTGGTGCTACCTCGGAGTCAGAATGTTCTGGACCCGGTGCAAGTACGTATAGGAAAGTCTCAAAATAACTACGGTCTCCGCGATCACTGCCCTAGAACGCTGTACACACACACACACAGACACACACACACACACAGACACACACACAGACACACACACACACACACACACTTTATAATAATAGAGAATTTCCGTGATCAGTCTCACCTTGAATTTTGCTATGTTTTGTCAGAATACGAAAATCATACTCTACACATCTGAGAAAGAACTGTAATTTTATCAAATACTTTATAATCTAACTAAATAGATAGATTGGGAAAAAGGAAGGACCGGAGTGATGGAAAATGATGGAAGAGTTAGATTTTAAAGCTGTTCTATTTTTCGATTATACCCCTGAGTTTATCATTTTCTAAATAGTCTCTAATTTGATACAATATTTTATTACACCAAAACCTAAATACTTGCACCCAGGGGATGCATATATTTGCTAGTATATATATATATATATATATATATATATATATATATATATATATAAGGTATGTCAAAAGTATCAAGATTTGTTGTACTTTTAAAACACCTTGTATTCTGAAAAATATAACGCTCATTCTTCATTTATATCTTGGTTAATACAGAGTTAAACTCGGTGCTTTTTGGACACACCTTGTATTCAGAAAAAAATAACATTCCATTCATTCTTCATTCCTATCTTAAATTCTATCTTGATAAATACTTAAAGAAATAACGTTCCATTCATTTCTATCTTGGTAAATACAGCTTCAATCTTATTATTTTTGACACACCTTGTATATACATGTATATGTGGACGCGCGTTTAAATCACCCGGTTACATGGTGATTGGAATGATTCTAAGCAGGACCTTTTTTTAGAAAAAACGGAATGTTAAATTTAACTTAACGGTTATCTTAACGGTTATAGTCGTAGCAGATGGAATCGATTAACTGCACGAGGCTGTTTGTGTTTCATTTCATGCTAATGTCAACTGTTCTCCATCTACATTATCTATGACTAAATAGTAGAACAGACTGGGCTCTGTACCCATGGTTAGACAACCAGTCTAGGAGAAGAGAAACTATGAATTCAAAACAGCTTTACTCTTCTTAAAAAAATACCTTGTGTCGCATCCAGATCGTGGCCGGATGATTGGATCAATAGAAACACACAATATTATATCATTATATCATAACACCATTCGTGTTTTCCCCGAGAATGGGTAAATAGTAGGACAGATAGGCTGTTGGATTATTTGTAGTATATATATATATATATATATATATATATATATATACCAACCCCTTCGCACGGATAGGATGTGACACAAGATCAAATTCTACTTTTCACTTCCCCTCTCTTTCTACAACACACACACACACAACACACACATATATATATATATATATATATATTACATTTTAAAAAAATGCAAAAATTCAAAAACAAAATCTAGAGCATAAGAGCGTCTAAATAATCAACCGAAGTAATTTGCGGTCCAAAAACATAACAGCAAGAAATGTCTTCGCATAACACCAGAATAATTATTGTAGACCTCTTATGCTTAGATTTTTGTTTTTGAATTTTTTGCATTTTTTTTAAAATTATTATATATATATATATAATATATTGTGTTGTGTGTGTTTTTGTGTGTTGAGAAGAAGAGGGGAAGTGAAAAGTAAATTTGATCTTGTGTCACATCCTATCCGTGCGAGGGGGGTATATATATAATATATATTATATATATATATATATATTACTACAAATTATTCCAACAGCCTATCTGGTCCTCTATTTTACCATTCTCGGGGAAAAACACGAATGGTGTTATGATTATTAATGAATAATATTTGTGTTTTCTATTGATTCCAATATCCGGCCACGATTCTGTGATTGCGAACACAAGCGTATTTTTTTAAGAAGGAGTAAAGCTGTTTTGAAATTCATAGTTATTCTCTTCTCCTAGAATGTGGATTTGTCTAACCATGGGTACAGAGGCCCAGTCTGTTCTACTATTGAGTCATAAGATTAATTGTAGATGAGAGAACAGTGACATTAGCATTTGAAATGAACACAAACAGCCTCTGTGCAGTTAATCGATTCCATCTGCTTACGACTATAACCGTTAAGATAACCGTTAAAGTTAAAGTTAACATTCCGTTTTTTCTAAAAAAAAGGTCCTGCTTTTAGAATCATTCCAATCCACCATGACCGGAGGGTGATTTAAACGCGCGTCTCCACATATACATGTATATACAAGGTGTGCAAAAATAAAAGATTGAAGCTGTATTTACCAAGATAGAAATGGAATGGAACGTTATTTCTTTAAGTATTTATTCAAGATAGAATTGAAGATAGGGAATGAAAGAAATTGAATGGAAGTGTTATTTTTTTCTGAAATTACAAGCGTGTGTCCAAAAAGCACCGAGTTTAACTACTGTATTAACCAAGATATAAATGAAGAAGGAGCGTTATATTTTTTCAGAATACACAAGGTGTTTAGAAAGTACAACAAATCTGGGATACTTTTTGACATACCTTATATATAATATATTAATACATATATATAATATATATATATATATATACTGCAAATATATTGCATCCCCTGGGTGCAAGTATTTAGGTTGGTGTAATAAATATTGATCAAATTAGAGACTATTTAGAAAAATTTGATAACTCAGGGGATATAATCGAAAAATAGAACAGCTTAAATCTACTCTTCCATCATTTGCCAATCACTCCGGTCCTTTCCTTTTTCCCAATCTAATCTATTTAGTTAGCATTAATAAAGTATTTGATAAAATTACAGTTCTTTCTCAGATGTGTAGAGTATGATTTGTATTCTGACAAAACATAGCAAAAATTCACAAAGGTGGAGACTTGATCACCGAAATTCTCTATTATATATAAAAGTGTTGATGTGTTGGTGTGCTGGTGTCTAGTTGTGTTGTCTGTGTGAATTGGTGTGTGTCTGTGTTGTGTGTGTGTACAAGCGTGTCTAGAGGCAGTGATCGCGGAGACCGTAGTTATTTTGAGACTTTCCTATACGTACTTGCACCGGTCCAGAACATTCTGACTCCGAGGTAGCACCAGCTGCTTACGAAAGGGAGGTTTTGAATCTTCTTACACCATGGTGGACACTGTCTCAAGTACGAAGTATCTTTTGTCCTTGCCCACACATACCGTAATGGATATGTTGAGGCGGGTGGGGCGTAATACCCTTTAAACTAAACCATGTGGGAAAATTAATTAAATATCGGACAAAGCGGTTTCATATTCAATGCAACCAAGATTAGCTTAGTTTGCTGAGAGGATGGACATCATTACACTAGCGAATTGGACTGCAAAACGAGATTACTAATCTCGCGCTATTTGTTAGGCACACGTGATATTACTTGCATAATATATCTATTATTATACTAAAGCTGAGTTAATAAACTTTTGCTTTCTAAAGGTATTTTTTATTGTTTAGTTTGATGACATGAAAAATTATACTAAATTATTCCTTACTTTTAGGAACTTGAATTATGTTTGAAAAAAAATATTTATAATTGGTTCTAATAGTCGTAATTGCAGTTAAGTAAAAAAAAAACGGCGAATCTCTTACTTTACTCTGTTGTATATCTCTTTCTTCCCCTCTATGTATTCTTCTTCATTATATTAATGTTAGTTTCTTTGGAGTGGAGAGAGAGAGAGAGAGAGGAGATGGGGGAGAGAGATGGGAGAAGAGAGAGACGGAGAATTTTTGAAATGTATTTCTATGTTAAATTTCACAACCAGCAACTCGTAGCTCAAATTCCCTTAGAATGCTACAAATGATTGAAGGTTTCGTCCGTTCGTATTTATTTTTAAAAATTTTATTCGTTTTTGCTAACTCCCTTTTCCCTAATCTCAATTATCTACCTAGAGCTGAATGGGTGAACTCAAACGGGTCACGTTTTGTCTAGTATATATATATATATATATATATATATATATATAATATATTATGTGTGGTGTGTGTGTTTGTGTTATTGGTGTGTGTGTTGAATGGATAGATAAATAAAGGAAAGAGAAATGTTGAATAAGATTAGATTGAGTTTACTAACATGTGTTTGGGCAAGAGGTTGTTCTTGTACAATGTATTCTATTTATTATTATTTTAAATTAAAAATAAAAATTTAAATAATAATAGAAAAATTATTTAAAATATACGCATCAAAGAATAAACGGCCTTCATCAGAGTAAAATGTTTGATATTTGAAGTTAAAACGGTTCAAAATACAGAGAATATTGAAATACAGAGAATATGATGTCAGCTGCTTTAGAATTGCCCCTTCTAGCTGGGAAAATTTGGCGAGGCGGTCCTGAGCCAAATTTCCCAGCTGGAAGGGGCAATGCCAAAACACCTGAGATCATTCTTGCAGACATCCTTGAATCGCAGCTGGGGCGACAATCTGTCGCTTACCAGACGTAAGCTCTGCATAAGAATGTCTTTCGGGATTCGTCCATCATCCATTCGACGTGCATGACCCAGCCATCGGAGACGACACTGTCTCAGTAGAGAACATAGCTGGGGAGTTGAGGCTCTCTCTAGAACTGCTCTGTTAGTTGATCCTGTTACTCCAGGTGAATGCCCAGTATACGTCTAAGGCAGCGAAAGGTAGAAGTTATTTAGCTGCCGCTCTTGGTGGGAGTATAAGGTCCATGTTTCACTTTCCAATACATGATGGTGCTGATAACACTTGCCCTATACACTTGTACCTTTGTACGGATAATGAGCTTGCTGTTGTCCCACACTCTCGTTATAAGCTTCCCAAAAAGTTGAGGCAGCTTTTCCGACCGGCAACTGAGTTCTGTATCAAATTACAAAGATACATTCAATAGAAAGGACCCTAGACGGATTGACATGCCGTTAAAAAGAATTTCAATTAAATCTCTTTTCTATTAAAATTATGGTCTTCAAATCTGTGACGAGTGAGTTAAAAGAAAAGTATAACTCTGCACTTATAATCGTTTTAAAGACATTTCGATGTTTCTCCGATATATATTTTTTTTTACTAGGAATAGAATGAATAACCTGCCACTGAAGTAGTTTTATTGTCTGAATTTATTGATTATATTCCTAATTATTTTGCATGTGCTTGGAACGACATGAATGCTTAATTTTTAAAAAATGCCAATTATATTGAATGTGAGTTATTGGAAGAAGAAACTATATATCCAATGAATTCAGTTTGCTTGGATTATCTTTATTGGTGTTCATTCTTTTTAGTTCTTTGTTGGAATTTATTTCATAAAGGTTTCTTCTCTTAAGAGCTCTTATGATACATAACCCTCAATATTTGAAGGACAAATCTATATACATTGAAGATACTTCTAAATCACTCTGCTATCCTATTTATCTTACGCACAACACAAGGATACTAATAAATATATTTTTTCTTTTGTGTCCTTATTTTTCCTGAATTAATGATAATATTTATTTTTTGTTTTTGTTTAAATCTCAACTCGGGATTTAGTTTTCTTCACTATCGGACGGGGTATCAGGAACGATTATTTATATGTGTCTATAGCTCAGTCGGTAGAGCGTACGGCTAGAAACCACAAGGTTCCTAGTTCGATACCGGTCCTCGCCGACTCAGCGTAATGAGTAGCACATGGATCTGGCCGGTAAGTAAGGAGCTGATGGTAGGTGTGGCGCTCCACCCAGACGCTAAGATAATCTCCTTGGTCTAGCGCTTGTGAAAAGGGGATAGACTCCCTCACTGATTGGCTGATACCGACATTAGGCCGCCCCGACGACTTTTACTTACTTTACTTATAGCTCAGCAGTAGAGCGTTCGGCTAGAAACCACAGGTTCCTAGTTCGATACCGGCCCTCGCCGACTCAGCGTATGAGTAGCACAGAGATCTGTGCGGTAAAGTAAGGAGCTGATGGTAGGTGTGTTGCAAAAACAATCTCCTTGATCTTGATTTGGGAAAAGGGGATAGACGCCCTCGCTGATTGACTGATACCGACTTTAGGCCACCCCGATGACTTTGCTTTTTTTATATATGAATGTAGGGTTTATTAATTTTAGCTCTTTTAGTTTTAAAATATTTAACACACTGTGCCGCATAGATCGTACATTTATTTCATTCTGCAGTTAAAAAAAAAAACTTATTTATTTTTATGTGTCATCGTTGTTGGGCGGCCTAATGCTGGTATCAGCCAGACAGCGAGGGAGCCTATCCCCATTTTTACTAGCCCTACAACAAGGAGATTATTTTGGCGTCTGAGGTGGAGCGTCACACCTACCATCAGCTCCTCACTTTACCACACAGTTCACTATCCTAATCATACGCTGCGTTGGCGAGGGCCGGTATCGAACCAGGAACCTTGGGATACATAGCCGAATGCTCTACCGACTGAGCTAAAATACCACGACTAGAAAATTCGCAAACACCATGCACGACACGAGGAATTACTGGACAGCTTTTCGAACTTATTTTGTTCTTCTAAGCAGTGTATACCACGATCTCCATCGCTTGAGATCGAACCAGCGACCACAGACTGCGCAGCCAAAATTCTAGGTCTGGGTCGGCAGGCCATGCCATACACGGAATGGTCAGATCTTGGGAAGACGTCCTTCTAGAGGTGATCTGTCCACTGGAATTCAACGTGATAAACTCCACGACAAATTATGGTTATGTGGCTGCGTGCGATTACCGTAACTAAATGATTTGGCAGCCAGCGGTAGCGTTTCGGCTCGGCCATTCTGTGGTTGTTGGTTCAATGTCAAGTGACGGATGTGTAAAATATTTTTAATTTAATATCTTAGAAATATTATTTGAATTCAAAACCTATTTGATTGATATTATAGTCAGTTCCTGATAAGCCGCCGACCGATTAAGACGTGGTCGACCAGTCTTCCACTACGGTTGAGCATTGGGTCCAGACTTAAATTGAATATGTAAATTCGCTAAAACAAATGCCTTGAGTATAAAGAAAACAAACCGTCAACCAGGGCATCTCGACAGGATCTTAAGAAGATCTTAAGAAATTTAAGAAGTCAGCCAGATAGACTGATAGACGAACCAGCTATCGACTCAGAGCTAATCAGACCAAAGTAGAAAAGAAATGCAGAAGTTGCTACTCAGAATCGTTGGAGGAATTCAATGTCAGCGAGTTTGAACCCTAAGTAAGTAAAATAATCAAATTCATTAAAGGATTAAAAAAAATAAAACAATTGAATGAAACTTTAAATATGTATTAAAATAAAACAAACTATATATAGATATATAATACCAGTCATGTATTTATTAAAACTTGTTTTAAAAAAACAATGAGACTGTCTAATGTTGCATATTTCAAATTTTGAGTTGTATTATATCTATGTTATAACGATTTGGGTAATTTGACGTAAGCAGTGACGTAATTTTTGTTACAGACAAGAGCCGGAAGCGAATCTCCATTATTAATAGATTTACTATTTTAAAAAATTGGTTAAAAAAAACAAGTTACAGACGGAAAATACACTACAAGATAAGTAACAGATTAAGATTAATTAAGGTAGATACAATCACGGGTATACACTCAACGGTCGGCCACAAAAAAATTATCAGTCATTGGAAATGCGATCTCAGTGACAAGTTAAAGCGACAATCCTTCAGGCTGTAGTTATATCAGTTTGCTGTATGGCTGGCACCACTTGGACCCTAACGAGGCGCATTGAGAATAAGCTAGATGGGAGCTGCACAAGAATGCTGCGTGCAGTCTTTAACAAGTTGTGCAAACAACACCCGACAAGGAAGCAGCTGCACGGCCACCTACCCCCTATCTCACTAACCATCCGAGTGAGACGGACAAGGCAAGCTGGACACTGCTGGAGGAGCAAGGACGAACTCATAAACGACGTTCTCTAGTGGGAGCCAACACATGGACATGCTAATGTGGGCCGCCCACCAAGGGATACATTGACCAACTCTGCGAGGATACTGAATGCTGAGGCAGATGACTTTTCAAAATCATCCAGCAAACCATCTTTTGGTGAAGCTCTCAACTGGGTAACGGCCAAGTGACCCCCCCCCCTTTACAAGCGTCTCTGGCGATTTCAGCCCAATGCAGCGATAGAATTTGCTTTCCTTCTCTTTATTTTTTTTTTTTTTTTTGTTTCTACAATAACTGGCACTTTACCATAAAATATCTTTGCTCTCCTTACTCGAGACAGATGCTCAAAAGTGTCCTCTGGCTTCTTGTAAACTCGCTGCCTCTTTAAGAAAATACAACAAAATGATCTTTTCCCGCGGGATGGAGCCAAAAAGAGGCCATTTTTATTTTTGCTATTTGGGTATCTGCTGAAATTGTTACATAAGTGCCCGAGTCAAAATAAAAGCCAGGATAGTGAAAGCGGACCATATGACCTTTAGGCACCCTTTTGCTTTGCTGATTCATAAGTACATTTTTTCATTTATACCGTAAACATCCGGTTGTTTGTAAGGGGTTAGGTTATGGGTTAGGGTTAGGGTTAGTTTTATAATCTAAAAAACCCTCTAAAATCGTCTGTTAACAACCAACCGGATATTGACGGTGTAAATGAAAAAAGTACTTATGAATCAGCAAAGCAAAAGGGGTGCCTAAAGTCATGTGGTCCATGAAAGCTACTTATTTTCTTCGTTTTTATTTATATTCATTTGTTTATTTATTATATTTATTATCTAGACAACCAGTCTCTTCTCACCTGGAATATTTTTCCTATCCTAACCCCATAATTTTACCATTTGGTTTTAACATGAGGAGACGCAGACCAACAAGAAAATAGCCTTTTTGTAATTTCTTTTTAATTGAAATTATTTTAAACAGGTTTTGTTGGAATCTGTTTGTTATATAAGGTGTGTTTGGAATCCACCACTTAAATTTATGACTCTGCGTGGCGCATGGATTCAATCAGCCGATCAACAAACTCGAATAAGTGGTTAGTTAACTACTTAATCACTGATCCTGAAAGCCATTCATTTGCACGTATTCGACACGGACGAGTGGATTAGCCTTTGCTTAAAACCAAGAATTCTTCACCAAGGAACAACCAAAAGATTCTACCTAACACCAAGGAACAACCAAGAATTCTTCACTAAGAAGCACAAGAGATATCCACTGTAAATTGCTCACACTTGAAGCCTAAAAATGGATACCAAAAAGTAATAGGTGTAACCTGAACATGAGAAACGATTCTACTAAATGTGTTGAGCTGCATACTGGATAGTAACTATTTACATAATGGATATGCATAGCCAATCATTTTTAGCAAGTTATGTAGGGTAATTTGAACTAACTGTAAAATTGAGAATTTGATTAAGAAATTGTCACAACAGGATTTTCTGGTACGGGGACCTCTCATTGGCTTAAAGAATCACGTAACCAGGCGACGCTGGAAAATTGAAGTAAGAAGATAGTGGAGTTGAGACAAGTGGCCTGAACGCGAAGGACGCTTTTTTTCAATCTCTGTCTTCCCACGCATATGTGGGTTAAATATTTAATTTTTGTGTTGTATAGCCTTCATACATCTTTTGTAATACTTATATATTACTAGCAGGACATGTGGATATACCACAGAATAATAATTTAATTATTACAACGTTTGATACGTTTAATTAAGAGCCTAACAGGTACTACAACTCCGGGACAGAGTGGACCAGTGTGTGATGTTATGAAGGGGTGCCTCACATTGCCCAGAGCTCCATAATTAGAACTTCACCTTCAGATAGAGTTTACTGATATACCCAGCACATTAATACCCACAGCCACCGCCTTCTAGCATATATATGATAAAAAGGGTTTGGACAATCATATAGGTGCTAGAGCTTGATGAGACCAGCCGATTGATAGGAGGGGGCTCTCCGACGCCCGTCTAGCCTAAGTAAGGGATAAAGCGGATTGTTGCATGTTGCACTGCTCGGCTACCAGGGATCCATTCTTAAGGATCCCAGGTCGCCACCACGGCCGACATGTCCCATTGGAGAAGTCTTAACCCTCTGCAGAGGTGTGCAGTCGGTGTATTCTATAGCCATAGCCGATGGGGTGGAAGTGAACTTAGAATTTGGTAGTTTAGGTTTTTCAAACGGGCAGACGTCTTTCCAAGATTACCATTTCTGCTGGGCGTTTATGGTTAACTTTGGGCTGAATAAAAGACGTCTGAAAATACGCAAATTGTGCTCGTCAATAAAAGCAACAACGACCATCGACGAAGAAGACTTTAGAAAAAACGGAGCGTCAGCCCTGATACAGAGAAGCGACGACTCTATCTAGCCTAACAGCAAAAATACAAGATGATAAGATAGCGAAAAGAAGTAAGGGGCTATATAACAGCTGGTTGAATTTCACATAGCGCTAATACTCTTGGGAAAGGTATGAATCCATCTTTAACCCTATGGGTAAATAGTTGGGCAGACCGGGCTCTTCAGCTTTGGTATGTCAACCAATTCCAAAGAATGAACCCCCTGTATTTAAACCTGTTAGACTGTGCTTAAAAATTGATTTCGTGTCAAATTCTACTTGTACTGAGGGGTTGGGTGAATACATAGATAACCCCTAAGGAGTTGATATGCCGTTAAACAAATAAACAAAGAAAAATATTGATCTCCCACCGGGCCAAATTAACACAATGTCTTTCTTAACGTAAGGATTTTTATGGGGCAACCAGCTAGGATCGAACGTGCCATTTAGTAGTAATGGATCTGCGAGACTAGTTTGCTAGCCATTACAAAACTACAGAACTACGGCAACAAGCGAGGAGTGAACTTGCTATTCAATAGTAATGGATCTGCGAGACTAGTTTGCTATCCATTAAAAAAACTACAGACCTACGACAAACAGCGAGGAGTGAACTTGCTATTCAATAGTAATGGATCTGCGAGACTAGTTTGCTAGCCATTAAAAACCTACAGAACTACGGCAGCCAGCGAGGAGTGAACTTGCTATACAATAGTAATGGATCTGCGAGACTAGTTTGCTAGCCATTACAAAACTACAGAACTATGGCAACCAGTGAGGAGTGAACTTGCTATTCAGTAGTAATGGATCTGCGTGACTAGTTTGTTTGCTATTTAAAAAAAAAACCTACTGGACTAAACCACCGAAGAATGGGCGTCGTCCTTCTCTTCGGAATCTATTAAGATAAAAACGATGCCAGTGTGGAGTTGCATGAAAGCTTGGCTGCTTCAAAGGAATCGTGTTTGGTTTGTGGTGAATCTCTGCGGCTGATATTCCATTCCTGAATGCAAACACGAAAGGTCAAGAACTCTGTGGGATTAAATAACAAATATTAGATGTGGAAGATAGAAGAGATGGAAAGAAGAAAGCCAAAAAGAAGCATTACTGAAATAACTTTCAGTTCGAGAATCTTCTGGGCAGGGGAGTGGCACAGGCAGCCAACGGGAACGAACGCGAAAGCAAATAAACAAAACAAAGTAAACGTTATATGGACATAGGATCTCCCCCTTTCTCTCTCTCTCTCTCCTCTCTCTCTCTCTCTCTCTCTCTATATATATATATATATATATATATATATATATATATATATGTGTGTGTGTGTGTGTGTGTGTATGTGTGTGTGTGTGTGTGTGTGAAGAGAAAAATGGAAGTGAATCCGACGGTATGTAAAAAATTTGAAAAAACACAGGTTCAAATAAAATGAGTCATATTTATTTATCCAACGTTGCAGTGTTTCAATCTGTTTAGTAGATCTTCTTCAGGGCTTTATATATATATATATATAGTAATATATATATATGAAAAATAGAAATTAGCTGGGTTAGTCCCCCATGAACTCTCCGATAACAACAAAACGGAAGTTATTTTTACTGATTTGCCGCAACATTTATGCACCAAACCTATACATTATTAAAGAACTTACTAGTCACGCCATTAATATCATAACAATACTCTTGTGTGTCACACCCTGTAACCCCCTCATATAAATAATGAACCATTCCTTTTTGATTGTGAGAAATAAAAGATGGCGGAATAGATATTAAGGGTGAGGGATGGGGGTAGAGTTTGATCAAGTCTATCATCAATCTTACATATTGCTATAGCTCTTAAGTATACATATCAAATGTTGAGAAGTAAATACACAAGCGATGTGTTTATAATATGGCTTTTTTTAGCCGACAATTTTGGGGAGAATATGTGCTTAATTGAAGTCGTACCTAATTTTGAAAGTTAATTAATTAATAATTAATTAATTAGGCGGGCATACCTATTTAAATTTAAGGCTAAAAAAATCGAGAAAAATCAATCTCTGTATGTACATTTCAGCCTATTATGCCTCATCAGCAGAGCTATAGATAGGAAGACCGCCCTATGCGTGATTCGAAACCTGACTGTCAAGCTGACAGGCGAGCTACCGTAACCCCTACACCAACCGGACTTTCTTTAGATTTTTCGTTTTGTTAGAAGTAGGTTTCTATTCCTCTTATAGTGTCTTCTTCTACACGACAGTATGAGAAGTAAATACACACGCGGTGTGTTTATGATATGTTGCAATAGTTAAATTATCACACTGTGGTATATCCATGGGTCAAATATCTCTAACCGTAGGTATTGACTAAGCTCGTTCGCAACGGTTAAGATATAAGACAGGGTCGCAAATATGAGGCATCCAGCAAGGATCGATCTGTGAGACTAGCCTGCTAACATTACACCACGAGCGTACATCCTCTTTACCCAGCCTGTTCACCATGGGTAGTATAGGACACAAGATTGCAAGTAAGGGGCATCCATCAAGGATCAAACTGTTCAGTAGCAATGGATCTGTGAGACTAGCTTGCTAACCATTACACCATGATGAGATGCCCAAAATATTTGTAACTGTATCTGAATCTACCATTGGAAAACGTCCACTTTCGGATGAATACACTTGGGATTGGTATCTTTTATCCCCCAGCTATGGGTTCTATAATATTCCTAATGTTCTTCAAAAATGATGGATTTGAAAAATAATCATATGCGAGATTTACACACCAGTTTGTAGGTATTTTTTCCCTGAAGTCCGAATGACAATAAATCTTCTCCGGGATTGAGTATTCTAGCCGATCTTAACAATGCTGTTGTCCGTAGGGTCTCGAGTATTCCTCTGATTTCCAATTCTTTCAGCTTTTGAGAACCGTTCCAAGGGCACCGACAAAATTTAGTACAACAACCATCCTCAAATTTCACAGTTTTCTGGTAAGTTCTAAGTATTTGCTTCTCTTTTGGCATTTTTTCATTTTTTTTTGGTAACAAAATCTTAGAGATGAAAAGTTTATTTTCGTTCTTTTGAATTATTATTGTTGGTTTTTTTCCCGATATAAAGTGTGTGCCAGATGGCCACTTGTACTTATAGACTCGCCGATTAACATGTGACCAACCTATTGACCAACCACTGGCAGTATTTTGCTGCTGATATTATTATTTATACCGGCTGTTCTGGTCATACCTATTGCTTTGAACCTTCGTGGACGACGGAAGATAGGATTATAACACTGGACCTTTGACACTACGTAGGATTCCATAACCCAGGACTTATTCACTTACCAAAGGATTCTATACTTCAGGACTTATTCACTTACCAAAGGATTCTATAGTTCAGGACTTATTCACTTACCAATGGATTCTACAGTTCAGGACTTATTCACTTACCAAAGGATTCTATAGTTCAGGACTTATTCACTTACTAAAGGATTCTATAGTTCAGGACTTATTCACTTACCAAAGGATTCTATAGTTCAGGACTTATTCACTTAACAAAGGATTCTACAGTTCGGGACTTATTCACTTACCAATGGATTCTACAGTTCAGGACTTATTCACTTACCAAAGGATTCTATAGTTCAGGACATATTCACTTACTAAAGGATTCTATATCACGGGACTTATTCACTTACCAAAGGATTCTCTAGTTCAGGACTTACTTACTTTAAGTCCTTTTCAACTGGCCAACGATGGCGGCCAGAAACTTAACAATTATTATCATTAGTTTTTCTCACCAGCGTGTTTATCCGTTTACATCTCTTCGGGTGTCCAGGACTCTTCTGAGCATTCCAACTAATTTCACCTATGCGGTTGTCTGGATGGTTTCAATTCATCCACTGATTTTTATTTCCTCAAGTCTTTTTTCTAAGCTTTTGGGGACCGTTCCAAGTGCCCCAACTACTATTAGTATCACTGTCACCCTCATATACTACAGTTCTTTTCAATTCTTTAGCAGGGTCTTGTTTTTGTCTATCTTTTCATTTTCTTTCATATTTACCTGGGTACTGCAAAATCTCCCAATTGACAGATTCTCTCTCTCTCTCTCTCTCTCTCTCTCTCTCTCTCTCTCTCTCTCTCTCTCTCTCTCTCTCTGTTTAATCAATACTTGGTCTGATCTTCTGGCTGGGATAAGGTGATCTGTCTTAATCTCACAGTCTTAGATAATTTTATGTGTTTCATTCTTGAGAACAGATTCTGGTTTATGCATATTCCATTTTGTGGAATGGTCAAAATTTACACAAACAGACTACATATGCTGTTTGTTGTGTCTTATCAATTTTTGCTTTTATATAATTTGTTCTCGTGGCATTGATTTGTGCAGCAATTATTAGCAATTACTCTCTTGAAGTTTCCTCTTCTGAACCGTGTCCATGTCTTTTCATGAGCAACCTCCCTACTTTGTCATTTGAAGTCATTTGAAGTATTCATATAATTGTTTTTCTTCCCATTTCTATTCTCTTATTTCTAGGTTTGAAAAAATAAAGTTTAATAAAGATATTTTTAAGTGTTTAGTTATTAATAGACGATTCAATTAATGCCATAACTAAACGTAAATAAGTATCTAAAATATATATATATATATATATAATTATATATATATATATATTAAGTGTTTGAGATGGCGATAGCTGACAATTAATTCTCAAATTAGGTATAACTTTAATTAAGCACATACTCTCCCAAAAATTGTCGGCTATTGCCATCTCAAACACTTCATACTGTCGTGCTGTAAGTCAACAACAAAAAAGTGCGATATATATCAGTTTAAAATAAACCAGAAAATCTGGGAAAAGCAAGCTAGTGTAATGGTTAGAGTCTCCACCTGCCAGCCTGGCAGGTAGGGTTTGAATCACGTACAAAGCACTGTCCTGTCTATAACTCTACTGATGAGGCCTAATAGGCTGAAATGTACATACAGAGATTGAATTTTTCTCGATTTTTTACGCCTTACATTTAAACCGATATGCTCGCCTAATTCATTTAATTATAACCAATTAATTCTCAAATTAGGTATGACTTTAATATATATATATATGTGTGTGTGTGTGTGTGTGTGTGTGTGTCTGTCTGTGGGATTGTAAACTTGGACCCTAACGAAGCCTCTAGACGATAAACTAGATGGGACCTGCATAAGCATAGTGCGTGCGATTCTAAACAAAAAGTGGAAACAACACCGCACGAGAAAATAGTTGTACGATAACCTGCCCTCACACAAACCATCCTAGTAAGACAGACAAGACACGCAGGACACTGCTGGGGAAGCAAGACCAAACTCATAAGTGACGTCCTCCAGTGGAAGTCAACACATGGGCAGGCCAGTGTGGAGCGTATAGCAAAGACGTACATTGACCAGCTCTGAGCGTATACAAGATGCTGCGCAGAGAACCTTCAGAGAACAATGAGTGATAGAGATGGTTGGAGAAAGATTGTCATGGAGATCCGTGCTAATTGCGCGACATTATATATACTATATATATATATATATATATATATATATATATATATATGTATATATATAATAAAATTCGAAGGTAAGATATTTTATTAAAAATAAAAAAATAAAAAATAATTAATTATTTTTTCTATCAATACTAATACATAATTTAAGATAATCTTTTATTTACTTATTTACTATAAAAAAATAATTTAAATTAGAGAACAAAGGGGTTAAAAAAAAGAAAAAAGTATGTAAATTTTTCTATTAACGGTTTTTGTTTGTTCATTTTTGTTTTGAAATTCTGACATGCCCACACGGTCGCAACATATTGCAACATTTTACCGGATATCAGCCTTGTTCTCAACAAACTTTTAAAAAAGAAAAAAAAAGAGAGAAATAAGAAATTACAGTTATTCGCCCATTTCATTCATAAAGGAGGAGAAGAAGAAAGAGAGGAAAAAAAGGAGAGGAAAAGGAAATAAGAAGAGAATTATAACCACACAAATAAAAAAACATAAGCACGTCATTTCTGAAAATACACTCAGATGATGAAGCTCTTGCTTTGAAATCGATTAGACATATAAAACATCGTTTTGTCTTTATTTTTTACGCATTGTTTTGCCTTCGAATTTTATTATTTTATAACATACTTAACAATGCTTCAAGCAAATTACCAATTACATTTATATATATATATATGTGTGTGTGTATGTTTGTGTATATATATATATATATATAATTTAACAAATCCTCCGTACGAGCAGGATGTGACACAAGGTCACAATTTCTGAAGCAGAGTCTTTCCCCACTCTCATTAATCTTGTCATTCAAACGTTCACAGAAGTCGGACCATATTACCTTTAGGCACCCCTTTTTATTCTCGATTAAGAAAGGACGTGTTTTTCATTTACAACGTCAATACCCGGTTGTTTGTTAGAGTTTAGTGTTAGGGGTTAATTTTATAATTTTTTTTTAAATCTAAAAATCGACTGTTAAAACAACCGGGTATTGACGGTGTAAATGAAAAACATGTCCTTTCTTAATCAAGATCAAATAGGGGTGCCTAAAATCATATGATCCCGGAAGTCTATAGTAGAAAATACAATGTATATATTTCTACGTGTTTTGCTGACGTGTTTGCATAGTTTTCACCTGGCTTAAGTGCTAGGAACTCTTTGATGGTTGCTATTTGAGCGAGGATTCCTTTCTATCGATGTATTTATTTATTTTGATAAAACAACCACTCACAGCTGAGTGAAATTCAAGTATTCTATACACTGTTAAGGGGCCAATTAATCACCGTACATTTTCCTTCTACCTGTCCGTACCTTTTATCCCCTTCCAAGATCAATTTCTGTCGATAATATATAATGGCTCAACTTGTCTTTCGGTTGATGCAAAGAATTCATTCATTCATTCTTCAATTCGTTGAGTTGGTTGAATTACATGGAACTCTTGTAATCTGACACTTTGCAATGTTTGTTCGATTGAAGGTCAAATTCTTTGAGTGTTCTTTGCAGGAGAAAGAATCTGAGATGTGGATACGGCTCGCTACATTCTTTTCATCTTTTACATCATTATCTATCTACTTATCTATCGGTCTATCTTCTATCTATCTATTATCAATCTTCTGTCTATCTATTTATTTTCTGTCTATTTATCTATCTTCTTTGTATCTACTATTTATCTATCTTTCTATCTATCTATCGTCTGTCTCAGTCTGTTATTATCTATCTATCCTTGTCTGTTTCTATCTATCTATCTATCTATCTATCTTCAGTCAATTATTCATATCTCTCTCTCTATCTTCTGTCTATTTAATTATCCAGACTCTCTCTGTCATCCTATCTATCTTACTAATCTATCTATTCTATCATATCATATCTCAGAGTCTATTTCACATCTATCTATCTATCTATCCTTACTCTCTACTCCTCATCATCGACTTCTGATCCTAATCCATCATCATATCTATCTTACTGTCTCATTCTGTTTCCAATCCATCTATCTATCTATCTATATAATATAATCGCTTGTCATAGTTTATCTAATAATAAACTAATAAATAAAAACACTCCCATCTAATCTAAATATCATAACTACCTCTTCAAATCAAAAATTTATTAAAAAACTATCCTTCCGATCATTATATTTATCCAATTTATGCCTGTCAATCTATCTTAATCTACTATCTCATCATCTTCTGTATATTTATATATTCTTATATTCTATCTCATCTACTGTTTATCTACTCTATCATATCTATGCTAATCAACCTGTCTCCTCTGTTCCCTCTATCTATCATATCTATCTATCCTCTCGCCTCCTCTTTCTATCTCTCTACCCACTCTACTCTATGCTTCATCAAGTTTATTTATCATATCTTCTGTACTATTTATTATCCATTTTCTGGAATCATAAGATCTATCCAAAACTACTACTACATACTATCTATTATTCGTATTTATCTAATCGTCTAAAATCTTATCAAATATAGAATACTAGTC
>CM042153.1:82178391-82213391 GCA_023376005.1 Doryteuthis pealeii
AGTCGAGCGATTGCCAAAACGCAACACAGCGGGAAGATAACTCTTCCGGCAAGGGAAGATAATCCTACACAGGATATACATGGTTAAAATCACTTGCGCGCTATTCTGCACTATTATTTATAATTATTTTTAGATAGATTTATTTACATATAGTTTTGAGGGGAAGATACATTATAAATACATTAATAACGTATAGTTTTTCCATCCATATCATTCGTTTCGCAGGAAAACGTTAATAATAGATTCAAAAATAGAAAAATAAAAGAGAGATAAAATCAATTACATTCATAGAAGGGGGCGAACTTAACACAAGCGGAATCTGTAAAGAGTAAATTAGACTAAAACCGGGATTAACAGACGATTCCACTATATATTTGTGGTAGGGGTGATGGACTTGTCATTGGCTCAAACTGATTGTGGTTTCCCTGTTTAAGAGTTCGAATTCCTGTGAAGTTTATTTGCAGCAAAATGTCAATACTAAGCAGCACGTAGTGGATATATCAAAGTAAGTAAAGTAAACTCATCGGGGTAGCCCAAAGTCGGTATCAGCCAATCAGCGAGGGAGTCTATCTCCTTTTCATTAGCGCTAAACCAAGGAGATTGTTTTTGCGTCTGAGGTGGAGCACCACACCTACCATCATTTCCTTACTTTATCGCACAGACCCCTGTGCTACTCATATGCTGATTTGGCGAGGACCGGTATCGAACAAGGAACCTTGTGGTTTCTAGCCGAACGCTCTATCGACTGAGCTAACCCGGCCTTAATATATCAAAGTATGATAATGTAATTATTGCAACGTTTGATATGTTTACTTAAAAGCTATTGCTTAATAGTTCAATATGTAATGGATATATACAATAATCTGGATTTAACTCTCTCTCTCTCTCTCTCTCTCTCTCTCTCTCTCTCTCTCTGTCTTTCATTATATTCGATGGAAACAGATTATTCTCATCACTTCCATGCGCTCACCCCCTCTCTATATCTTCCACCTACTCTCTTTCTTTCTTTCTTATTATATTTTTTATATATTATTATTATTAACTAAGAATAGTTACTTGAAACCATGTAATTGTTTAGCAAAAGAGTTAGTATTCCATATTAACAGCCCGCGACACCATTTGTGTTTTACTGAGTAAAGTTTTTACTACTAGTTTAAACCCATTATATCGATGAATAGATGTTACGTTGTAATATTCACGGCACTAAAACGATATATGTACCGTAGTCCTTTTCTTTCTTGGTACTAAAACTATAACCGTAAGGCGGCGGCAGCGGCGTATACTATGTAGCGGGCCTCGTCCACGTGCCTCCAAATTCACAGTGCTAAAATGGTGTTGATAGAAATTATAACACGAGAAATATGTCGTCACAACTGCCAGCCTTTATTATCGTGCTCGTATAGTGGGCCTCGTACCAGAGAGGAGGAAGGCAGAGGAGAAAGAGAGGGGAGAACACTACTAGATTACTGTGGTCCCATGAGGGGACCCAAGGTCAGGTCCGTACCCTAACCGACCGCGGCCGGCAAAAAGAGGCCGATAGCTTTCTTTTTTGTTCCACGTCATCACGTGACTTCCGGTCAACACCCGACTTCCGCTTGCGGTCAACACCCGACTTCCGCTTGCCACTCAATTCTCCGTTCGGGGTCACGCTACGGTCAAACCATCGTTCATCCTCTTTTGGGTCATCACCATTTTTTTTAAACCTTCACTATTTATTCCTCCTCCTTCCATTAGTAGTCCTACCTCACAAAAGTCAGGAATATACCCATCTTGCAACATAGAGCTCGTTGAACATTTTCATTTGCACATAAAACATAGTTTTTTCTTCCTCCATTCGTTATAACTATATTTATCTCCTAATAACATCAAAGAATTGAGTTTTAAAAACCGGCTTCGATGGTGTCTTGGACAGTAGATAGCCTATAAATTGTTGATATTCTGTAAAACCAACCAACCAACCAACCAACCAATGTAATATGTCCTTTTATTCCATTTCTTTCTTCATGATAAAAACGGAATGGTTCATTATTTAGCTGAGGTGATGACACTCGTAAGAAAGAAGAATTCGGCGACCTATATGATAAAAGGGGGCGTGGTGTAATGGTTAAAGTCATGGAAAATGGACTTGTCGCCCCGAGTTCAAATCCTGGAGGTCGTAATTCCATTTCACTTAGAGCTAATACCCTTGGGAAAGGTATGAATACTACTCTCCCTCAAGCTATGGATAAATAGTAGGGCAGACTGGGCTCTTTAACCTTGGTTAGGCAACCTGTTTAGGAGAAGGAAAACTCTGAATACAAACCTGTTAAACTCCGCTTGAGAAATTGACCTTGTGTCGCATCCTGCTCGTGCGGAGGGGTTGGTGAATATCTATATGATAAAAGGGGATGGGTGTTTTGTTACATAATTATTGGATCCCTAATACATTTGTACGGTATTGTAGAAATCATTATGGCGATCAGTACAGCTGATGGCCTTGAGAGTGAGTGACAGCGTTTGACCTCACTCTGACCTTGCTTTCTGGGGATAGACCGTGAGAACCGTGAAACCCCCATAGAAAGCCCGCTTCCGGTTTAAGGAGTAAGCAACTCAGTTAGTCAGTTAGAAGTTAGAAGCCAAGCTAGCAAGATGTGAGTCTCACTGCGCAGATTGTCTGGTCTGGGGATCTACGAATAAAGTAACATCATCGTAAATCGAAGTCTTGTGTTTATTACTAAAAACTAACAATGACACAGGGCTTCTGATAACAAGAAATCCCTAGCAACAGAAACCAGACCCGGAATCCTCAATAGAAGACCAGACGAGACCTTAGAAGATATACCAGACCAAGAAAGATGATAGACGATCAGAAGCAAAGCCGACCGGAAGAATAGACGACAGAGTAAGAAGTAAGAAAGGTATATAACGTTATATGACTTGGTATGTGAAAAGACCAGTATATAACATATACCTATTTAGTGCCGGTAAAGAAGGCGCTATGCAACAATTTGAAGAATACAGACGGGACAATCAAGAGTTCACTAGCGTTGCCGAATATTTGATAGAATAATTATGTTCAACGCACTTTATGTTGTACATTGATAGACACGGTACAATCATCCAGTCGATTTGCCTTAAATTTGATGCCCTGATAAGTTTTATCACAAGTTTATTCTTATTCAATATTGTTTTGTTTTGTTTGTTTTGTTTTGTTTTACGGCATATCAACTTCAGTGGGTCATTCAATGCCGATAAAGTTTTTGAAATAAATCAATTTTTTAATGGATAATACAATTTTTTTTTATAAAAACATTTTCTATTTAACCCATAGATGGGACCCTAAACAGGTACTACCACTCCGGGTCAGAGTGGACCAGGGGAGCAATGGTGATGAAGGGGTGCTCCCACATTCCCTAAGCCTCCAAAACTAGAACCTCATCATCAGATAGAGTTCAACGTCATTCCCAGGACATGTAGACCGCAGCCACCGCCTTCTAGCACCCATATGATAAAAAGGGTTTGGGGTTGCCATAAGGGCAATACGGTTGGGAAAATCATATAGGTGCTAGGGCTTGACGTGACTAGCAGTTGATCGGAAGGGGCCTCTCCGACCGCCCGTCTAGCCCAAGATAGGGCTAAAGTGGAGTATTGCATGTCATGAACTACTCATCCACCTGGGCTCTATCCTTACTCATCACGGGTCGCCACCCACGGCCAACAGGTGGCCGATTGGGGGAGTCTTAGACCCTCTGCAGAGGTGCAGTCGGTGTATTCTAACGCCCCAGCCGACAGGGCGGTTATTCAATATTGGAAATATTGTTTATATTACAAGGGTCCGCTTATCTTATATAAATAAAACATACCAGACGGTTTATCTTTTCTCGGAAAGGTGTTATTTCATCTCTCTTTACAATCAATAAGACAGATCGAAGCAAGACAGGAACATCTTTCTATTGATCCCACCTAGAATAGAACCTCTGTACTGGGTTGGTAATGTTTTGCACTTTTGGAAGCGATATTTAGGTTCAAAACCTCGCTCTTGGCATCGGCAAAATAAAAGATCTGACCTTTAGCTCCAATTACCGATTCTGAGTTCTACAATTTCTCTGCATTCTCTGTGGATAGGGGGAGGAAGTTTAGCCACAAGGCGACGTAATTACAGTACACACACTCACACACAGAGTTTGCCTTGCCGAAAACAGAATGTTCGTGATGTGTCGGGTTAAAAGGTCAAACAACAAAATTGGATAGAGTCCTCAAAAAAATCGAACCTTGGATTCACTTCGTTCCGTTGCCCGGCGTAACACCGGAACATTTCTCGGGCTTCTAATTTCAAGTTTACATAGCAGAATACTTGTGCTATATATGGTGGATTCTAAAATACGTTCATTTTTGATAGATACATAAGCCAGGTAAACGCGGTGAGGAAGTGAGAATCTCTGTATGTATTTGCGTATTTTGTCCGTGAGGTATATAAATGAAACATTAAAAAAAGACGTATCATAGTGTGTACGAACCTACAGACCAATATGGGTTCGTACGTCATAGCACAGTGCTATTTTATATCACGATTAACTACCAAACAATTCTGTAACCAATATATCAATTGAAATACAAATATTATTAATACTAGCAAAAAGGAACACCCTTCGGGCGGTGTAAAATATATGTTATTTTATTATGAGCGATTAACTACATAACAATTCTATAACCAATATATCAACTGAAATACAAATATTTTTAAGTATTATCTGCGTTATTCGGACTATTGTCCTCATGTTCATTGTTATTTGTACAACGTTTCGGTCGATATACACTCCGGCCTTCTTCAGGTATTTCTTGTCGGACTCGGGAACCTTCTTGGACTCGGGAACCTACTCGGACTCGTGAACCTTCTTTTCGAACTTGGGAACTTTCTTGTCGTATTCGGGAGCCATCACGGAACTTTGAACCTAACCCTTTATTTATTCCCGAGTCCGACAAGAAATACCTGAAGAAGGCCGGAGAGTATATCGGCCGAAACGTTGTACAAATAACAATGAAGATGGGGACAATAGTCCGAATAACGCAGAAAATACTAATCTTCAAGCCTCATCTCAAACATTCAGAGAAATAAAATATTATTAATACTAGCAAAAAGAAACATCCTTCGGTCGGTGTAAAAAATGTGTTATTTTCTTATAACCGATTAACTACATAACAACTCTATAACCAATATATCAATTAAAATACAAATATTATTAATACTAGCAAAAAGAAACACCCTTCGGGCGGTGTAAAAAATGTGTTATTTTCCTAAAATCGTTTAACTACATAACAATTCTATAAACAATTTATCAATTAAAATACAAATATTATTAATACTAGCAAAAAGAAACACGCTTCGGGCGGTGTAAAAATTAATTTTTAATGATAGTGCCTGAGTGGGCAGTTCAAAATTCAATGTTTGATGGTTTTATCACAAGTAGAAAAAATCATAAAATATATTAAAGGAATAAAAAATGAAACAACTGGAAATGGAAACTTAGTTTTTTCCCCCTCAAATAAATAATTAATTTGAATATTTTATACATAATTTTTACACAAAATCGTAGGTATTTATTTGTAAAGTTTTATAAACCTCTTGTCACTGAAAAACATGTGAGCGTAAAAATAATTTTAAAACTGATAACATGGTTATTCTTTATTCTATGTATATATGGTTCTTGGTATTGTGACATAAGCAGTGACGTAGTTTTTGTTACAGACAAATGGAGACCGAATCTTCATTATTAATAGATGAATTAGAATACAAATATTTTTTTTAAATCTAGAGAGTGTGAGTATACGAAAAGGGAATTAGATCTGAAAATTTGAAGAAAAGATAAAAGAAAAAAACAATAGTATAGAATGTGCTGACAAGCGCCTGTTTCGACATTATGATGTTAGTACAATGTAATCTAAAAGAAACTATTTTAGAAATAAAATAAAACAATAACTGTTGCATACTGAAGGTTTTCACAGTACCAAATCGATATATGTTGTATACCATTTTCTTTACTTCTTACTTGCTTCTATATCTTGGACATCTATTCTTCTGGCCGGCTTTGGTATTTCTTCTATCATCTTAACTTGGTCTGGTCTAGCGTCTGGTGTTGACTTAGGGATTCCGGTCTGGTCTTCTATGGGGATTTCTCGTTATCAGAAGCCCTGTGTCATTGTTAGTTTTTAGGTAATAAACACAATACTCCGATTTGCTTTGATGTTACTTTATTTGTAAATCCCCAACCAGACGTAACATAGCGCGCGTATGCAGAGTTACAGTTTTAGACAGAGCATCAGGCCGACTGCCCTGTCTGACGTCTAACTGCAAACTGGGGACTCTGAAAAAGGTCCCACGTGACTTCACATATGGAGCTAGTCTTGGGGATTTCTGTTATATACTGATGGTTTTCACAGTACCAAATCGATATAATGTTGTATACCCTTTTCTTACTTCTTACTCTGGTCGTCTTCTCTTCTGGCCGGCTTTGCTATTCTGATCGTCTATCTTGGTCTGGTCTAGTGTCTGGTGTTGACTTGGGGATTCCGGTCTGGTCTTCTATGGGGATTTCTCGTTATCAGAAGCCCTGTGTCATTGTTAGTTTTAGATAATAAACACAAGACTCCGATTTGCTTTGATGTTACTTTATTTGTAAATCCCCAACCAGACAATCTGCGCAGATGAGGGACCGCGTGTATAACACGACTTACCCCTTCGAGCTCGCTGCTACCTTCGAACTGACTGAGTTACTTAGTATCCTTAAACCGGAAGACAGGGTCTTCTATGCCTTCAGGTTCTCACGATTTATCCCCGGAAGGCAATGTGAGAGTGAGGTCAAGCGTTGTCACTCATCCTTCAAGGCCTTGGGTTGCACTAATCGCCATTATGTTTCTACTCTATTGCCATAAATATTAGGCATCTAATAATTATGTAACATAACAGAAAACATTGTTAAACCATTCGTCTTCTTCGGAGCACAGTTATATAGAGGATGAGAGTGAAAATAACGGGCTAACACAAGAAGTCCAACAAATGCTCACGTTCTGGACTGGAATGTCTTTAAAAAGATTTTTATAATATCGCATTTTGGTTAAAGATAATATGAATCGGAGATCATTTCTATGACTCATCAGAACATTTTCTAAATTATATATATAAATATGAGCAAAAAATTTATACGAAAGAAAGAAGGGATAAAAAACCGTTGGAAGAGATGAGGGGGTACAAACACACGCTGGAATGCTTGAATTTTTTTAAAATTTTAAATTTTAAATTTTAAACACGCTGGAATGCTTGAATTTTTTTAAAATTTTAAATTAAAAAAAAAAATTCAAGCATTCCAGCGTGTGTTTGTACCCCCTATTCTCTTCCAACGGTTTTTTATCCCTTCTTTCTTTCGTATAAATTTTTTGCTCGTTGATGATGACCCTTCTACTAAGGCGTCGAAACAGATATATAAATATATATGTGTGAAGAGATGGAAGTGAATCCGACGGTATATAGTATATTAAGAAAATTGAAAAAACACAGGTTTAAATAAATTGAGTGGTAAGTTTATTAGCCGACGCTGCAGTGATTCGATCTATTAATTAGATCTTCTTCAGGGCATTTGTTGATATAAGGAAAGCTAATAAAAAAAGTATCACAGAATAACGAGAAAGACTGCGATAGTCCTTGTTTTTCAGTCTGTTCAAAATTTGAAGTTTGAAGAAAGAACGCTGGAAAGGTGGACGGTTTGAAACATGACGTCAAATATTATCCTTTATGGGGTGAGTACGTGTGTGTGTGAGTGTATGTATCGAATATATATATATATATATATATATATATATATATATATATATATAATAAGTAAGTAAGTAAAGTTGACGGGGTAGCCTAATGTCGTATCAGCCAGAAAGCAAGGAGTATATCCCTCTTTTCACTAGCGCAAGACCAAGGAGATTGTTTCGGCATCTGAGGTGGAGCGCCACGCCTAACACCGGCTCCTCACTTTACCGCGCATATCCCTGTGGGTACATAGTAGGATATACTGGGCTCTCTAGCTTTGATAAGAACAGCCAGTCTATGGGAAGAAAAACTAAATTAGTTCACAATCATAAAAGCTCACTTATTTTCAACTTTGTTCTTTTTCTTTTTCGTTTTTATTATTTTCTTTTTAAACGTAAAATTGTATTCTTAAAATAATTTATTTTAGATTATTTAGATTACATTGTCATCATCATCATGTCGCGCTTTCATCTGCTGGCTTCCACAGGAGGACGTCGCTTATGAGTTCGTCCTTGCTTCTCCAGCAGTGTCCCGCGTGTCTTGTCCGTCTTACTTGGATGGTTTGGGTGATATGTGGTAGGTGGCAGTACAGCTATTTTCTCGTAGGGTGTTGTTTCCACGTCTTGTTCATGATCACCCGCAGCATTCTTGTGCAGCTCCCATCTAGTTTATTCTCTAGTCGCTTAGTTAGGGTCCAGGTGGTGCGGCCATACAGCAGTACTGACACGACAACGAATGTCGAAAGAGGCGCTTATCAGCACAACCTATACTATTGTTTTCCCTTTTGTCTTTTCTTCAATCTAGAGAGTGCAAAATACTTGTTGGATTTTATTAAATTGTTACTGTAAAGACAAACAAATTATTTAAACCCACATCTTTTTAAGAAGCCATTATCACTCTGATGAAAAGTTAGAGTTACTTGCCCTTGTTTAGATTTACTGATCATTCCTTTAAATTTGCAAATTTATCCTGTCGTGATCGTTAGAAAGCTAGTCTCGCAGATCCATTATTACTGATAAACGCGTTTGATCCTCACAGGATTCCCCATAAAAAAGATCATTACATAAAAAAGACTGGACCAAGTTACCTTTAAGCACTCCAGGTTTGACTTGGATTCAGAAGGACATGTTTCGCTTTGCCCCGTCAATATCTGGTTGTTTATTAGGGTTAGGGGTTAGGGTTAGAATTAAGGGTTAGGGTTAGCAGTTAGTTTTATAATTTAAAAAAAAGTCGTCTAAAATCATCTGGTAACAAACAGTCGGAGGTTGACGGTGCGAAGCAAAAGATGTCCCTCTGAATCCAGGTCGCCCCTGGGGTGCTTAAAGGTAACTTGGTCCAAAAGATCTTGTGGTAATACAACCTGGTGGAAGGTCAGGAAATTATTTTTTTTTAGCCAGGGTACCTCACGAGATGTAATGAACAGTAAGCTGGATTAGCACACCATTTTTAGTAAGTTCGATTCTCACTAGCATCCCCAAATCTCTATTTCTTCCTGTAAATTGGTTTGTTTTGTTTTACGGCATATCAACCTCAGTGGGTCATTTAATGCCTACAAAGTTTTGAAATAAATTCATTCTTAATGGATACGACATATTTTTATAAATACATTTTTCTATTTAACCCATAAATGGGACACTAACAGGTACTACGAATTCGGTTCAGTGTGGACCAGGAAGCAATGGTGATGAAGGGGTGCTCCACATTCCCCAAACCTCCAAAACTGGAACCTCACCATCAGATAGAGTTTAACGTCATTCCCAGAACATGTAGACCCTCAGGCACCGCGTTCTAGTACCCATATGATAAAAAGGGTTGGTGCTTGCCATAAGGGCAATAGGGTTGGGGCAATCATATAGGTGGTAGGGCTTGACGTGACCAGCCGATTGATCGGGGGGGGGGCTCTCCGACCGCACGTCTAGCCTAAGTAAAGGCTTAAGTAAAAATATTACATGTCATGGACTACTCAACCACTTGGGCCCTATCCTTAAGCATCACGGGTCGCACCAACGGCTAACAGGTGGCCCCACTGGGGAAGTCTTTTCCCCTCTGCAGAGGTGCAGTCGATGCGTTCTAACACCCCAGCCGACAGGACGGCCTTCTTATTGTATATTTAGGCCACAGTCCTCTTCATCGCTCTTCTCATTCATTTGAAAATCCGGGCATTTAAAGCGTTTACTTTTTGTGGTTGGGTCTTGCCATAAGGACTGGGACAATTATATAGCGGCTAGGGCTTGACAATTAGTCGGAGGAGGCCTCTCCGACCGCCCGTCTAGTCTAAGTAAGGGTCAAAGTAGAGTGTTGCATATGGACTGCTCAGCCACCAGGGTTCCATCCTTAAGCATCACAGGTCGCCACTCACGTCCAGCAGGAGGCTCCACTGGGGAGGGGGTCTTACACTGTTACGATTTTATAGGCAATTCTTTAGGCTTCAAGCAAGAGCACTTATTCAGCGGAAATCCTAGGTAAAGAATCCTTTAGTTGTTCCTTGGTGCTCCTCACTATTGCAAGCTCTTTGTTAATGATTGCGAATTGACGTCTCCCAGTATCAGTGATTAGGTAGTCAACCAGATTGGCTGAGGTTTAAAAGCACATGACCTAGCTTAGTCTATAAATTTAAGGCGTGTATTGTAGCACACCTTATATACCAAAAAATTTCAACATACACCTTTGCAGAAGTGCAGCCGGTGTATTATACAGACCCAGCTGACAGGGCGTTGGAAACCTGAGATGAAATCATTGAAAGCTGTTGTGTTCTTCCATCGCTTCATTTCGTCTGCAGTTGTTTAAATCAGACGCCGATTTAACGGACGCAAACTGCATTTTGGGATACACGATACTGAAAAGGTTAAATAAGTAAAACATAGAGAAATGATTTCGACACCTGCACTGTGTGTGTTGTATCTTGTTTTATTGTCGGTGATTGTCGAATAAGCCATCTTGAAATCACGTTAGAGTTTTTGACGCACATTACTGACATCTGTTGTGGGGGGCGGGGAGTGAGGGAGAAAGCCGACGGACACACCGATCGCATTGCAAACCTTATAACGTCGGCTTTTTAATTCATTTTACTACATTTACTGCGATAGAATTACCAACGCTTATTGTTAGTTAAAGAAGGGAAAAAAAAGAGAAAAAAACGACCCACCTGACTGTTTGTTTAACCTTTAGCACATTTTACGAAACAAAAAAGAAATGAAAGAAAGAAAGAAAGAAAGAAAGAGAAAAGAAAGAAAGAAAGAAAAAAAGAAAGAAAAGAAATGAAATTTTTTAATAGGATAAAAGACGACGACAACTGGAAGTGAGAGAAGCGAGAATAGGAATGTAAACTGCATTTCATAGCATTATACAGCTAATAAAAAGCGCGCACCCTGTTTGTCTTGGAATAGATGAAAGACATTGTATAGAATTGAGCGAGGAAGTCTTTGATGTAGCGTAATTCATCAGCATCAGGCCTTTGGATCATGGGGTCAAAATAAAACGAATTATATATATATATATATATATATATATGTGTGTGTGTGTGAGTGTTGTGTGTGTGTGTGTAATATATATATATATATATTTATATATGTATGTATATATATATATATATATATATATATATATATATATATACTTTGGTGCGGTACCAAGTTTCTTGGTATAAGGTGATTCTAGGTGGGTCCTAATTCTCTACCCGTAGTTTGTTGTAGAGTTCAGGTTCCGTATGAGAGCTCAATGTTTAATTATTGTAAACAGAGCAAAAGTTATTTGGGAATAAAAAAGGCCTTAAGTACCATGGGTATCGTGATTATGGGACCATTTCCACTCGCGAGTGTGTTCCACGAGCTTCCTCAGATCACTGATATATTTTATTTCCTTATATATATCAGTGATCTGAGGAAGCTCGTGAACACACTCGCGAGTGGAAATGGTCCATAATCACGATACCCATGGTACTTAAGGCCTTTTTATTCCCAAATATATATATATATATATATATAATATATATATATATATGTACATATATATATATATATATATATATATATATATATATATATCCGCACACAGTACCGAGATACATACGCACACTCACAATTCACACACATATATGTAAACACACTCATACATTTATATGTAATACACATATAGTCATATTCACAACTCCCATGAACCCTCCCTCACATATATAAGAGCATCAAAAAAAAATAACCCACCTCATAGAGGTTCTTCATTGAACAAATGGACTTGCTACTACTAACACACTCTTTTACCCGGATTTTAATAGCATGTCAAACCCTCAAAAACACTTCAATTTTTACAGTTCTTCTATAATGCTCCCTTTCAAAAAATCTATAAACAATTTCTTCAAATAAGAAATTTTCTCCTGACGGTGACCTAAGATCGAAATTAGTTGAGAATAAACAACATATAAGAAATATTCCTGCTTGTCTAATTACTTTTTGTTCATACTATATATATATATATATAATGTACTAATCCCATTAATAAACCTTTGCGCTAAGGAAAAAAAAACCCGGCAAATAATTTTTAGTAAAAAATATACTCCCATGTTGAATTATTTGTGATATAAGGCATGGGGCAAATGGTCACTCCTAAATATAGACCCGTTGACTACCACGTGACCACCGAAGGCATTTCTATTGTCCAATCACTGGCACTGCTGCTGCTGCTTCTGCTGTATTAATAGAGGCACCATTCTAAACTTATGTCATTGACACTTGGATTCTCTTGGACGTAGAACTTACAAAGAATACTCTAACACCGGATTCTTATTGGCTTGCTTACTTACTTATTACATCTGGAACTAAGGATGCCGACCAGATACTTAACATCCCAAACTTCAGCTGAGTAACAAAATAAAAGAAGAAAAGACCAAGAGGGTCGCACAAAAAAAAAAAAAGAAGAAAATTATAATATTCTAATCATATAAGTAGGTATTTGCCTCTCATCCGACTTATGAGCGCTGGACACAAGGTCTCGTTTTAACGTGGGCGCACAAAAATTGCGTTGATCCTGTTGGTCGGATCAACACAAGATCTTTTTACGTAGGGACATCCAACTCATAATTCAGTAATAATGGATTTGCGAAACTAACGTTTTTGCTCCCCTCTCTATGTAGGCAATGCCGGGTAGTCACTTCTAGTATTATAATTAACTATTATTTATAGTTTAATTTTAATTTAATTATATATACTAGCAAATATATGCACCCTCCGGGTGCAAGTATTTTATTTAAATTTTATAATAAAATATTATATTAAATTAGAAAGGCTAATGAAACTGAATAAGAATGTAGATAAAAAGATTTTGAACAGAGGGGGTATGATTGAAAAATAGAACAACTTTGAAACTAACTCTTCCATCATTTTCCGTTACTCCCGTCTTTCATTGGTAAATTTTCCTAATTAAACTGTTTAGTTAAAATAGGAAGTAAAGAATAATATTACAGTTATTTCTTCTTGTTAAGGGATTTCTTTTAAGATTTATCCACGAGATTTTTGCTCATATTCAATAAGATAAAACCAAACAATTAGAAATCAATAATACTAAGCATATATTTATTAAAATCAATTTTTAAAGATCAATATGCAAATTAGCCTTCCCGTTCATACTGTAAACCTCTATTTTGTTGTATATAAATACAATTGCATGTTATTAGTATGTAGATATGGTCAACAGTGTAAGTAATGTAAAACAATTTTATTAATAATTGAGGTTTAAATAAAAATAAAATCATGGAGAATGTGATGTAAATAACGAAAGGAATTGTGACTTGTATAGTAATATAGTTTCGGTTACAGACAGACAAACCTACAATCTTCATTATAATAAGATATATACATATATATAGGTTGTATATTTTGGAAGCAAGTTATGTTGTAGGCAGGTGTTATTAAATAACGCGGAACATTTATTTTTCATGATCTTGATGTGTATCTTTTCCAGTCTTCTGACTAGCTTTCTAATGTTAGGATCTAGTTGAAATAGGATTCTTCCCATACTATCATCCCGAGGGCTTTCGACTGTTTCTTCAGTTTTCACCTCCTCCGATATAAGAATATTCTCACTGAAAATACTAAAATCATCTATAAAAATTACTATACGAAACGCATGCAAATTCTTTAGACAATATGCATTAAAAAAACTTAACATTAATAAAATAGCATTCAACCTCGGTCATAGTATATTAGCTATCTTTAATAACTAATACACTCTAAAAATAATAGACTCTTCTAATTTAAAAAACAAAATAGATAAAAGAAAAAGAAAAAGGAAAAATAGAACTAACACCAAATCATATAGCCCCTTGATGACGACTGAAGAAACAGTCGAAAGCGCTCGGGCTGATAGTATGGGAAGAATCCTATTTCAACTGGATCCTAACATTAGAAAGATGACCTGAAGACTGGAAAAGATACAAATCAAGATCATGAAAAAGAAATGCTCCGTGTTGTTCAATAACACCTGCCTACAATATATATATATATATATATTATATATATATATATATATATATATATATATATATGTGTGTGTGTGTGTGTGTGTGTGTGTACTTGGGCAGCATTCTTTCATTTATACGTGTGGAATTAAACAAAAGGTAGGTCTCCTGTTTAACAATTTTATTGGTGACCTTTTCAAGCTTTCTGTTTATATTTTAAAATGCCTATAGTACTTTTCCTATCAATTCTCCTGCTTCCAGCCTCCACATCTATTAATATACTTTGAAAAAAAAACTGGAACACATCACCCCTGATGATGGCACTTCGAAGTGCCGAAAGTACTCGGGATATGAACTTCGGTGGAATATACCACGAATTCCATCCAAATATAAAAAGTTGGCCAGAAAGCTTGAAAAGATCACAAACAAAAGGCAGGTCTCCTGTTTAATGATTTTATTGAATTCCACATGTATATATATATATATATATATATATAATATATTTATATATAATATATATATATATATATATATATATATATATTATTGTATATGCATTATACACATCCAAGAATTCCTTGCAGTAATTCATTTATATTATTTTGTACAATCGTTTTTCCCTGGTGTCGATGTTGCTAACTATATTTGATCGTCAGAATTGTCAAAGCTTTAATTTCCTAAACGAATGCGTATTCGTCATTAACTCTTGACAAGTTCCCGCCCTTGGCTTCTCATTAGCCTCGTTCTCATCAGCCTCGCTCTCATCAGCCTCGTTTTCATCATTTTTTCTTTTTGTTGGTTAACCTTGAATTTTTCTATTCAACCCTTTTTTCATTTTTTTCTTGCTTTCTTTTTGTTTCTTTTTTTTTCATGTCATTCTGATCAATGTTGTCAACAATTACACGTCCGTTGCTTTTTTTACTAACTGTGAGAATTCATTATTCTGAGCAACATGTTCCGTTTCCATGACAACACTATAATTCCTTTGTTTATTGCTAAAAATAAATCTGCTATTTTTTTTCTCTTAGAGTTCCAGAATACAGAGTACAGGTGACCTGACTCCATTTCTCTGCATGTTTATTGTCTCAATAGGATTTTCACTTTCGTTATTTTCAATCGATTCTAATTTTTTTTTGATTTAGTGAAAACATTCTCTAGTCGCATATAATGAAAAATAGGAGGCGCGTTTTGTAACGGTTATCATCGTCTCAAATGGACGCGGTGAACTCAGTTCAATTCCTGTATTTTACATAGTGATATAACACTGGTAACACTCTCACGTATCCCTTAAAACAGGAATAAGGAATAGGTTTGACAAGAGGTGGGGGCGAAAACAAAACCAAGAAAACTTCCATCAAGTCGCACGCGACTCAAACCCCTCACCCAATAAAATAAGTGAGTGTTTAGGTCTAATTTGTCTGTACAAATATTCTTTATTCCTTATTCCATATCCATTCATGTCGTAATTAATTTACAACTTTACTTTTAATCGATTCCGGGTGTAAAACTTGAAAAACACCGGACGAAAGGGCCCTTGTTTTATCAATAAACAATATTTTTCTATTCCTTTCATTCCTCCTTAGTCTTCCATCCATTGATATTGTGGTGATCACTAAGATAACCCTCAATATATTCTTAAAAATTGTCTGTACCAAAAATTTATGTATATATATATTTGGTTTGGTTTGTTTTGTTTTACGGCATATCAACCTCAGTGGGTCATTTAATGCCGATAAAGTTTTGAAATAAATCAATTCTTAATGGATAATACAATTTTTTTAATAAATACATTTTTCTATTTAACCCATAGATGGGACCCTAACAGGTACTACCACTCCGGGTCAGAGTGGACCAGGGAGCAATGGTGATGAAGGGGTGCTCCACATTCCCCAAACCTCCAAAACTGGAACATCACCATCAGATAGAGTTTAACGTCATTCTAAGGGCCTGTAGACCCACAGCCACCGCCTTCTAGTACCCATATGATAAAAAGGGGTTGGGGCTTGCCATAAGGGCAACACGGTTGGGAAAATCATATAGATGCTAGGGCTTGGCGTGACCAGCCGATTGATCGGAGGGGGCCTCTCCGACCGCCCGTCTAGCCCAAGATAGGGCCAAAGTGGAGTATTGCATGTCATGAACTGCTCATCCACCTGGGCTCTATCCTTAAGCATCACGAGTCGCAACCCACGGCAAACAGGTGGCCCCATTGGGTGGAGTCTTACTCCTCTGCAGAGGTGCAGTCGGTGCATTCTAACGCCCCAGCCGACAGGGCGGTATATATATATATTAATAGGCATCCTGAAACATAGAACCTACGCACACTAGACATAATTTAACAATAAAAAATGCGACCAAAGCTTAACAGCATAACACTATCCAGACAAATTTGGGAACCCAAAATTCAAGCCAAAACACACCAGAAATAACCAGGAAAATTAGCGAAAAACATCAACATATAACACCCTAACTAGAACAAATATTGGAACATATTACCTTTAGGCACCCCTTTTTGATCTCGATTAAGAAGGGGGATGTTTTTCATTTTCACCGTCAATATCCGGTTGTTTTAACAGACGATTTTAGATTTTTTTAAAATTATAAAATTAACCCTTAACCCCAACCCCTAACCCTAATCCCTAACCCATAACAAACAACTGGATATTGACGGTGCAAATGAAAAAACTGTCCTTTCTTAATCGAGATCAAAAAGGGGTGCCTAAAGGTAATATGGTCCCAAATATTGACTATAATAACCTTCTCAAAGCAAAACAAGCAACTACAAAGGATCAGAACTCATATCAATATGTAGACACGATACAAACCATTTATTAAACTAGCTGAAATCATACGGTTCCAAAGGCAAAAATAAATTTCCCAAAACTTGATATAAAATACAAAAATAAATAATTACGTAGAAAATAACCCAAATGGAAATTTAAAAAAAAAAAAAAATAAATAAATAAAAAAATTAAAAAATAAAACGTAAGAAAAAGTAAGACTTTGTAGTCGAAAAGTATTTCTGCTCGAAATTCAAATGTGATAAGTGTTGGAAGTCGGAACCAGTTTCCCCCGTCTGTTCAGTGAACTTCAAATCATCTTAACCTTTGCATTCAAAAAGAAAGACGTTGGATATGCAGTAAGTAATCATTTCTATAAATAAAATCTCGGATCAATCTCGGATTGATCTTCTTCAGATGAACCTCCTTTGATATTTTTATCTTACGGTGTAGATAAGTTATTTAAATACTTACCCAACGATGGATACTCACGTACACATACACATTACATGGATACACATACACACGCGCGCAGGCATACGTACATATATGCATGCACACGACGATTGATCGATAATTCGGACCATATTACCTTTAGGCACCCCTTTTTGATCTCGTTTAAGAAAGGACATGCTTTTCATTTTCACCGTCAATATCCAGTTGTTTGTTAGTGGTAGGGTTAGGGGTTAGGGTTGGTTTTATAATTAAAAAAAAACACTAAAATTCGTCTGTTAAAACCACCGGATATTGACGGTGTAAATGAAAAACATGTCCTTTCTTAATCGAGATCAAAAAGGGGTGCCTAAAGGTCATATTGTCCAATAATTCTGAGTCGAAGTTATTATCATGTTTGATCTGTATGATTAATAATCAGTACTATATTGACCCATCATAAAAAAGTCGTATCAGCCAGTCAGCGAGGGAGTCTATCCCATTTTCACTAGACTAAGAAGATTGTTTTTGCGTCTGAGGTGGAGCGCCACACCTACCATCAGCTCCTTACTTTACCGCACTGATCCCTGTGCTACTCATACGCTGAGTTGGCGAGGGCCGGTATCGAACTAGGAACCTTGTGGTTTCTAGCCGAACGCTCTACCGACTGAGCTAACCCGGCCCTATTATAACCCATCATACCCGTGGCAAAATACAGGAATCGCTCGTGGTGTCAAGGTTATCGTAGTGGGACATGGAATTGGCGACACAAGTTAATATCCTGGTTGAATTTCTCATTATGAGAAATTCTATATACATCATATTAACGTATATAATTAACACCATTTTTTCTCGTTCGAAATTTGAAATTTATTCTGATGTGCACCCAGCTGTCATTATATGTTAATTCCACTGTTGGTTTTTGGTTTGGTTTGGTTTGGTTTACGGCATATCAACCTCAGTGGGTCATTTAATGCCGATAAAGTTTTTGAAATAAATCAATTCTTAATGGATAATATATTTTTTATAAATACATTTATCTATTTAACCCATAGATGGGTCCACTATTGGAAATCTGAAATGAATAGAATATTGGGCTAAACTTGCAAATTGGTCAGAAGATTAGGGTGACTCAGAAAAAAACTGTTAATTTTAACTAGGGGGGTGTAGGGTTTAGGGTTAGGTTTGGGGATTAGGGTTAGGGTTGGACTTTTTAATATTGATATGGCGACCGGGCTAGAGGAAGGAAAACTTTTAAACTTATAAAGAGTATGGCAGAAATACCTCACATATTTTAAACTGTCACCTGTGTGGTGCAAATGAACTTAGGAATGTGGCAATGGTAATATCTAGCTAATATCTAACAATCTTTTTTTCAGATATAATCATGGGTTGGACTGGTGTACATCATGCGTTTGCCATTGAAACATTCTTTAAGAGTGTTGAATCTGTAATATATATATATATATATATATATATATATATATATATATATATATATATATGTAAGTTATCCGAAACTGGTAGTCAGAGATGATTCTACATGGGATCTTCAAAATCTCACTGTATAATTATTGCATGTTTTAGTAGATGCAAATACAAGGATTTTTATAAATCCCTAGAGAGAGCTCAATGTATAATAATCTATAATTTAGATTAAATACAGACCAATATTTACCTTTGAAAGGAAGGAAAAACTCAATAAACCGTCATCCTGTAATAAATTTATTTCGACCAAAACATAAAAGGCTTTTAGAAATTTATTTAAATTTCTAAAAGCCTTTTTAAACAGAACCCACACATTTTGTGATAAAACTGTTAATTTTAACTAAGGGGTTTAGGGTTGGGGTTGAGTTAGGGTTAGGGTTTGGGTTCTGTTTTTTTCTGGGTCACCATGTACAGGGTGAACCAGAAAAAACAGAACCCAACTTATTTATTTATTTTCCCATTAAACTAACCCAAACCCTAAACCCCAACGCTAACATTAAAACCCCCCAATCCTTACCCTAACAGTAACCCCCCCCCTAGTTAAAATTATCAGTTTTTTATTACAAAATTTGTGGATTCTGTTTTTTTTTCTGGGACACTCTAATTTACTAAACAAAAGTTCATAATTACCATAAGATGCACACCCATTTCAGCAGGTGAGATTCAGGAAAAAAATGTTTTTAGTGTATTTAAGCATATATTGTTGAAAAGAGCATTTCAGATTGTATTGCCCTCATTTTTACGAATTCATTTTTAAAGCACCGGTAATAATACAATGACACCACCAATAAAATAAGGATTCATGGAGTTTAGGGTAGGTAACTGTTCTGAACGTAAGCTGGGTTAGTGAGCATCATAGAGAAGATTAGCCTAGGCCTACGGGGAGGTCTCAAACTTCACATACAATGTATAAGACGCAGGGCAATTATTTGAGCCAAAATTTTGGAAAAAATTGCGTCCTATATGCCGTCAAATACGGTAAATATTTTCAGATATCCCACAATTTCAGATGAACACAATGCGCGATTATTGTAGGGATTCAAATTGAAATGGCATTTTGGGGACACCTTTGAAGCCCTATATCTCCCCCAATTCTCAAGAGAACTCAACCATCTTTTACTATGTGATACTCCTCATCGAACTCTATCAGAAAATCATATTAGTTTGGCCCTTTATTTCTACACGATATTGGCCATTTTTGCCCACTCTCAGGGGGATTATCAGGCCTCAAAAGTCACCTAAAACTCCGAATTGAGCACTTTTTTCACCATCAGTAAATTCAAGGCATTAGAACCCATGAGAAAAAACAATAAAATCGATAACGTACATTTTCATCAAAATACGTAGACTTATAATGGCTGAAAAATGGCATTTTCCGGGCACCTTTGAAGCCCCATATCTCCCCCAATTCTCAAGCGAACTCAACCATCTTTTACTGTGTGATACTCCTCATCAAACTCTATCAGAAAACCATATTAGTTTGGCACTTTATTTGTAAATAAATAAAATCAATAACGTACATTTTCATCAAAATACGTAGACTAATAATTTGCAAATCGTCGTCAAAATTAAAATTGAAACTTATGATTAATATTGAAAAATTATTTTTTAAAAACGTTGTTTAATTGAAATTATACATTGCAATACTAACACAAACAACTGAGACTAATGTATCTACCGTTGGATTCAATAATCAATTCCAATGGTTAATTAGATGTATAGTAATTTGGGTTATCTTTGTTATTTTTAAGCAATGCGTAATTAAAAACAACCTTAATCCCCAAGCCCCTAAACTATAATCCAATTCGCAAAAAAGTTAATTTATACACTATAGTTAAACTGTCATGAATCACCACCAAATAAGTTTCCGTTTTAATTTTGACGACGATTTGCAAGTTCAACCGGGATTGGCACAAACTGAAGCACGTGCAGTGGCTAGTGTAGAAATTGCGTGTGTCCCTTCGGCATTCGTCTTTTGAGGCGGTTCAGGACCCGGAAAATAAACTAATGTTACATAATCTATGTGGTTGCAAAAGATTATTGTCAATCTCCTGTAATTCTGAGGGGATGACCCTTTTCATACCATGGCCGGGTCCTTCCATGGAAAATTCACGTGGGACCTTTTTCAGAGTCCCCAGTTTTCAGTTAGACGTCAGGCAGAGAAGTCGGCCATTTTAGGTCCTGCCTAAAACTGGAACTCACGCGTGCTATGTTAGTCAGATATTTAGTTACATGAAATGTATAGTTAACGAAATAAAAAGTTGTATAAGTAATATGTTCTTGTGGTTGATGAATGTCTTGGTAACAAGACTAAGAAATGAATCCAAGACGACCAGCCAGCAAGAACATAGCAAAAGAAAGTCCAGACCTTAGAAGATTCCAGACCAAGTCAAGATGATAGAAGGAATACCAAAGACGATCAGAACCCAAGACGGCCAAGATATTGAAGAAATAGAATTAAAGAAAGAGGTATGCAACTCTAAACCATGTTCTTTTTTCAAAATTAATGTATGCATTTACCAACCATTCCGCACTAGTAGGATGCGACACAAGGTCAAGGAGTTTAACAGGTTTGAAATCAGAGTTTTCCTTCTCCTAGACTGGTTGCCTAACCAAGGTTAGAGTCCTGCTATTTACCTATAACTGGAGGGAGAGTAGGTAGATATATACCTTTCCCAAGGGTATTAGCGCTGTGTGAAATGTAGTCAGCCTTGTCTATGATTTGAATTCGAGTGGACGAGTCCATTCCCTACGACTCTAGCCATTACACCACGTACCTCCATTTATTTAAAGATGTAAGTCGTTGGCGGGGTAGCCTATTGTCGGTATGAGCCGAAAAGCGAGTGAGTCTATCCACTTTTCGCAACCGCTAGACCAGGGGGATTGCATTAGCTAGGTGGAGTGTCATATCTACCGTAAGCTCCCCACTATTATATACTCGTGATATGCTGGGTAAATAATGGGGAGAAGAGTTCTATTTCGCCGACTAGCCATCTTATTTTGAGTTGATTTCTTCCTCTGGCTGATACGGCTTCTTTTGAGCAGGAGTCTGCTTGTCTTTGCTCATCCCCATTGTTTTTTTAATAATAAACACAAGCTTTCTCTGACTGTTTGAGATGAGGCTTGATGATTAGTATTATCTGCATTATTCGGACTATTGTCCTCATCTTCATTGTTATCTGTACAAAGTTTCGGCTGATATGCCCTCCGGCCTTCTTCGGGTATTTCTTGTCGGACTCGGGAACCTTCTTTTCAGACTCGGGAACTTTCTTTTCGGACTCGAGAACCTTCTTGTCGTAATCGGGAGCCTTCTTGTCATAATCGGGAACGTTCTTGTCGTAATCGGGAGCCATCACAGAACTTTGAACCTAACCCTTTATTCAGCCCACGGAGGTATCCTGTTTTCATTCCGCTAACCATATCTGGGGTAGAGGCGTTAAGCTGTGTTAATTATTATTCTATGTAACTGCTGCCCTTGATCAGGATTGAACCTGCAGTCCAGAGATAACTGTCACTTAGAACTGTCTTAACCTAACTCCTTTATCCACTAGGCCATGTGCAATAAACACAAGACTTTTTATTTTCCCAAGACGTCTTCATTAACGCTCAAAAGGGTTCAACCGCGCGGTGAGAAGATGGCTTACTTGGGAACAGATGACCATCAACGTCTGTCCCCTTCGAGTAACCGTCAAATTCTAACTTCTCTAACTCAGTTCCCTTTACACGCTTTGCCTTTAGCCAATGATAAATCAACGGCTAGGTCATTGAAAGGTGAACTGTTTATTTATCGCGTCTTTAACGGTTAATGGTAATGTAGGGGATTATCTCCCTTTTGCCGGAAGAGTTGTCTTCTCGCTGCGTTGCTGTTTGTTCCCACTAGGGTACCTCTGGTATTTTTAAGCGTCTGGTTTGAACTTGTCTTGTCTTCCTCTTTTTAGCTAGATCTTTCAACAACCTGCTATGGACTAGAGCCTATCTATCCCCCCTTCTCGGTGGGGCTTTTGCCTCCCCCTTACATTACTGTAAGTCCTTTATACAGCATGGACTATCCTTTAGTTCCATGTCCGTAACATTTATATGTTAGGTACATTTGGGTATCTTGTTTATACCTAAATATTGTATATGTATTTACATGTTCTATTCTCCTGTACATTATGTATCTTATCATTTCCATGTTCTGTTATATATATTAAATGTTTTGTCTCACAACGTGTCGGAATTGTATGTTCATTAATTACCATTGAATCTTACAGTAACTTTCTATCCACAATTTTAATTTTACTACACTAGAGTCATAATTTGTGGGCAACCCACGATTTATGGAATACCTACTTTACCATAAAAAATCAGAATACCCAATCAGAGCAACTTACGCGCTGAGTTGTTGGGTACCTGTACGGAACAGGAAGCCTCGTGAATACCCAGGCGGGTGCTCTATCGACAGAGCAACACCGGCCTTTCATTCTAAAGATGTGGTAAGTTGTTAGAGGCAAAAGAAAACTGAATCTAAAAGTGAATAAATCTTTATTTCTTGGTTTTGATTATGTTGGTTTCCTGCAGATAAAGAGAAAAGAAGAGAGAAAGCAAAAAAAAAAAAAAATGTTTGGTCGATTCTTGAGATTCAGCTCGAAATGTGCGCTGGTTTCCTTGCTGTTTAAATGTCAAAGGGTGCGTATCATGTAACCTTGTTTGTTGGGCAGCAAAAAATGTTTGATTCTTTTCACTAATGCGTTCCAAGAATTGAAGAATCAGCCAGGCTTGCTTCAGACCACACATCCAATACAGCCATATATATATATATATATATATATATATATATATATATATATATATATATTAATATACATATATATATAATATCCAATATATATTTACTGCACGAGCAGGATGCGACACAAGGTCAATTTCTTAAGCGGAGTTCAACAGGTTTGAATTCAGAGTTTTCCTTCTCCTAGACCGGTTGCCTAACAAGGTTAAAGAGCCCAGTCTGCCCTACTATTTACCCATAGCTGGAGGGAGAGTAGGATTCATACCTTTCCCAAGGGTATTAGCACTAAGTGAAATAATTGCCACGTCCAGGATTTGAACTCGGGTCGACGAGTCCATTTCCCATGACTTTAACCATTACACACGCGCTTTCCTACATATTCCATATATATATAAAAGTAAGTAAAGTCGTCGGGGCGCCTACTGTCGGTATCAACCATACAGCGAGGGAATCTATCCCTTTTCACTAGCGCTAGACCAAGGAGATAGTTTTTGCGTCTGGGGTGGAGCGCCGCACCTAACATCAGCTCCTTACTTTACCACACAGATCCTGTGCTACTCATACGCTGAGTTGGCGAGGGCCGGTATCGAACTAGGAACCTTGTGGTTTCTAGCCGAACGCTCTACCGACTGAGCTAACCCAGCCCCTTATATATATTATATATTATATATATATATATATATATATAATATATATTATATATATATAATAATATATATATATATTATAATATATATTATATATATATATTAATATATATATATATATATATATATATATATATATATATATATATATATACCGAGAGAGAGAGAGCGAGAGAGGGAAGGAGGGACAATCATGACAAGCGAACTCGGCAAATATCGCCCCCTACATAGAACATCGTAAAGCTGTTTCAACTTTATTAAGTCTCATCAGCGATCTATACTTACGATTTCCCACCGACGGAAATCGAAACCGGGAACTCAGCACGCTGAGTCAGAGAATTTACCACTGGGCCACCGATACGCAGCAAACGATAAGCATACAAGATGAATTTAACCAGAAAATGGTTTCCAATAAACAAATGAACAGGTCACATTTGAATTTACATCCTTCTTAAAATAATTGTCATTTTTTTCTCATTTAAAAAATATATATTCTGACGCTAACCTAAGGTTGAAAGTAGTAAAGTACTATTAAAAATGAATAACATAAAAATATCCCTGTTTGTCTTATCACATTTTGCATAAAAGGATATTTCAAAGTTCATAATCTATTCACCTCAGAATTCATTCTATTAAAAAAAAAGTCCTATTATCATTATCATAATCTGATTCATTCTGCTCAATTATATTGAATTAATCATCATGTTTTGTACTTTGTTTACGTTAGGATCGCATTCTTTAAATCGGGTTAATATCTTTATATTTTATAATATTCTCTTTATTTCCTCTACTTGTTACACTTGATTTTTTTTTTCTGCCTGTCGTCTTATTTTTGTTATTTCTATTTTGTTCCCTGTTTATTTATTCATTTATCTATTTATTTCTCTTTGTTTATTTCAATATTTTCCGTCTTTTTTCGTAACTTTAATTATTTATTTCTTACACAAACATGATTTACTTTCAAGTGTGTAATCTTGTTTATTTCGCTATTTTCGTTCATTCTATTTTCACTTCCTTTCATACAGATACTTTCTTTCTTTCTTTCTTTCTTTCTTTCTTTCTTTCTTTCATCACCCTTTCTTCTTTCCTTTTTTGTTCCTTGTTTCACGTTGAGCCCTTTTTTAAGGAATATCACGTGACCACAAGGGCAATGCTGCTGCTGCTTATCGGTGAAACCCGAAGCGAGTCCCTTACTAAATTTCAACATTCTTTCTTGGATATTGTTGGAAAGCCGCTGTGAGCGGTTTAAACTAGGCAAAGATCTAACCGTATCATTTGTTCTATCGAATGACCAATTCTGATGGTTGGCCGAAGATCAACTGTAACCATTTAAACTTACCCTCTACGATTTGAATGGGGCTGAACTTTCAAATCGGTCGCAAAATTAAAACATATTACAGGATGACCAGAAAAAACAGAACCCAAATTATTTATCTATTTCCCCATTGAACTAACCCTAAACCCAACCCTAACCCTAACTCTAAACCCTAACCCTAACCCTAAACCCCACTAGTTAAAATTAACAGTTTTATTACAAAATTTGTGGGTTCTGTTTTTTTCTGGGTCACCCTGTATACATAGTTACTCTTTCTCTCAATAGCCATGTTCTACCTTCGAAAAAGAGCATGTATCCTCGCCCCGTAAATTTCTGACTGGTCTTTAAGCCACTTCTTTACTCCAGATTTCACTTCCCCGTCATTGGAATAATGTTCGCTTCTCCAACCCTCTTTCATGTGGCAGAAGAGAGGCAAACACGTCTCGCATTTCCTACCACCAGTATAACACGCGCCTTCAAATTTTAAACTATATCATCCAATTTGGTTTTGAAAGATTTTTTTCCTCGAAGTTAAAGAGAACTTGGTAATTATGAACTTTTGTTTAGTAAATTAGGGTGTCCCAGAAAAAACAGAACCCACAAATTTTGTAATAAAACTGTTAATTTTAACTAGGGGGGCTTAGGGTTAGAGTTAGGGTTTAGGGTTAGGGTTGTGGTTGGTGTTAGGGTTAGGGCTAGGGTTGGGGTTAGGGTTCTGTTTTTCTGGGTCACCCTGTACAGAGTGACTCAGAAAAAACAGAACCCAAATTATTTATTTATTTTCCCACTAAACTAACCCTAAACCCAACTCTAACCCTAACCATAAACCCCCTAGTTAAAATTAACAGTTTTATTACAAAATGTGTGGGTTCGGTTTTTTCTGGGTTACCTTAATTTTACGACCGATTTGCAAGTTTAGCCTTGAATGGTTAGATTAAATCCGTTTTTCATTATCGATATTGATCCTCAATTTTTTCTCAATCCTCTACCCCCCCCCCCCGCGCTTTTGATCTTACCCGCCTAAATCCCAGTTCATTTACCCTGAACGCTGGTAAATTATTCTCCTTCTGTTGCTTTTCAAATTCGACGCTGCAATCAATGAAAACCATTCAGGTTTTAGTACCAATCGATATCCAATATTTGCTAAAGACACTCGCCTGCTAATCGGGGTGGCTGTAACTTCACATAACCGCGAGGGATATTACGAGCAAACAATACGGGCAGGTTCTGACAGTAAGTAGAGTTCATTCAATCACTGAATAATGATGTTAAAGAAATTAAGCATTTCCTCTCATAATTGAAAGATTTAGTACAAACGACAGACAAACACCAGAGACGCCTTCAGTGTGGAGAAATTGTTTGAATAAGAATTAGCGTGGTATTAACGCGTAGCTAACACCCGTTCCTTATAATGCATTAGGTTATCTAAAAGAGAGTAACATAACACAGAATACTCGGTAAGAAAAAAGACAAGTCAATTAATACTACTATATATACACCATCCGAGTGCACGTAATTTAAGATTTAATGTAATAAATTATTATACAAAATTAAAAAGTCTAATGAAATTAAATAAAAATGCAGATAAAAGAAAATTTGGTACAAAGAAGGTATAATCGAAAAATAAAACAACTTAGTAACGGTTTACTTCCATCACAAATATTTCGCTCTTGATGAAGACCGCTTTAATAAAAGGTCGAAACAGATTTCTGTCAGCGAACTATAACATCGTTTGTTTGTTTTTTTCTAAAATTGTTTTATTCATATATATATATATATATATATATATATATATATATATATATATATATATATGAATTTAACATTTTGAAAAAACAATTAGTAATTATAATTTTTCAAAATGTTAAATTCATTCTGTCGGATTAACTTCCATTTATTTACACACAGACACACAGACACACACACACACACACACATATATATATATATATATATATATATATATATATATATATATATATATATATATATATATATAAACTAATTAAAAACATTGAAAATTTACTTCTTATATTTTGTAAAAACCATAGTATATATGTATATAGATAGATATAGCTTCATTATATATATACCTTAGTTGAAATATTTGCAATGGTTTCCTTTTTACAACTGAATTAACGGTTGTATCTAGCTGATTGTCTTAAAAATTTTGAACAAATTTTAATTCCTATTACCACATATTTATTATTGATTTTGACAATCAATAAAAATATATAGGACACTTGGTGTGTATGTTCGTATTTATGTATGTATATATGTCTGGATGAAACTATGAAAATAAATCAATTAACTTCAACGTAAATATATATACACATTTAATATCACCGGTTCTTGCTTTTTGAGCAAAAATTATGAAGATTTGATTTATATTCGAAGTTTTTTAAAGATTAGAATATACTTAGAAATAGCATTGAAATTCTATTTAAAAACGTCAAGCATTTTTTAAATTTCAAAAGTTAAAAAAATCAATATGCCAGGTTTCCCCTTTACCCGGGCAACGCTTGGTTGCTGCTTCTAAAAGTGTTTTTTCTTAAAAGTGCTAATGGAATTCATCTAAAAAAAAAATCTCCACTCTTGAATGGATAACTGAATCATCAAGCAAGAGGGTCTCATTTGTATTTTCTTGTGGCCATATCTTTTGTTTGTTTGGTTTGGTTTGTTTTGTTTTACAGCATATCAACCTCAGTGGGTCATTTAATGCCGATAAAGTTTTGAAATAAATCAATTCTTAATGGATAATACAATTTTTTTATAAATACATTTTTCTTTTTAACCCATAGATGGGACCCTAACAGGTACTACCACTCCGGGTCAGAGTGGACCAGAGAGCAATGATGATGAATGGGGTGCTCCACATTCCCCAAACCTCCAAAACTGGAAGCTCACCATCAGATAGAATTTAACGTCATTCCCAGGACATGTAGACCCACAGCCACCACCTTCTAGCACCCATATGATAAAAAGGGGTTGGGGCTTGCCATAAGGGCAATAGGGTTGGGAAAATCTTATAGGTGCTAGGGCTTGACGTGACCAGCCGATTGATTGGAGGAAGCCTCTCCGACCGCCCGTCTACCCCAAGTGGAATATTGCAAGTCATGAACTGCTCATCCACCTGGGCTCTATCCTTAAGCATCACGGGTCGCCACCACGGCCAACAGGTGGCCCCATTGGGGAGTCTTACCCTCTGCAGAGGTGCAGTCGGTAAAATCTAACGCCACAGCCGACAGGGCGGTCTTTTGTTTTGTGTCTACGACTCAACTTTTACGTTGATTTTTTTTGCAGTTAGTAAATACGTCGATTCTTCCATTCATCGCAATAAAACCAATCGGCCGTCTTCTGTTTTTGGTCTAAGAAATAGAATTCTTGTTTCAGTAAATGTCCATTTCATTGCATTTGAATTTAATGATTTTAACCCCAGGTGATTTTTACGTCATTTTCTTTTTGCACCCGGTTTAACTCGTTCATTGATTTGAAATTAAAGTAAATATTTTTACTTTAAAAATAAACTAAATTGAAAGTAAATACTACATTTTATTGATTTGAAATTAAAGTAAACTACTATTTCTCTGAATTCTTTAGATGAGGCTTGATAATTACTATTATTTGGATTATTCGGACTATTGTCATCATCTTTATTGTTATCTACACTATTTCTCTGAATTTTTGAGATGAGGCCTAATAATTAGTATTATTTGGATTATTCGGACTATTGTCCTCATCTTTATTGTTATCTGTACAACGTTTCGGCCGATGTGCTCTCTGGCCTTCTTCAGGTATTTTTTTTCGAACTCATGAACCTTCTGTTCGCATGTATCGACCAATCAGAAATCAACAGCACTCCTTTCACACGTCATCCCAAAATGTGAATAACTTTCCGTATTTTCACATCTCATTATTTTACAAAAAGTAAAATTGAAGTAAAGAGTGTACTGAGTAAGAGTCGTCAGGGCGGCCTAATGTCGGTATCAGCCAAACAGCGAGAGAGTCTATCCCCTTTTCACTAGCGCTAGACCAAGGAGATTGTTTTTTGTGTCTGAGATGGGGCGCCACACCTACCATAAGCTCCTTAATTTACCACACAAATTCCTGTGCTACTCATACGCTGAGTTGGCGAGAGCCGTTATCGAACTAAGAACCTTGTGGTTTCTAGCCGAACGCTCTACCGACTGATGTAATATCTTTTAAATATATATGCTACTAAAGTGTCATTTGACTATATAATATTATCATAAATATAATGGTACTAAAGTGTCATTATTCTGACTATATAATATCTTATTATAATGGAGATTGTGTGTTTTTCTGTCTGTAACCGAACTATATTCCTACTCAAGTCACAATTCTCTTAGTTATTGACATCACATTCTCCATGATTTTATTTTTTATCTAAACCTCAATTATTAATAAAATTGTCTTACATTATTAATACTGTTAACTATGTCTACATACTGACAACATGCATTATATTTATATATACAACAAAATAGCGGTTTACAGTGTGAACGGGAAGGCTAATTTGCATATTAATATCAAAAAAATTCGAATTTAATAAATATGTGCTTAGTATTATTGATTTCTAACTGTTTTGGGTTTTATTTTAATGAATATAAGCAAAAATCTCTTCAATGAATTATGAAATCCATTAACAAGATAAAATAACTGTCATTTTATTCTTTACTTCTCTTTTTAACTAAATACTTAAATTAGAAAAAATAACAATGAAAGACGAGAGTGATGGAAGAGTAAGTTTCAGTTGTTCCATTTTTTATTATACCCTCCTCTGTTTTCAAATCTTTTTATCTGTATTCTTATTTAGTTTCATTAGCCTTTCTAATTTAATACAATATTTTATTACATTAAAAGTTAAATACTTGCACCCGGAGGGTGCATATATTTGCTAGTTATTATAAATATATATGGTATTAACGTGTTATTATTATGACTATATACTATTATTATAGATATATATGGTATTTATTTGTCATTATTATATCTTTATTATATTATTATAAATATATATGGTACTAAAGTGTCATAGGCCAGGAATAAGCGTGGCACGAGGCACGAAAGTGTTAGAAAGCAGGTGCATGTACAAGAAACACGACAGTGCTGCCAACAACCGCACGAACAGTTTCCCTGTATTTTGTGTTCTCAAACCGAATAACTGCTTAAACATCACTCTTGGGCGGTGGCGTCAATCGGGAGCGCCATCAGAAACGACTGATAGGCCACGACTGTGCGTAGAAGCGATGCCTGCAGAGTCAGGCGGAGGCGTATGTACAAGAAACGCAACAGTGTTGCCAATAGCCGCACAAACAGTTTCCCTGCTTCCTCTCGGTGCTTTGAAGATCTTACTCTAGGGATTACCCTGGTTAGACTGACGGTAATTAAGACCCTGTTTTTGACAAGGAACATTAAGAAAATTACAACAAAAAAGAGTATATTCGCAGAGTTCCATCACAGCCTCCTGTCTCAAAAACCGCTAGTCGGTGGTACTGAAAAAAAAAAACACACATAGCTACGATTGAAGTCCGTAGCCGAATCCGGTGTCACTTGAAAAAACAACTAGGGTTAGGGTTTAGGGTTAGGATTGTGGTTGGGGTTGGGGTTTAGGGTTATTTTGATAGGAAAATAAATAAATAATTTGGGCTCTGTATGTGAGTGGCTTAAACTAGGCAAAGATCTAACCGTACCATTTGTTCTATCGAATGACCAATTCTAATGGTTGACAGAAGATCAACTGTAACCATTTAAACTTACCCATCACCATTTGAATGGGGCTGAACTTGCAAATCGGTCGGAAAATTAAAACATATTACAGGGTGACCCAGAAAAAAACAGAACCCAAAATTATTTATTTATTTTCCCATTAAACTAACCCTAAACCCTAACCCTAACCGTAAAACCCCCTAGTTAAAATTAACAGTTTATTACAAAATTTGTGGGTTCTGTTTTTTCTGGGTCACCCTGTATTAGGGTGGGTTTAGGGTTTAGGGTTAGGGTTGGGGTTGGTTTTGGGAGAAACTAAGTTGGTTGTTTTTTTTTCAAGTGACACTGTTTCGACTACGGACTTCAATGGTAGCTGGTGTTTTTGTTTTTTTTCAGGCAGCCACTGGCTAGCGTTTTTTTAGGCAGCAGAGGCCGGGACGGAAACTCTGCGAATATTACAAAAAAATAAATAAATAGAACAAGATTTTTCTGATGCAATTAAAAAAATAGACGAAGCATATTAAACAACCTTGACAAATAAGAGAATAATTAGATTTAATTCTAATTAGTTAGATATTAGTCTAATTAGATTGAATGATTAATAGATTATTTTTCTAATGTGTGTTAAGTGAACGATAAATTATTTCACTAATCATTCATTATGGATCGTTTTAAAAATGTAATTAATATAAAGAAACAATATCTAAATTTTTGTCATGAAATACTTTGTACGTGTATTGAATATGTTCATCTCTTAAAATAATCTGTTTTAAGAAGTTATCGTCCTCGAAATAATATTAAATCAATAATAATAATACGACATATGTCAAAAAAATTCCAGGATTAGTGTCACAAAAAATTTTATTTTCAAATCCAAACTACAAACTACAAGTTTCAAAAGTAATCCCCCTGGAGTCTAATACACTTTACCATCATTTCTCTGCCACGTTTGCATGCACTCCTGGAAGGATTCTTCCGGGATTCCCCGTAGCTCTGTCGTCACGGCCTTTTTTGGTGTCAACATCCTAAAAAAACTGGTTCCCTTGATGACCCTATTGCACTTGGGGAAAAAAGGAAAAAATCACATGAAGCCAGGTCCATTTTTAAAAATTCTTTTTTCTAACACTCTTAAATTACCCGTATTTTGATCGTTTTAACTTCAAATATCAAACATTTTGCCCTAAAGAAGGCCGTTTTTCTTTGTATACTTAAATATTTTATATTTTTCTATTATCATTTATTTATTTTTATATTTAAAATAATAATAAATAGAATACAATGTGTACATAGACAAAACTCTCGGCCGAAACACATGTTGGCATTGCATTAAAACCAATTTATATCCATTCAACATTTTCTTTCCCTTATTATTATCCTTTTCAACGTATTATCGGATTCCTTTCCACGCACACACACACACACACACACACACACACACATATATATATATATATATATATATATATATATATATATATATATGAAAAAGTGAATGGAAGTGAATCCGACTGTATTAAATAAACCCGGCCCTATACACGAGAGTATACGATCTATCTATTTAAAATTAAACTCCTTCCATCCAATACATCGAATAAATTGTGGGCTTCCTGTAAGGTCAATAGAGTTGGGACAATCCTACAAGTGCTAGGGCCTGATGTGACCAGCCAATTGATCGGAGGTGTGTGTGGGGGGGCTCTGAGTTAGGCAACGGTCCAGATAATTACCTTATACCAGACTAGATAAAGGTTTTGTTGATAACTTTTATTTTAGTGTCGCCTTGAAAAAAAAGTTATGAAATTAATGGGAAAAATCTTGTTGTTCATTTCCTCTTCTTGGGAGTAGCCAATTCACTGACCAACAGTTTCTATTTTTTAGGAAGGAAGGGGGGGGGCGGTGTACATTTTAGTAAGGCGAACCACAAATCGTTTAACTTCGTACGGTGCGCTGCACACGCTTAGACCCAGCTAACAAGTTGTAGGACGACCTACCACAGCGATACACAACACGTTGCTTAAATAAGGAGGCAAATCGCCGTCAACACACACAGACGAGAGAGAGAGAGAGAGAGAGACGAGAGAGAGAGAGAGACAGAGAGAGAGAGAGAGAGAGAGGATATAATGGAAATGGAATGTAGAGCGATAGTGAGATGAGAGGCGATATTCATAGATAACTATCTAGATAGTCTGTGTGTGTGTGTTGAGAGAGAGAGAGAGAGGGGTGGCAGAAAGTAAGAAAGAGAGAGTGAGAGCAAAGACATGCTCAGTCAGACGAGATACATAGAGGTATATATTATATTATATATTATATTCCTTAGATAGCTATATCCTATATATACATTGTATATATATATATATATTATATATCATCATATTACTAGAGATGATCGAGAGGAGAGAGAGAGCAGAGAGCAGCGGCGGACGAGAGAGAGAGAAAGAAAGAACATATATATATTGCAGCGAGGTAAAGAAATGAACGCAGAGAGAGAGCAGAGAAAGCAAGAAACTTGATTACCTATACATTATTATATATAGCCAGAGCAAAGAAATTGAGAGAGCAGAGAAGAGAAAGAGGAGAGGACGAGCGGAGCACGAGAGAGTACCGACGGACGAGCCAGAGGAGAGAGACGCAGCATCGAGACCGAGAGAGATGAAAGAAAAATAGCCCTAAACTGATGTAGATGTTTTAATTGATTACCGGTATTGCCGCTTAATCTTATTTGTCTAACAGATACAACATAGATACAACTATGTTACACTTGCTAACATGTTCATTTTACAGTTCAGAGCATAAAAACATAAAAACAGCCCATTATTATTTAGCGATTGCCTTCACAAAGGTTGAAAACTTTTTTATGCATTTTTCTATTTTCCAGTCATTTACCTTATTAGCTTGATCTCTGACGCGTTTTGTCATGAATATATCATATCTTACTACTATATACTACATATAAATTGTCTTTTTCTTTTGAGCCCAATAATATCCTGTACAATAGATTATTGGTTGGTTACGGATTATTCTTGCGTCTTTTCTTTTTTCAAAAAAAAATTTTCTTCCCGTGTAATGTCTTGATAGTATATTTTCTTATTACAATCAAACCTATTTGCTTGCGCTTTTTTTTACCGCCAGGCACTTACCAACAAGTCTTCGGTTATAACTATACTATATAATACTATATATTATATATCATATATATTTCGTGTGTCAAAAAATATCCGAGATTTTGTGTATTTCTTGACACATTATGATTCTGAAAAAAAAAATAACGTTCCATCTCTCTCTTCATTGTTTCATTTCTATCTTGGTAAATACATGCCGCCAATCTCGCACTTTTATGACAGCACGTCTGTAATTCTGAAAAAAAAAAATAACGTTCCATTCATGTGTTCATTTCTATCTTGGTAAATACAGGCCCAATCTCGGCACTTTTATGACACACGTTGTATTCTGAAAAAAAATTACGTTCCATTCATTGTTCATTTCCTATCTTGAGTAAATACAGCCACAGATTTATCGGCAGCTTTTATGCACATGTAGAAGAGCAGTACTCAAGATACTTGTATTCCTGAAAAAAATAACGTTCCATTCATTGTTCAATTTCTATCTTGGGTAAATACAGCCCAA
>CM042153.1:82218391-82228441 GCA_023376005.1 Doryteuthis pealeii
TATCGCTCAAAGTCATATATATATATATATATATATATATATATATACGCTCCCAATTTTCAGGTTGAGCCTCTGTTTAAGAAAAGGGACTAATTGAAAAAATTCACGGCGCTTCGGGTGCAAAGCTAGTGCTCAACTTGTTAAACATAAGTTAGAGACCTCTGGTGAGTTTATTTCCGGTTTAGGAATATAGCGATTATTCTGCTTCTATTCTTGGCAGCTGCTTGTGCGGCCCATCGGTAAGAGACTTGACGAGCGAAAGTTCTTCGGGTCTCGACCCCGACCAGAAGGTAGCTGCTGCAAAAATAAGTATATCCTGCACGATGAAGGGGTAAAACCCCGAACACCCCGGGGGGTTCCCCTTTGTTTTTTTTTTACAAAGAAAATTTTGCTTTTATATATATATATATAAACTATGGTGTGGGATGGTCACTGTTTGCAGGCTTTTTGAATGGAATGGTGTATACAAAGGCGTATTAATTGGTAGACGTGCTCAATATAAAATAGAAGGCTGTTATATAATATAATAAAAATAAATATATAAAGATTTTTGCATATCTATTTATTTGGTGCAGAGGAACATTCACACCATATTGGTTTTAATGCTTGATGGGCAATCATCAGGTGAAGATGTGGTGTGTGTGTGTGTGTTGTTGTTATAGGTGATATAACCTATTTGCACATAAATAGAATGCGCTGACGGCTACTATAAGTAATAGGAAGCAATTGGTGGCATTGAGAACTGAAGCAAATGGCGAGTTCAGCTCGTAACTGTATTTGGTCGGACGCAAATCTACTTTCTTTGCTGTAAATTTCTAACTCTTTTTGTTTTCAATACATTTGTATCATTGTTGCCAGATCGTTTGTCTTATTTTTGACCTTAAAACCCCACAACAATATCTATATTATATATGAGTATATATATATATATATATTATTGTGTGTGTGTGTGGTGTGTGTGTGTGTGTGTATGAGTGTGTGTATATATAATATATGCATATATATGTTTGTTTGTTTGTAATGTGTGTGGTAAATTTGTTTATATTTGTATATAATATATGTATATATACACCATAACGCTCAAAGGATATTATATATATATATATATATATATAATATATCTTATATATATGTGGTGTGGTGTTGTGTGTGGTGTGGTGTGTAATGTATGGTGTGTGAATATATATGCTATATATATGTGTGGGGGTGTGTATGTGTGTGTAAATATGTGTATATATATGCATGTATATATGATGTGTATTATATGTGTATATACAGCATATCGCCCCAAAGCCATATATAATATATAAATATATGTGTATATGTGTATATATATGCATATGCTTATGGTGTGTGGTGTACATATGTATATATTATGCGTTTATTATATATGTAATATATATATAACATTAATTACACATATATATACATATATATATACAACATATATATAGATATATGTAGTATATACATGTATATATATAATGAAGTATATATATACATAATATATATATGGTATAATATATATGTGCAATGTATATATATATATATATTATATATATATATAATATTCTAAATGTCAATAGAAATCAATACACCATTCTCTTGTGTCTCTCTATTTTTCATTTGATTGTTGGTGGGTGTTTTTTTTGGTTGTTTTGTCGATTTTTTTTTTTGTACATTTTTTTTTATCAGTATTTATGTCTCAGTTCACGCTCCCTCAAGCAATTGAAGACGTATTTATCACAACCATTTTAATTTTTAATTATTTTTCTTAACTTCCGAGGCGATTCCTTCATTGCGAGTTCTATGACGAAGGCCATAGATTCCTTGAACTGAATTGATTGCAAAATGGCGGCAAAAAGACATGTAAAAGAGGAAAATAAGATCGGTAAGTCTCTGAGAATTCTTCTCGATTCTTTAATTAGTCTGAGATTCCCCTACTTTTTACAGGTCAAAGAAAAAAACAGAACCCACAATTTTGTAATAAAACTGTTAAATTTTAACTAGGGGGATTTATGGCTAGGCTTAGGGTTTAGGGTTAGGGTTAGGGTTAGTGTTGGGGTTTAAAGGTTTAGGGTTAGGGTTTAGTTTCTGTTTTTTTTCTGGAGGGAGACCCAGAAAAAAGAGAACCCAATTATCTATTTTTTCATTAAACTAAACCCTAAACCCTAAACTGCAAGCCTAAACCCTAACCGCTTACCCTATACCCCATGCTAGTTAAAATTAACAGTTTTATTAGCACATTTGTGGGTTCTGTTTTTTCTGGACACCCCTATACCCTAACCATAAACCGCCCACTAGTTAAATTAACTAGTTTTATTACAAAATTTGTTTTAATTTTATGAACTTGCTGTTCAGTAAAATTTTTTAAAGGGGTTTGTCCCAGAAAAAACAGAAACCCACAAATTGTGTTAATAAAACTGTTAATTTTAAACTAGTGGGGTATAGGGTAAGGGTTTAGGGTTAGGCTTGCAAGTTTAGGGTTTAGGGTTAGTTTAATGGAAAAAATAATAAATTGGGTTCTTCTTTTTTCTGGGTCTCCCTCCCAGAAAAACAGAAACTAAACCCTAACCCTAACCTTAACCCCAACAGCTAACCCTATAACCGCTAACCCTAAACCCTATAGCCTAGCCATAAATCCCCCTAGTTAAAATTAACAGTTTTTATTACAATTTGTGGGTTCTGTTTTTTCTTTGACCTGTAAAAAGTAGGGAATCTCAGACTAATAAAAGAATCGAGAAGATATTCTTCAGAGATTCTTACCGAATTCTTAACCTTTTCCTCTTTTTACATGTCTTTTTGAGCCGCCCATTTTGCAATCAATCAGTTCAAGAATCTATGGCGCAATTCCGGTAGAACTCGCAATGAAGAAATCGCCTGCGGAGTAAGAAAGGAATATAAAAATAAAAATGGTGTGATAAATACGTCTTAATTGTTTGAGGAGGTGACTGAGAGCATAAAACTGATAAAAGAAAAATGTACAAAAAAAAATCGCGACAAAACAACCAAAAAAAACCCACCAACAATCAATGAAAAATAGGAGACACAAGAGCATGGGTATTGTGATTTCTATTGACATTTAGAATATATATATATATATATATATATATATATAATACATGCACAATATATTATATACTCATATAATATATGTATATATTACCTCATATAATATATACATGTATATACATACTATATCTATATATATGTGTAATATATATATGTATATATATGTGTATTATGTATATATATATACATATATATAAACGCATATATAATACATATGTACACACTTGCACATACATATGCATATATATACACAATATACACATAATATTTATATAATATATATTTCTTTGGGGCGATATGTGTATATACACATATATATACACATCTATATATACCATTTTGCATATATATACACATATTTTACACAACACATACACACCACACAATATATATATGCATATATACTTCAACACATCATACCACACCCAACACACACACCACACATATATATATAATAATATATATATGATATAATATATATAATATATCCTTTGAGCGTATGTTGTATTTATACATATATTTATATACAAATATATACAAATTTACCACACATACAAACAAACAAACATATATATGCATATATATATATACACACACTTCATACACACACACACCAACACCACACACACACACATATATAATATATATATATATATATATATATATATATCCTTGTTGTGGGGTTTAAGGGTCAAAATAAGACAACTGACTGGCAACAATGTATACAAAATGTATTGAACAAAAGGAGAGAAATTTACAGAAAGAAAGTTAGATTGCGTTCCGACCAATACAGTTACAGAAGCTGACTCGCATTTGCTTCGTCTCAAAGCCACAATTGTTCCTATTACTTATAGTAGCCGTAGCGCATTCTATTATGTCAATAGGTTTTTATACTATAAAACACACACAGCACAACACACACATCTTCAGCCTTGATGATTGCATCGCATAAAACCAATATGGTTGTGAATGTTCCTCTGTCACTAACAGGAATGCCAAATAAAATAGATATTGTAAATCTTTATCCCTATTTATTTTTATTATATTATATAACAGCTCTATTTATATTGAGCACTGCTACCAATAATACTGCGTTTGATACACCATTCCAGCAAAAGCTGAAACAGTGACCAATGCCGCACACCGATAGTATATATATATATATAAAGCTAATCTACAGACGCGTGTTTCCGGGTTAGCCCCTCATCAGTGCAGGTATACTTTATTTTTTTGCAGCAGCTACCTTCTGGTCGGGGTCGAGAACCCGCCCACGAACTTTGCGCTCGTCAAGTCTCTTACCGATGGGTTCCACAAGCAGCTGCCAAGAATAGAAGGCAGAATAATCGGCTATATTTCCTTAAACCGGAAATAAACTCACCAGAGGTCTCTAACTTATGTAACAAGTGAGACTAGCTTTGCACGCGAAGGCGGGAAATTTTTGAAAATTAGTCCTTCTAACAGAGTGGCTCAAGCCTGAAATTGGGAGGCGTATATAATATTATATATATATTTTATATATATATACTTTGAGCGATATACGTTTTTATACATATATATACACGCATATATACACTATTTTACACACATAACACACACATATTATATTCATGCACATATATACACACACAACACTCATATGCAAACACACACACACACACACCACACACACACTATATATATATATAATAATATTCTTTTAGCGATATACGTTTTTATAAGCATATATATACACGCATATATACACATATTTACAACACCACATATATATAATATATATATATGTACACACAGCACAACTCTACACACCACACACACACACACACACACCACACACACACATATATATATTATATATTTATATATATATATTAATAATATATATATTCTTTTAGCGATATTGCGTTTTGATAGAAAGCAGCATGGCACAAATTCTGCGAGAAGGAGCGTGTTTCCAAGTTTCCTCGTTTGCAACAAAATGAGTTTTCTTTTAATAAGAGCAAATGTTGTTTCTTGTTCATCCTATATTTAGACATCGAATTCAAGAACCGATGACACTCTAAATAAATCCCTTTACCTACAGGCTCTTCCGAAAAAAAATCTATACGCCATTTGAATCATCCTAAAACTCAGTAAATATATCTTATGTTTCTTATTTTTTTGTATATGAATAAATCATAACATCGACTCGTCCTGCAATTAAAGCAGAAAATCTATTCCCAAACTAGGTTTACAGAAAAGGAATCTCTTATGGAAGCGTTGTATGTTGAGTTCAAGAAGCTATGCACACAACACACAACACACACACACACACAACACACATCACATACATATATATATATATTATTTGAGCAGGTTGAGAGTCGGGTTTCGAAATCACGCCGCAAGGCGGTCTTCTATCTATAGCTCTGCTGATGAGTCCTAATAGGCGCGAATGTACATAAGAGAATTGATTTTTCTCGATTGTTTAGCCTACATTTAAATATGGTATGGCTCTGCCAATTGATTAATTATTTAATTAATTAAGCATTCAAATTAGGTAGACTATCAATTAAGCACTATGCTCCCAAAAAATTGTCGGCTAAAAAAAAAGCCATGATCATAAAACACATCGCTGTGTATTTACTTCTCATATATATATATATATATATATAGTATATATATATATATATATGTGTGTGTGTGTGTGGTGTGTTGTGTGTGTGTGTGGTGTGTGTGTGTTGTGGTGAATTCGCGTGGTGTAATGGTTAAAGTTGCCATGGGAAAATTGGAACTCGTCACCCGAGCTCAAAATCCCATGGATGTGGTAATTGCATTTCAGCAATACCCTTGTGCCATAGGTTGTGAATCCTATTCTCCCTCGCAGCTATGGATAATTAGTAGGGCAGACTGGGCTCTTTACTCTGGTTTGGCAACCGGTCTATGAGAAGGAAAAACTCTGAATTCAAAACCTGTTGAACTTTGCTTAAGAAACTGACCTTGTATCACATCCTGGCTATTGCGGAAGGGTTGGTAAATTATTATATATAATATATAATATATATATATATATATATATTATATAATGTTTAGAGTGTCTACAAATATGTACATATATACTTATATTAATTTGGCATATACAAAGTTAACATAAATATAATATATATGTATATATATATAATATATATATATATAAAGAAAAATCTAAATGAGTCAGACGACCCGTACTAAAGTTTCGCTTTTATGCTCTTCAGGGCTAAGATCTGACTCTAAAGAGTCAGATCTTATCCGCTGGAAGAGCTTAAAGCGAACTTTTAGTAGGTTCAATCTGACTGCATTAGATTTATCTTTATTATTTTGCTCTATTTAGGTATTGAGAACTTATTAGCTTTAGTCTCATGGCGGGTTTGTTATGAATATATATATCTTTATACATATCTAATATGCATATAAAATTGTTTTTTTCTTTTGGCCCAAATATTTGTACTAATAGATTATTATTCTGTTGGTATTATTATTTGGTCTTTTTTTTTTTTCCAATTTTTTTTTTCTTCCCGGTTGAATGTTTGGTAGTAATTTTTACAATCAAACTACTTGCTGTGTTTTTTTTTTCTCACCGCGAGGAATTTACCAAAATAAGTTTTGGTATATTAAATTATATATATATATATAATAATATATATATATATATCTATTATATATTATATATATATATATATATATAAGATAAATATATAGGTTTTTACATATATATTTATTGGGTGACAAAGGAACATTCACAACGCAATATGGTTTCTGCGATGCATTCATTCAGGTGAAGATGTTTCCAGAATCGCCATGAAAGCCACATATGGTTGTGTGAAATGTTCCTTCTGTTCACCTATAAAATAGATATGGAAAACCTTTCATATATTTTATTTTATTCATATCATATAACTGCTCTATTTTATATTGAGCAATCTACCAATATACTGCCTTGGTACATCCAATTCCAGCAAAAGCTGAAATAGTGACCATCTCAACACTACAGTAAATATATATATATATATAATATATATATATATTATATAATATAATACATTTGTAAAATATAGATATACTAAGTAAACCTTACATTTTTAAGTACGCCACATGTATTGTGGGTGCAATATTTTCTAGTCAAACGTGTTTTGTTGTTAATGTAAAATAGAATCTTATGCATAATGTTGGCATTGCTACTGTTTTTACTTTTCTGCTAGGTCTCCTCGAGATTGTGATCCTCTAAGTCAATCAAATTCTGCATGAACATTGATATCCCTATTTAAGAACGTGATGTCAAGTAGAAGTATATATATATATATATATATATTATATATATATATAATATATATATTATATATAATGAGGTTAAAGTAAACAAACAATATGTTGTTTTATTTTCATACGGCTTTAAGCTGACAATTTTTTGGAGGATATGTGCCTTAATTGGAAGTCATACCTAATTTGACCATTAATTAGTTAAATGATTAATGAATTTAGGCGGGCATATATTGTTCCAAATGTATTTTGTTTTAGCATTACATTTGAAACATATATGCCCGCCTAAATTCTTAATTAATAACTAATTTAATTTTTCAAAATTAGGTATGATTTCAATCTAAAGCACATATCCTCCGCATTTTTTTTTTTTTTATATATACTATATATATATATTATATATGTATATATATATATATATATATATAATATATATATGCAGGCACATATACAATAGTTAAATTGTAATAATAAATAGTAGGCAGACTGCGCTCTATAATCTTACTAGGTAACCAGTCTTAGGAGAAGAAAAAAAACACTGAAATTCAGACCTGTTAAGGTCCAGTTAAGATATTGACTTTGTTCACAATCCTGCTCGTGCGCAGGGGTTGGTATATTATATATATATATATATATATATTATTATATATTATATATATATATATATATAGAGAGGAGAGAGAGAGAGAGAGAGAGAGATAGATAGATAAGATATTAATACTAAAGCTGAGTGAATCAATGATTGTTTTCTAAGCCGCCCTTTTTCTATTTAGTTAATGATACAAAATAGCATCCAAAATATTCCTTAAGTTTTTGGTATGAAACTTGTGTTTGAATAATCCATTTTTTTTCCTAATGATAATATAATAATAATAAATAATAAATAATAATAATAATAATAATAAAAAATTTTGGACGGCTTCATTTTTAACGGCGAGGGGTGTTGCCAAATGATAACGGACTGAAGAATTAAGGAATACGTTAAAACGTAATATAGATTGTATTATTATTATTATTATTATTTATTATTATTAATTATATTAGTAGTAAGTAGTAGTAGTATAGTAAGTAGTAGTTGTATAAGAGTTTGTCAAATCAAGTGAATCCAGTATCTTCAATATTCTAAATTAAATTTAGCATTTTTAATCGTCTCTGGGGTTCTTCATTTTTCTTGATTTTATCCAAATTGAGACGCTGTTAGAATTCAGTTCCTTTCTTTCAAATATGGAAGCGGTAATGCTATAAATTATCGCCAGACTGTGCAATTCAGCACATTTATTTAATTTTAGGATTTGGTAATAAATAAATAAATAAATGCCCTTAAATTTCTCAATGAAAAAAATAAAATGGAAAAAAAAAGAAAAGAAAGATTAAAAAAATGAGAAAACGAAAAACGATAACGCAATAAATACAACCCTAAAAAATAATAAAAATAAAGCCAAAACCAAAAAAACAAAAAAAAGCGGTAAATATTTTATTGTGTTCATCTTTGGGAGATGTCACCATTCTCACTGACTTACTGACAGTGAAGCAGAAATAAAACTGGTCAAATTTTCCAATGATATATATTAACTACTTCATCGGCCCCGGGAATATGAAAGAAGAATTTTCGGGCTTGCCCGAAAGGATTTTATTACATTTTTCCCTTTTTATTACAAAAATGAGTAAAAATATATGGACAATGCCATTAGGCATTAAGCTTGGAATAAGTACAGGCATTCACAGAACATTCACGGCATATACCGCAATAACGTAATATTAATCTTTTATAATATTTTAAACATATTTTAACAAATAATTCAACATCAAGGAGTGTCATAAGACTGCTGAGTTCAAGCTGTATTACCAAGAATAGAAATGAACAATGAAATGGAAAGTTTTTTTTTTTTCAGAAATACAAGGTGTGATCTAAAAAGTGCCGATATTGGGGCTGTATTTACCGCAAAAAGATAGAAATGAACAATGAATAAGAACGTTATTTTTTTTCAAGAAATACAAGGTGTGTCATAATAGTGCGATATTGGGCTGTATTTACCAAGATAGGAATGAACAATGAATGGAACGTAAATTTTTTTTTTCAGCATACATAGGTGTGTCATAAAAGTGGCCCGGATTGGGGCTTGTATTTACCAAGATAGAAAAGGACATATGAATGGAAACGTTATTTTTTTTTTCAGAATAGCAGGTGTGGTCATAAAAAGTGCCGATTATTGGGGCTGTATTTCCAAAGATAGAAATGAACAATGATGGAAACGTTTATTTTTTTTTCAGATACAAGGTGTGTGCATAAAAGTGCCGAATATTGGGGCTGTAATTTACCAGATAGAAATGAAGCCATGAATGGACGTAATTTTTTTTCAAATACAACGTGTGTGCATAAAAGTGCCGAGATTGGGCTGTATTACCAAGATAGAAATGAACAATGAATGGGAACGTTTATTTTTTTTTTTGCAGAATACAACGTGTGTCATAAAAGGTGCCGAGTTGGGGCTGTATTTACAAGATAGAAAATGAGCAATGAATGGAAACGTTATTTTTTTTTTTTCAGAATTCATAATGTGTCAAAAAAACACAAAAATCTCGATATTTTTTTGACACATCATAATATATAATATTATATATATATATATTTATATATATATATACGCAAACTTGTTGGTAAATCCTTGCGGTAAAAACCAGCAAATAGTTTGATTGTAAAATATA
>CM042153.1:82228451-82230951 GCA_023376005.1 Doryteuthis pealeii
ACGATAAACAGAGCAACTGAACTCAGAAAGAAAGATACTAAGAGTTCATAGAAAGGCGGAAGTTAAAGCAGGCCACAAAAAGAGAAGAAAATGCATATCTTTCTTTTCTTTCTTTATCTCTTCTCTCTCATCTATCTCTCTTCTCTCTCTTTACTCTCTGTCTAAATCTTTCTCTCTGATTAATCGCGCGGAAGAGGCTGATTAGACTAAAGGAACTGAACACAGATGAATTAGACAGAGAGGGAAAAAGAGAGGGGAATGGAAAGGAAGATACAAAGGAGTCATAAAAAAGCGGGAGTTAAAGAGGCAGAAAGAGAAGAAAAACTGATTCTTTCTTTCTTTATCCTCTCTGTCTCTCTCACTCTCTATCTTCTCTCTCTCTCTTACTCTCTCTTTCTCTCCTCTCCGCCTCTCTCTGTCTCTGTTCCTGTCTGATCTTGTCCGGTCTGATCTGTTCTCTCTCCCCTCTCTTTGGTTAATCGGAGAGAGACAGATCGACTAAGAAACAAACTACACACACCACACACAACACCACACACATATATATATATAAATATATATATATCGGATTTCAATTCCGCTGTAGGTAGCTTACAAAATGTCTAAGCCACACTGAGAAGGACCTTGCATATGTCGAAACACGTGTCTGTGGATGACCCTTATATATATATATATATATATATATATATAGAAAGAGAGAGAAGAGATAATAATAGATATATTAGAGAGAGGGGATGAGAGAGAAAGTTTGATATATATATATAGAGAGTGTGTGTGTAAATAGATAGACAGAGAGAGAGGAGAGTGAGAAAGATAGATAGAAAGAGAAGAGAAGATAGATAGAAAGCAGAGAGAGAGAGAGAGAGTTAAATTAAATAGATAGCGAGGGAAGCAGAGAGAGAGAGAGTCGAGAGAGAGAGAGAGAGCAGCAGCATACAAAGAGACAAAAGAGTGGGGGCCTGGGAAGGGAAGAACACTTTCCGCTTCTTTCGTATTCTAAATATGCCGTTGAGAATTTATCGCCAATCTTGGTTACTTCAGTCGGAAGCGGCGACTCTCCTCTAATTTGGAGCCTTAATGGAAAGCCATAAAATATGCTCTTATGGGCCGCGTTTCCGATATGACTATTTTACTTAATCATCGATTTCTGTTGTTCTCCCTGATCGCCTCCCCCCCCAATCGATTCCCCCACCCCTCTCGACCCCCCCCCCCACCCCTCCAAACTTTTTCGAGCCGAAAAACCCCTTCGACAGAGAATAGTTGTTATAAATGTGAGGTCAAGTTGTTCACATCTCATGGTCGATGCATAAATGCGTTTACATAAGATTCACTAAAACTCTTTGCGAACACGGCTGCGAATAGAAGAAACGGATTAAAAGAGATAAGAAAAAGAAAAAAGGAGGAAGAGAGAGAGAGAGAGCAAGAGAGAGAGAGAGAGAGAGAGAGAGAAAGAGAGAGAGAGAGAGCAGAGAAGAAGACGAGAAAAGAATGGGGACTTAGATAGGGCTGAGCAAGAGAAACAGACAGCTAAGAGAGCAGAGAAAGCGGGGAACCGAGAGAGTGACAGATTAGATAAACAAAGACAGATAGAGAAAGAGGGGGAGGAGGAAGAGAGAGAAAGAGAAGAGAGAGAGAGAGAGGAGAGGAGACAAAAGAATGGCGGACTTAAGGTTGGGTTGAGCAAGAGAACAGGACAGCTAGAGAGGAGAGAAAAGGGGAGACAGAGAGAGCCGACAGAAAGATAGATAGAGACAAAGACAGATAGGATTAGAGAGGAGGAGGGAGGGCGGCAGAGAGAGAAAGAGAGAGAGAGAGAGAGGGGGAGAGATACGTCAGGCAGATAGAAAGATAGACAGGGCTGGCGCAATAGAAAGAAGGGATTAAAAGAGAAAGAAAACAAAAAGAAGGGAGAAGGCCGGAAGGGAACAAGAGAAAGAGAGAGAGAGAGGAGAGAGGAGAGAAAAAAGAATGGGGACTTAGGGTGAGCTGAGCAGAGAAACAGATTTAGCTAGAGAGGTGAGAAAGGAGCGGGAAACAGACGAGAGCGACAGGATAGCATAGATAGATAGATAGAGAGGAGACAGAAAAGAGAAGGAAGAGATAAAGACAACCACAGAGAGGAGAGAGAGAGAGAGAGAGAGAGTCAGACAGTTAGAAAGACATACATTGGAATATAGTGGAGGAGTCACGAACTCATGCGTAAGTTTGAACATTGTCAACCGACAACCGCATTACGTGTGGACCACGTGTGTGTGTGTGTGTGTGTGTGTGTGTGTGCGCGTTTTATATAATCTATATGTGAGTGTATGTATGTCTGCGTGTATGTGTGGTTACATATATGAATACACACATACACACACATTTATATATATATATATATATATATATATATGTGTGTGTGTGTGTGTGGTGTGTGTTGTGTGTGTGTAGTATAATAAAAAAATTGAAAAAACACAGGTTTAAATGAGTTAAGTGGTGAGTTTATTGGCCGACGCTGCAG
>CM042153.1:82233451-82238451 GCA_023376005.1 Doryteuthis pealeii
TTTAACTCCCCTTTCTATGACTCTTAGTATCTTTCTTTCTGAGTTCAGTTCTCTGTTTATCGATCCTTCCATGATTACTCAGAGAGAGAGAGAGAGAGAGAGAGAGAGAGAGAGAGAGAGAGAGAGAGAGAGAGAGAGAGAGAGAAGGAGACACACTATGTTAGGTACAAAGTAGCGAAAAGTCTTCATTATTATTTTCTCTCTTATTGTCTCTCTCCACAGTTATCTGCCGATGTCTCTCGCTTTCTTTCTTTCTTTCTCTCTCTCTCTCTCTCTCTCTCTCTACTTTCTTTCTCTTTCTCTCTCTCTATCTTTAATATTCAAAATACAAAGAAGTGGACAGTTCTCTTCTCTTTCGTGGTCCCCCTACGTCCTCTCTCTATGTCATCATCTCTCACCCTTCCTCTCTGTCTGTCTGTCCGTCTGTCTGTTTGTCTGTCTCTCTGTCTCCCTCTCTGTCTCTGTCTATGTCTCTCTCTCTCTCTCTCTCTCTCTCTCTCTCTCTCTGAATTTAAATTTTAGTCTATCTACCTCCAACCGATTCTCTCTGAAATTGTAATTATTACAGAGTTTGATTCTATCTGAATTTCCCTCTCATATTCCCATCGATTCGCTTTCGGAATATTCCTCTTGAGTTTGGCTTTGGCATTGAATAACCCACAAAAGCTAATATGCCATTAAATAAAGAAACAAAATCAAAACAGTTGCTTTGATAATTAAAAAAAGAAACAACTTTAACATTATAGGTATTGGATGGAGGATTCCTAGCGAAGGAAAAACAATTCATTTTATCCGGCATTCGGTCCGATTACCGACTACCTTATAAATGTTTCGTTCTTTGCATGTCACGTTGGTAAACAGAGAAATATATAACCAAGTGTGTATTGGGAAAAATCTATCTTCTACAAATATCGCACTCAACAGGACGGTAATGGTAAAATTTGTTATGTGAGGAAACGATAAGGCAAATCTATTTCAATTGAAATATAAGAAGAAAGAAAGAAGAGATAGATTATATAGATAGATAGAGAGAGAGAGAGAGAGAGAGAGGAGAGGAGGGGAGTGAGTGAGAGAGTGTGTGCGTGTGTGTGTGAGAGAGAGAGAGAGATGGTTAAATCAAGATTATTATACATTTACATATTTAAGTATTGTAATAGCACTTCTAAAGATAAGTGGTCAGTACGCTGCTTTGAAACCAATAGTAGCAATCAAACCTTAATTGTATTGTACTCTATAGCAAATATATATATATAGAGAGAGAGAGAAAGAAAGAGAGTGGGGGGGAGAGAGAGAGTCGTAGGAAATGGACTCATTCAAATCCTGGACGACAGTGTTTGCATTTCCCATAGCGCTAATAGCCTTGGGAAAGGTATGCATCCAACTACCCTCCCTCCGACTATGGGTAATAGTATATATGTATATATATATATATATATATATATTATATATACATATGTATATATATATATATATATATTGTCATTCTCATAGAGTTCAGTGTCGTCGTTTCGCGCTCATCAGTTTAATAAGTCAATGCAAGCTGCTTCTGGCCGGGATCGAAAGTCAACCGATTTGTAGTCAGTCAGAGCTCTTACCTCCTGACCATTTACGTACCTTCCCTTTTTTTAAGGAATTCGCATTTAATGTTATAAACAAACGAGGTCATAGGGAGTGTTTCATCCGTTTTAATGGGAGCTATGCTATGCTATGTTATGCTATATATATATATATATATATATAGAATTAAACAAAAGACACATCCCCTGTTTAACAATTTTATTTTTGATCTTTTCTAATTTTCTGGCCAACTTCTTAATGTTTGGGTGGAATTCGTGGATAAGTCCACCGAAGTTCAGTTCCGAGTACTTTCGGCACTTCGAAGTGCCATCATCAGGGGTGATGTATTTCAGTTTTTTTTTTTTTTTTTTTTTTTTTACCGAAATGTTCTAACGGAAAATACACACATTCTGCACAAAAAAAAAAAATAAACAAAAACTCCAAATATAGAAGCTTTATACATAAACAATACAAACCATCCTTAAACAAAATTAATTTCCAATACAGTACACACATTCTAAAATGCCTATAACTCCTTTCTCATCAATTCTTCTCCTTCCAGCCTCCACATTAATATATATATTTTTTTTTTAATTTAAAATAACTGGAATACATCACCCCTGATGATGGCACTTCGAAGTGCCAAAAGTACTCGGGACCTGAACTTTGGTGGACTTATACACGAATTCCACCCAAATATCAAAAAGTTGGCCAGAAAATTAGAAAAGATCAAAAATAAAATTGTTAAATAGGAGATGTATCTTTTGTTTAATTTTACATGCATAAATGAAAGAATGCTGCCCAAATACACACACACACACACACACACACACACACACACACACACACACACACATATATATTATATATATATATATATATATATATATATATTAAACCCCGAAAATAAATCAGCTGGAGTTCCTAAGGTGGTGTGATGCTGAAATCCAGCGCTACTCAGCAACTCACGCGATACTACCGTTGCCAAAATGCATTGTTCTCTTACCTTTCCTTTGGATCACAGCGGCAGTGCAGAGAGGGCAGATTTGCTGCACAGGCAACAGCTCATCCTCCATATGAACCCGCCCATGCTATGTAGTTCAAGTTAACAAAAAAAAGAAAAACCTTGACACTACTCCAGCTAGACGGAAGGAAGCCAACAACAACAATATATATAATACATACATATGTGAGAATGGAAAATGAATCCGACAATATGAGGAAAATAATGAGTAAAGAAAAGAATGGGGATAATAATGATAGGAAAAATGAATAAAATGTTCTGTACACAGATTTTGCCGACCTTCATCACCTTCTTCAAAATCTGTGTACGGAATATTTTATTCATTTTTCCTATTATTATCATCATCATCATTTCAACTCCATCTGATTATTTTAATAATAATAATAACGTAAATCCGTATACATTCTGATAAACAGACCGAAACACATGTGTAGGTGATATCGATTAAAAGTGATATCGATAAAATTCATTTTTATCCATCTACATTTCTTTTCTTTACTCATTTTTTCCTCATACATACATACATATATATATATATATATATATATATATATATATATATATTCTTTTCAAAATAAAACAATGAACTACATCATGACTATATTTCAAATTGTTGACAGGACAAGGAAAAAAATGACATATATGTATTTGTTGTGTTTTATTTTTTGTTTCCCTTCATAAGGTTCGAAGTGAAATAGCGTTACAGATTCTCCATAAAAATCTCCAACATTTTACAGCTGACACTTGCCGCTAAATCAGCCAGTTACATGGTTCACCTACTCCAATGAAAAAGAAAAAAGAAAGATGCAATACAAGCGTTACCGAGGCAGAACTATCAATGTTAAATTTATTTTTGGTATTTTTTCTTAGCCTATTTTTTGTTTTCTCCTCTCTCAAGAAAAAAATTTAAAAAATCAATTTATTGAATTGAATTAAAATTCAACTTTAATTCTCTTAATTTTTATTATCTAATTAGGATCTTACTTTAAAATGAAACTATAAATCGATGAAATGTTATGGGAATTACTTACCTAATGGCTAAAATTCTTTTTACAGCTTCTTCCCTCTCTTCCAGTTCATCTGATTTAAGCATTGAATACAACATATTTTCTGGTAGGAGACCAAAAGCATTGTGCTGAACATTTTTGAATGCAGTCTCCTGAATATCAGGTGGTAGCTCTTTGATTCTTTGCAACATATTAAAAATATACAGTTGCTGGTTATGAAATTTATTGTCTTTTATTTCAAACCAGTTAACTGCAACAATAAATAATACTCTCAAAGCGTCACATCATATATTCCCAGAATAAAAAAAAAGGGAAAAAGAGTTTTAAGTGGGGAAGAGTGAAATGAATGAATGAAAATCAGTCTTTCTTCAAGCAAGTATATATATTTACTGTTGTGAGGTTTTAAGGGGTCAAATAAGAACAAAACGACGGGTAACAAAAGTAGAAAAATGTATTAACAGAAAGTAGACAAATACAATAGAGAGATGTGGAAAACTACGTCCGACAATAGAGTATTGGCTTACTCGCATTGGCTTACTGCTAAGCCACAATTGTCCGTTTTATTTATAGTACCCTGTCGGCGCATTCCATTGGTCAATAGGGTGTATCACCTATAACATTTACCAACCCCTCCACACGAGTAGGATGTGACACAAGGGCAATTTCTTTAGCGGAGTTTAACAGGTTTTAATTCAGAGTTTTCCTTCTCCTAGACTGAATATGAAAGCAATATTTTACCCCCCCCCCTGCCGGTCGTATTTATTTAAAATTTCGTGATAGCTGTTTTGAATTAAAATAAAATGAAAAAAAAAAAAAAAAAAAAAGATATTTTAAAGTGATGGTGAGGAGTAAAATATTTACATTTGCCTGTTGATAAAAAAAAGGTGGTGGCTTATTTTTAACGCCTTCAAACCACTAAAAAGAGTTTAAAAACGGCTTCAAACTGCAAAAAATATTGTAAAAGAGGGAAGGGTTTATAATATTTGCATTTACTTGTCGAGAAAAGACTGTGGGGAGGATAGAATATCGCTTTCATATCGCATTAACTTTTCCGGAAAAACGCCTTCAAACAGCTAGTGAGTACAATCGTAGCACGGGTTGGATTTTCAGCAGGCACCGCTTAGCGTTTTTTAAGGCAGGAGGCCAGGACGCATTCATGCAATATGCACCGATATTCTTTTAGTATCGGTCTAAGTAGTTTAAATAACGAGAAGATAGTTCCCTTAGAGTTAAAAGAAACATTTTTAATATTTTGTATTATTTGGATTTTTGGACTATTTTGGGGATTTTTGTTCCCGGAAAAACACTTTAGACCCTACGTTTTGTAACGAGAATAAACCGTACTTCGAACGCAGTGAGGAGTTGGGTGCTGCTTTTGAAGAAAAGAGACAAACAACTTTTTATAGAACAAA
>CM042153.1:82243451-82248451 GCA_023376005.1 Doryteuthis pealeii
CACGCTTCCGAAATACTGAATGAAATAAACTGAACCTTAAAACTTAACATCCAACGGAGTTTCTGATTTATTTCACAGACAATGCTTCACACAAAATACCCAAAAATATATATTATTAAGACCCGTTTTATTTCGTTAAATTTTCGGGGATGTTTATACCCCTTCTTCGGAACGGATAGACTGTATAATCTGTTCTTTATGGCATCTATATACTCTTTATTGATGTTGATGGTATCATCTCCTGTGACCCCATTGGTAGTATATATATATATATATATATATATATATATATATATATATATATATATATATATATATATATATTATTATACTAAAGCTGAGATTATCAACTTTCCTTTCCTAAAAGGAATTTTTCCTAAATATTCTAATGATACAAACCTTATCCCGGAGTATAATTCAGTATTTAATCTAATCATTGTTTGAAAAAAATTCCATCTAATTTGATTCTAATTAGTCGTAATTTGCAATTAAGTAAAAATTTAACCCATCTCTGTCTTTACTATCTGCCTGTTTATTTTTTCTATACACTCTCTCAATATTATTTACTGTATCTACTCTCGTAAGCGGGACAAAGAAAAGAAAAAGAAAAGAAAGAACACAGTTTTCTTTCTAACATTTGATTACAGGGAGTGGTTAATGCCTGCTGCTTGCTTGGTAATGCAATCTATGTATCTATCAGCATGGTTGAGAAAGAAAGAGTGTTCCCTTCTTAACACTTAAGTAAACAGAAAGTGACTGGCTCTCTTTTTCTCTCTCTCTCAGATCTGGTTGTATAATTTTATTTTATTTATTCGCTTTGCAAACTATTAATTTGTTCAAGTTTTGAAGAATTTCGTCTGTTCTCCTTTATATTAAAAAGTTTTTTTTTAATAAACTTTCAATTTAACTCAAAAATCTACTTAAAATTGTTTAATTTCTAAAAAAATAATGTTAAGATTCGTAATGTGACTTGGTTTAAAAGATAAATAAATAAAATTGATGGGGCTTTGGAGAAATGCGGTGTTCACTCAAAAAAGTCCCTGCTGAAAAAACAATCTTCGCTAAAGGCGTTTTTCCCGAAAAGTGATATTTTTACCTCCTCCCTTACACATTCCAGTTTTTTAACGACAAATAAATGTAAATATTCTACCCCCCCTTCTTTGAAATATTTAAGCGGGGGGGGGGCTAAATATTTACCTTTAATTGTCGATAAAAATAGGGCTTATTTTTAACGCCTTCAGCCACGAAAAAAGTGATTTGTCTATAAAAACGTCTTCAATCTGCTAAAAAAAATTTCTTTGGTATTTTCATTTTACTTTAACATCTTTATGGTATTAACATAGTTATTAAATTGATATTTGTTTTAAAATTAGACGTTTCATATTATAAATGAATTGTAAATATTAATTTACTCTAGCAGAAATACCTAATTAAGTCAGAAAGTTTTGAAATAAAATAACTGATGTATTATAAAATTCATTTATTGATAAATCAACAGTGAAAATGTCATTAAAATTGGAAATTTCCCTGATTTTTTGGTAATTTTTTCAATCGGTGGGGGGGGGGATTTATTTTGTAAAATACAGATTTTACGTCATCTTAGAGAGCGTTGATGGTCATGTTTACGATAAATTTGCGCAAAATTGACCGAAAATGTATTAAAAATAAATTACATTATTTTTTAACAAAATAACTGGAGCTCAATGGGTGACCCAACGGGTCACGTCATTTCTAATATATATATATATATCTGTTTCGATCTCTGACGGAGGGAGATCGTAGGTATACACCGCTGATGAGACTTAATAAAGTTGAAACAGCTGTACGGTGTTCCACGTCGCACGTGTTATTCGCCGAGTTTGCTAGTGATGATTATCGAATTTCATACGATATACGCATTGTAATTGCCTTCACAAATATGAATAATAATATACTTTACTTAACAATACTTCAAAAGCAAATTATCAAATTCCATTATTATATATATATATATATATATATATATATATATATATATAATGAGTCAAACGAACCTACTAAAAGGTTCGCTTAATGCTCTTCAGGGATAAGATCTGACTCTTAGAGTCACTTTTAGTAGGTTCGTCTGACTCATTAGATTTATCTTTATTATTTGCTCTACTTAGGTATTGAGCACTTTTTACTTATTAGCTTTAGTCTCCTGGTGGTTTTTTATGAATATATTTATCTTATATATATATATGCATATAAATTGTTTTTTTCTTTTGGCCAAAATATTGTACTAATAGATTATTTTCTGTTGGTATTATTATCTTGGTCTTTTCTTTTTTCCAAAAAAATTTTTCTTCCCGGTTGATGTTTGGTAGTATATTTTTACAATCAAACTACTTGCTGGGTTTTTTCTCACTGCGAGGATTTACCAATAAGTTTGGTATATTAAATTATATATATATATATATATATATATAATATATATAATATAATAAGATAAATATATAGGTTTTACATTTATATTTATTGGGTGACAAAGGAACATTCACAACCATATTGGTTTCATGCGATGCATTCATCAGGTGAAGATGTTTAAAATCGCATGAAACCAATATGGTGGTGAATGTTCCTTTGTCAGCCAATAAATAGATATGTAAAACCTATATATTTATCTTATTATATTATATAACAGCTCTATTTTATATTGAGCACTCTACCAATAATACTGCCTTTGGTACACCATTCCAGCAAAAGCTGAAATAGTGACCATCTCACACTACAGTATATATATATATATATATATATATATATATATATATATATATATATATATAATACATTTGTATATATGATATACATAAGTAGACCTTACATTTTTAAGTATGCATTTATTGTGTGCATAATATTTTCTAGTCAAACGTGTTTGTTGTTATGTAAATAGAATTTTATGCATATGTTGGCATTGCTACTGTTTTACTTTTCCTCTAGGCCTCCTCGAGATTGATCCTCTAAGTCAATCAATTCTCATGAACATTGATACCCTATTTAAGAACGTGATGTCAAGTAGAAGTTTATATATATATATATATATATATATATATATATATATATATATATATATATATGAGGTTAAGTAAACAAACAAATGTGTTTATTTTTATATGGCTTTAAGCCGACAATTTTTGGAGGATATGTGCTTAATTGAAGTCATACCTAATTTTGAAAATTAATTAGTTAATAATTAATGAATTTAGGCGGGCATATATGTTCAAATGTATTTGTTTAGCCTTAAATTTGAACATATATGCCCGTCTAAATTCATTAATTATTAACTAATTAATTTTCAAAATTAGGTAGGATTTCAATTAAGCACATATCCTCCAATATATATATATATATATATATATATATATATATATATATATATATATATTTATTTTAACAATGGAAAGGAGTAACCTCTACATTGTATTGAGCACTTTGTATTTGTTTTTTCTCAACCTTAGCCTCTGGATATTGTGCGCTTCCAACGATCGTACTTATACCCACCGGTAAGTTAATACTTATACATATACAAATATATATATACATATATATATATATATATATATATATATATATATATATATATATGCGCACATATACAATAGTAATGGTAATAATAAATAGTAGGGCAGACTGCGCTCTATAATCTTGACTAGGTAACCAGTCTAGGAGAAGGAAAACTCTGAATTCAGACCTGTTAAGGTCCAGTTAAGATATTAACTTTGTATCACAACCTGCTCGTGTGCAGGGTTGGTATATATATATATATATATATATATATATTATATATATATATATATATATATATATATTGTAAACAAGGTTTGTTTAGAATGGCTTTTTGCCGATAATTTTTGGGAGAATAATGCTTAATTGGAGTCGGACCTAATTTTGAAAATTAATTAATTAATAATGAATTAGGCGGGAATACCTATTAAATGTATGGCTAAACAAATCGAGAAAAATCAATCTCTGTATGTACATTTCGGCCTATTAGGCCTCATCAGCAGAGCTATAGATTGGAAGACCGCCCTGTGCGTGATTTGAAACCGGACTGCCAAGCTGACAGCCGATCCCATAACCTCTACACTAAACGGACCTCTTAGATTTTATGATTTGTTTAGAGTAGGTTAATATTAGAGAGAGAGAGAGAGAGAGAGAGAGAGAGAGAGAGAGAGAGAAGAGAGAGAGAGAGAGAGAGATGGATAGATATTATACTAAAGCTGAGTGAATCAATGATTGTTTTCTAAAGCCCTTTTCATATTTAATTTAATGATACAAAATACATCCCAAAATATTCCTTAGTTTTGGTATGAACTTGTGTTTGAAATAATTCCATTTTTTTTCTAATGATAATAACAATAATAATAATAATAATAATAATAATAATAATAATAATGATTATTTGGACGGCTTTATTTTTAACCAGAGGGTGTTGCAAAATGATAACGGACTGAAGATTAAGGAATACCAGTAACAGTATATATATATTTATTATTATTATTATTATTATTAGTAGTAGTAGTAGTAGTAGTAGTAGTAGTAGTAGCAGCAGTAGTAGTTGTAAGAAGAGTTGTGAAGATCAAGTGAAATCCAGTATCTTCAATATTCTAACTTATTTTAGCATTTTATCGTCTCTGTTTTTTCATTTTTCTTGGATTTCTCCAAATTGAGACGCTGTAGAATTCAGTTCCCTTTCTTTCAATATGGAAGCGCGTAATGCTATTATCGCCAGACTGTGCATTCAAGCACATTTATTTATTTTAGATTTTGGTAATAAATAAATAAATAAATGCCACTTAAATTTTCTCATGAAAAAAATAAAATGGAAAAAAAAAAGAAAGAAAGATTAAAAAAATGAAGAAAACGAAAAAACGATAACGCAATAAATACAACCCTAAAAAATATAAAATTAAACAAAACAAAACAATAAAAAAACGGTAATATTTTATTGTGTTCATCTTTGGGAGATGCACCATTCTCAC
>CM042153.1:82253451-82273451 GCA_023376005.1 Doryteuthis pealeii
ATACAGAGCCCAAATTATTTATTTATTTTCCTATCAAAATAACCCTAAACCCCAACCCCAACCACAATCCTAACCCTAAACCCTAACCCTAGTTATTTTTTCAAGTGAAACCGATTCGGCTACGGACTTCAATCGTAGCTAGTGTTTTTTTTTTCAGTAGCCACCGACTAGCGGTTTTTGAGACAGGAGGCTGTGATGAAACTCTGCGAATATACTCTTTTTTGTTGTAATTTTCTTAATGTTCCTTGTCAAAAACAGGGTCTTAATTACCGTCAGTCTAACCAGGGTAATCCCTAGAGTAAGATCTTCAAAGCACCGAGGAAGCAGGGAAACTGTTTGTGCGGCTATTGGCAACACTGTTGCGTTTCTTGTACATACGCCTCCGCTTGACTCTGCAGGCATCGCTTCTACGCACAGTCATGGCCTATCAGTCGTTTCTGATGGCGCTCCCGATGGACGCCACCGCCAAGAGTGATGTTTAAGCAGTTATTCGGTTTGAGAACACAAAATACAGGGAAACTGTTCGTGCGGTTGTTGGCAGCACTGTCGTGTTTCTTGTACATGCACCTGCTTCTAACACTGTTCGTGCCTCGCTGCCACGCTTATTCCTGGCCTATGACACTTTAGTACCATATATATTTATAATAATATAATAAAGATATAATAATGACAAATAAATACCATATATATCTATAATAATAGTATATAGTCATAATAATAACACGTTAATACCATATATATTTACTAGCAAAAGTACCAGATCCATAACCAGGCTATAAAAAATTTCAACACCGGTTAGTGAGTGCACTTCTAATATCAAGTCTGTACCTATGGGTGGGCTGGGAGTTTTTTTTTTAAGTTTTAGAACTGTCTTTTTTGTTACAGTTAGGAATTGTGTCGACACTATTTCAAAGCTCACATTGTGGAGAAGAGATGGGTGGGTGTGTCAGCTTAATGTTAGTTTTTGTTTTTTGAAATAAACATTCATATTTTCTTTCATACAGCGCTGGAGTCTTCTGACTGGGAAGTTCAAAGCTAAACTCATGTTGACTTGAGTAGGATCGGGGTGGAGGGTGTGTGTACTGTATTTTTTAATTTTTTGTTAATTGAATTGCTTAAATATTAATGATCAAACCCCAAATTTTCAGTGTTTCTTGGTTATAAGCATTTCAAGTAGTATGCAAGATTTCAAATCTGAATGACCTCTAGTTTGGGATTTATAAGTCGACACATACATACCAAACTTCCTTTTATATATATAGATAATAACTAGCAAATATATGCACCCTCCGGGTGCAAGTATTTAACTTTTAATGTAATAAAATATTGTATTAAATTAGAAAGGCTAATGAAACTAAATAAGAATACAGATAAAAAGATTTGAAACAGAGGAGGGTATAATAAAAAATGGAACAACTGAAACTTACTCTTCCATCACTCTCGTCCTTCATTGTTATTTTTTCTAATTTAAGTATTTAGTTAAAAGAGGAAGTAAAGAATAAAATGACAGTTATTTTATCTTGTTAATGGATTTCATTTAAGATTCACTGAAGAGATTTTTGCTTATATTCATTAAAATAAAACCAAACAGTTAGAAATCAATAATACTAAGCACATATTTATTAAATTCGATTTTTTTATATTAATATGCAAATTAGCCTTCCCGTTCACACTGTAAACCGCTATTTCGTTGTATAAATAAATATAATTGCATGTTGTCAGTATGTAGACATAGTTAACAGTATTAATAATGTAAGACAATTTTATTAATAATTGAGGTTTAGATAAAAATAAAATCATGGAGAATGTGATGTCAATAACTAAGAGAATTGTGACTTGATTAGGAATATAGTTTCGGTTACAGACAGAAAAACACACAATCTCCATTATAATAAGATATTATATAGTCAGAATAATGACACTTTAGTACCATTTATATTTATGATAATATTATATAGTCAAATGACACTTTAGTAGCATATATATTTATAATGATATTACATCAGTCGGTAGAGCGTTCGGCTAGAAACCACAAGGTTCTTAGTTCGATAACGGCTCTCGCCAACTCAGCGTATGAGTAGCACAGGAATTTGTGTGGTAAATTAAGGAGCTTATGGTAGGTGTGGCGCCCCATCTCAGACACAAAAACAATCTCCTTGGTCTAGCGCTAGTGAAAAGGGGATAGACTCTCTCGCTGTTTGGCTGATACCGACATTAGGCCGCCCTGACGACTCTTACTCAGTACACTCTTTACTTCAATTTTACTTTTTGTAAAATAATGAGATGTGAAAATATGGAAAGTTATTCACATTTTGGGATGACGTGTGAAAGGAGTGCTGTTGATTTCTGATTGGTCGATACATGCAAACAGAAGGTTCATGAGTTCGAAAAGAAATACCTGAAGAAGGCCGGAGAGCACATCGGCCGAAACGTTGTACAGATAACAATAAAGATGAGGACAATAGTCCGAATAATCCAAATAATACTAATTATTAGGCCTCATCTGAAAAATTCAGAGAAATAGTGTAGATAACAATAAAGATGAGGACAATAGTCCGAATAATCCAAATAATAGTAATTATCAAGCCTCATCTAAAGAATTCAGAGAAATAGTAGTTTACTTTAATTTCAAATCAATAAAAATGTAGTATTTAATTTCCATTTAGTTTATTTTTAAAGTAAAAAATATTTTACTTTAATTTCAAATCAATGAACGAGTTAAAACCGGTGCAAAAAGAAAATGACGTAAAAATCACCTGGGGTTAAATCATTAAATTCAAATGCAATGAAATGGACATTTACTGAAACTAGAATTCTATTCTTAGACCAAAAACAGAAGACGGCCGATTGGTTTTATTGCGATGAATGGAGGAATCGGACGTATTTACTAACTGCAAAAAAAATCAACGTAAAAGTTGAGTCGTAGACACAAACAAAAGACCGCCCTGTCGGCTGTGGCGTTAGATTTTACCGACTGCACCTCTGCAGAGGGGTAAGACTCCCCCAATGGGGCCACCTGTTGGCCGTGGGTGGCGACCCGTGATGCTTAAGGATAGAGCCCAGGTGGATGAGCAGTTCATGACTTGCAATATTCCACTTTGGCCCTATCTTGGGGTAGACGGGCGGTCGGAGAGGCTTCCTCCGATCAATCGGCTGGTCACGTCAAGCCCTAGCACCTATAAGATTTTCCCAACCCTATTGCCCTTATGGCAAGCCCCAACCCCTTTTTATCATATGGGTGCTAGAAGGCGGTGGCTGCGGGTCTACATGTCCTGGGAATGACGTTAAACTCTATCTGATGGTGAGGTTCCAGTTTTGGAGGTTTCGGGAATGTGGAGCACCCTATTCATCACCATTGCTCCCTGGTCCACTCTGACCCGGAGTGGTAGTACCTGTTAGGGTCCCATCTATGGGTTAAAAAGAAAAATGTATTTATAAAAAAATTGTATTATCCATTAAGAATTGATTTATTTCAAAACTTTATCGGCATTAAATGACCCACTGAGGTTGATATGCCGTAAAACAAAACAAACCAAACCAAACAAACAAAAGATATGGCCACAAGAAAATACAAATGAGACCCTCTTGCTTGATGATTCAGTTATACATTCAAAAGTGGAGATTTTTCCTTTGATGAATTCCATTAGCACTTTTAAGAAATAACACTTTTAGAAGCAGCAACCAAGCGTTGCCCGGGTAAAGGGGAAACCTGGCATATTGATTTTTTAACTTTTGAAATTTAAAAAATGCTTGACGTTTTTAAATAGAATTTCAATGCTATTTCTAAGTATATTCTAATCTTTTAAAAACTTCGAATATAAATCAAATCTTCATAATTTTTGCACAAAAAGCAAAAAACGGTGATATTTAATGTGTATATATATTTACTTTGAAGTTAATTGATTTATTTTCATAGTTTCATCCAAACATATATACATACATAAATACGAACATACACACCAAGTGTCCTATATATTTTTATAGATTGTCAAAATCAATAATAAATATGTGGTAATAGGAATTAAAATTTGTTCAAAATTTTAAAGACAATCAGCTAGATACAACTGTTAATTCAGTTGTAAAAAGGAAACCATTGCAAATATTTTGGTATGTACGTGTCGACGTATAACAAAAAAACGGGAGGTCACTCAGATTCAAAATCTTGCATACACATTGATATCGTTCTAACTAAGAAAAATTCCAAATTTGGTTATTGATTTTTACTGATTAAGGGATTTAATCGATTAATCAAACAAAAATCAAACGATTTTTCGAAAGCCATAGCATAGCTGCTGCTGCTGCTAATACTTGGTCTATCAGCGGAGGCTCGCTTGACTGTTTATCAGCAGAAAGAAAGAAAGAAAGAAACAACGAAAATGTTAGCGACTCGCCTGGCTGTTTTAGCAGCAGAAAGAAAGAAATAAAGAAAGAAAGAAAGAAACAATGAAAATGTTAGCGACAAACTAAATTTTAACGTGAAATAAATTCGTTTTTTATAATCTTTCTAAATATTTATTTATATTTATCGTATGTTTTTGAAACTAACTTTTATTGTACAATGTACACACACTTAATTTAAATTGTTGTCATGCACAAAAAATTGTAGAAAAATGAAAATTGTTTCAAAACACAAGTTTACGGTTACATTTTTTTAAAATAAGATTTTAAATGTCAATAAAAATCAGTCACCAGTATAGGTTGTATAAATGTAAATTAAAAAAAATGATAAAACGAGTTGTTTTGTAATTAATACTAATGGTTTTAAAAAAAAAGTCTTAATAGTTTAGAGAACTAATGAAGACGTTTTAAAACGTAAGCAAAAATAGATATTGCATTCTCTTTATCGTTAAGAACTAGATTTGAATTGTCATGTAGAAAAAATTCAAAGAAATAAATTACAATCTATTTCTAACTTATCAAGCAATTAAAAACTGAATTTAAAATTGTCCCCAAATACTATTATTATTTTCAAACTGGAGTTTCAGTGAAACTTTTCGTGAAAAGAAGAGAAAATAATCTTGCTCAATTTATAATTTGTACGAGTCTTTATCAATTGAATTATTTTTTATAGCGAGTTAGAAAAAAATTATTTTGCTTCGGACAGCAAAAGTATGTTTTAACGAAAAATCAAATCTTATTCATATCGCAATCTTTTTATTCCTGTCTTTAAAATATTAATTTAGTTAGAAATGAAATGAAATAATCTATCTTCCAAATATTTATTTGGTAAGAAAGAGCGAAGTAAAAAAAACAATAATAAGCGCTTATTTTATTAAATAAATAATAAGCGCTTATTATTGTTTAATAAATTTTATTTCGTTTATTTAATAAATATAATATAACTCAACTTTGTATATATACGAAAAAATTAAAAACAAAAGAATTTTAGAAAGAAAAGCCTTTTACAAAAATAGGAAGTTAAATTATAACTACTTATTTCGTAACTAAGTAAACATAGTTGTATTCGTATTGTAATAAAAATAAAACAAAATTATAATAAAAATACGATGTAGTTAACATTTCGTATATAAACAAAACAGTGTATGATATGTTCTTACCTTAAACATAAAATAAAAATGATTTTAATGTACGTAACTTGAATGAGAAAATGTGTTCTTTAATTTATCATAATTCTAATGATAAATAAATAGGCAGATTTTTTTTTAAATTAAGGGCGGACCTGATCTTTTTGGAACACCCCTCTAAAATTTTTTTTTTTTTTTTTTCTTCTTTCAATGGATTATTATCGATTGCACACCAATCTATCAGACTGTAAAAAAAATTCAAAAAAGTTATTTATTTTTCGAGTTTTCAGGGGTGCTCAGTTTCCCGTATAAGTTTATCGTAAATTGAACCCCTTATCGGAACCGCTAAAAAGAAAATTTTATTTAAATATTTATTTTTCCTTCAATGGATTATTATCGATTACACACCAATCAATCAGATTTTTAAAAAATTCTTGAAAGTTCTTTATTTTTTGAGTTTTCAGGGGTGCTCATTTCCCCGTATAAGTTTATAGTAAATCGAACCCCCATATCGGAACTGCTCGAAAGGAAACTGGCGCAAATGTGTCAAAGTTAGGGTGGCCCAGAAAAAACAGAACCCAAATTATTTATTTATTTTCCCATTAAACTTACCTTAAACACCAACCCCAACACCAACCCCTAACCCTAACCCTAACCCCAAATCCTAACCCCCCTACTTGAATTTAACAGTTTTATTAAAAAATTTGTGGGTTTATGTTTTTTTCTGTGTCACCTTAATTTTGATACCTTAGTGCAAATTCAGCCCAACTGTTAAGATAGAGCGGTTTCGATATGGGGGTTCGATTTACTATAAACTTATACGGGGAAATGAGCACCCCTGAAAACTCAAAAAATAAAGAACTTTTTTTAGTTTTTTTTTACAATCGGATAGATTGGTTTGCAATCGATAATAATCCGTTGAAAAAAAAATAATTAAAAACGAAAATTTTAGAGGGCGTGGGGTTCCAAAAGTTCAGGTCCGCCAAATTAAGTCACCACTTTTTTCTCTTTTTTTTTTTTTTTTTTTAGTCCGGTCATGGACCGGGTACTTTAGCTAGTATATATATATATATATATATATATATATAATGAAGCTATATATATATATAATGAAGCTATATCTATCTATATACATATATACTATGGTTTTTACAAAATATAAGAAGTAATTTTCAATGTTTTTAATTAGTTTTATATATATATATATATATATATATATATAGATATATATATATATATATATATATATGGTGTGTGTGTTGTGTGTTGTGTGTGTGTGTGTGTGTGTGTGTGTGTGAATAAATGGAAGTTAATCCGACAGAATGAATTTAACATTTTGAAAAATTATAATTACTAATTGTTTTTTCAAAATGTTAAATTCATATATATATTTATATTTTTGCTTGAAGGCAACTACAATGCGAATATCGCATGAATTCGATAATTATAGAAGATAATAATAATGACAAGTGAATCCCGCAAAAAATCACTCGGTGTGTAGAACAGTCTGTACGATATTCTACACACCGAGTGATTCTTTGCGGAATTCACTTGTCATTATTATTATCTTCTATAATTATCGAATTTATGCGATATTTGCATTGTAGTTGCCTTCAAGCAAAAATATAAATATTATCGACAATGCTTCTAAAAATAAACAAACATCAAAAAAATCTTATCATATATATATATATATATATATATATATATATATATATATATATATGAATAAAACATTTTTTAGAAAAAACAAACAAACGATGTTATAGTTCGCTGACAGAAATCTGTTTCGACATTTTTTTAAAGCGGTCTTCATCAAGAGCGAAATATTTGTGATAGAAAGACGGGTTAAGTAAACCGTTACTAAGTTATTTTATTTTTCGATTATACCTTCTTTGTACCAAATTTTATTTTATCTGCATTTTTATTTACTTTCATTAGACTTTTTAATTTTGTATAATAATTTATTACATTAAATCTTAATTTACTTGCACTCGGATGGTGTATATATTTTAGTAGTATTAATTGACTTGTCTTTTTTTTCTTACCGAGTATTCTGTGTTATGTTACTCTCTTTTAGATAACCTAATGCCTTATAAGGAACGGGTGTTAGCTACGCGTTAACACCACGCTAATTCTTATTCAACAATTTCTCCACACTGAAGGCGTCTCTGGTGTTTGTCTGTCGTTTGTACTAAATCTTTCAATTATGAGAGGAAATGCTTAATTTCTTTTAACATCATTATTCAGTGATTGAATGAACTCCACTTACTGTCAGAACCTGCCCGTATTGTTTGCTCGTAATATCCCTCGCGGTTATGTGAAGTACAGCCACCCCGATTAGCAGGCGAGTGTCTTTAGCAAATATTGGATATCGATTGGTACTAAAACCTGAATGGTTTCATTGATTGCAGCGTCGAATTTGAAAAGCAACAGAAGGAGAATAATTTACCAGCGTTCAGGGTAAATGAACTGGGGATTTAGGCGGGTAAGATCAAAGCGGGGTGTGTGGGGTGGAGAGGATTGAGAAAAATTTGAGGATCAATATCGATAATGAAAAACGGATTTAATCTAACCATTCAAGGCTAAACTTGCAAATCGGTCGTAAAATTAGGGTGACCCAGAAAAAACAGAACCCACAAATTTTGTAATAAAACTGTTAATTTTAACTAGGGGGTTTATGGTTAGGGTTAGAGTTAGGGTTTAGGGTTAGTTTAGTGGGAAAATAAATAAATAATTTGGGTTCTGTTTTTTTTCTGGGTCACCCTGTACAGAGTGACCCAGAAAAACAGAACCCTAACCCCAACCCTAGCCCTAACCCTAACCCCAACCACAACCCTAAGCCTAAACCCTAACCCTAACCCTAAACCCCCCTAGTTAAAATTAACAGTTTTATTAAAAAAATTGTGGGTTCTGCTTTTTCTGGGACACCCTAATTTACTAAACAAAAGTTCATAATTACCAAGTTCTCTTTAACTTCGAGGAAAAAAAATCTTTCAAAACCAAATTGGATGATATAGTTTAAAATTTGAAGGCGCGTGTTATACTGGTGGTAGGAAATGCGAGACGTGTTTGCCTCTCTTCTGCCACATGAAAGAGGGCTGGAGAAGCGAACATTATTCCAATGACGGGGAAGTGAAATCTGTAGTAAAGAAGTGGCTTAAAGACCAGTCAGAAATTTTCGGGGCGGGGATACATGCTCTTCTTCGAAGGTAGAACATGGCTATTGAGAGAAAGAGTCACTATGTATACAGGGTGACCCAGAAAAACAGAACCCACAAATTTTGTAATAAAACTGTTAATTTTAACTAGTTGGGTTTAGGGTTAGGGTAAGGGTTAGGGTTTAGGGTTAGGGTTGGGTTTAGGGTTAGTTTAATGGGGAAATAGATAAATAATTTGGGTTCTGTTTTTTCTGGTCACCCTGTAATATGTTTTAATTTTCCGACCGATTTGCAATTTCAGCCCCATTCAAATGATAGAGGGTAAGTTTAAATGGTTACAGTTGATCTTCTGTCAACTATCAGAATTGGTCTTTCGATAGAAAAAATGATACCGTTAGATCTTTGCCTAGTTTAAACCGCTCACAGCGGCTTTCCAACAATACCCAAGAAAGAATGTTGAAATTTAGTAAGGGACTCGCTTCTGGTTTCACCGATAAGCAGCAGCAGCATTGCCCTTGTGGTCACGTGATATCCCTTAAAAAAGGGCTCAACGTGAAACAAGGAACAAAAAAGGAAGGAAGAAAGGGTGATGAAAGAAAGAAAGAAAGAAAGAAAGAAAGAAAGAAAGAAAGTATCTGTATGAAAGGAAGTGAAAATAGAATGAACGAAAATAGCGAAATAAACAAGATTACACACTTGAAAGTAAATCATGTTTGTGTAAGAAATAAATAATTAAAGTTACGAAAAAAGACGGAAAATATTGAAATGAGCAAAGAGAAATAAATAGATAAATGAATAAATAAGTAAACAGGGAATAAAATAGAAATAACAAAAATAAGACGACAGGCAGAAAAAAAAAATCAAGTGTAACAAGTTGAGGAAATAAAGAGAATATTATAAAATATAAAGATATTAACCCGATTTAAAGAATGCGATCCTAACGTAAACAAAGTACAAAACATGATGATTAATTCAATATAATTGAGCAGAATGAATCAGATTATGATAATGATAATAGGACTTTTTTTTTATAGAATGAATTCTGAGGTGAATAGATTATGAACTTTGAAATATCCTTTTATGCAAAATGTGATAAGACAAACAGGGATATTTTTATGTAATTCATTTTTAATAGTACTTTACTACTTTCAACCTTAGGTTAGCGTCAGAATATATTTTTTTAAATGAGAAAAAATGACAATTATTTTAAGAAGGGCGTAAATTCAAACGTGACCTGTTCATTTGTTTATTGGAAACCATTTTCTGGTTAAATTCATCTTGTATGCTTATCGTTTGCTGCGTATCGGTGGCCCAGTGGTGAAGTCTCTGACTCAGCGTGCTGAGTTCCCGGTTTCGATTTCTGTCGGTGGGAAATCGTAAGTATACATCGCTGATGAGACTTAATAAAGTTGAAACAGCTGTACGATGTTCTACGTAGGGGGCGATATTTGCCGAGTTCGCTTGTCATGATTGTCACTCCTTCCCTCTCTCTCTCTCTCTCTCTCTCGGTATATATATATATATATATATATATTATATATAATATATATATAAGGGGCTGGGTTAGCTCAGTCGGTAGAGCTTTAGGCTAGAAACCACAAGGTTCCTAGTTCGATACCGGCCCTCGCCAACTCAGCGTATGAGTAGCACAAAGTAAGTAGCGGTAAAGTAAGGAGCTGATGTTAGGTGCGGCGCTCCACCTCAGACGCAAAAACTATCTCCTTGGTCTAGCGCTAGTGAAAAGGGGATAGATTCCCTCGCTGTATGGTTGATACCGACAGTAGGCCGCCCCGACGACTTTACTTACTTTATATATATATGGAATATGTAGGAAGCGCGTGGTGTAATAGTTAAAGTCATGGGAAATGGACTCGTCGAGCCGAGTTCAAATCCTGGACGTGGCAATTATTTCACTTAGTTCTAATACCCTTGGGAAAGGTATGAAACCTACTCTCCCTCCAGCTATGGGTAAATAGTAGGGCAGACTGGGCTCTTTAATCTTGGTTAGGCAACCGGTCTAGGAGAAGGAAAACTCTGAATTCAAACCTGTTGAACTCCGCTTAGGAAATTGACCATGTGTCGCATCCTGCTCGTGCGGAGGGGTTGGTAAATATATATATATATATATATGGGTGTATTGGATGTGTGGTCTCAATTCTTCAATTCTTGGAACGCATTAGTGAAAAGAATCCAACATTTTTGCTGCTCATCTAACAAGGTTACATGATACGCACCCTTTGACATTTAAACAGCAAGGAAACCAGCGCACATTTCGAGCTGAATCTCAAGAATCGACCAAACATTTTTTTTCTTTCTCTTTCTCTTTTCTCTTTATCTGCAGGAAATCAACATAATCAAAACCAAGAAATAAAGAGTTATTCTCTTTTAGATTCAGTTTTCTTTTGCCTCTAACAACTTACCGCATCTTTAGAATGAAAGGCCAGTGTTGCTCAGTCGATAGAGCACCCGCCTGGGTATTCGCGAGGCTTCCTGTTCCGTACAGGTCCCCAACAACTCAGCGCGTAGGTTGCTCTGATTGGGTATTCTGATTTTTTATGGTAAAGTAGGTATTCCATAAATCGTGGGTTGCCCACAAATTATGACTCTAGTGTAGTAAAATTAAAATTGTGGATAGAAAGTTACTGTAAGATTCAATGGTAATTAATGAACATACAATTCATTCCGACACGTTGTGAGACAAAACATTTATATATATAACAGCACATGGAAACGATAAGATACATAAAGTACAGGAGAATAGAACATGTAAATACATATACAATATTTAGGTATAAACAAGATACCAAAATGTACCTAACATATAAATGTTACAGAGAACTAAAGGATAGTTCATGCTGTATAAAGGACTTACAGTATTGTAAGGGGGGAGGCAAAAGCCCCACCGAGAAAGGGGGATAGATAGGCTCTAGTCCATAGCAGTTCTTGAGAAGATCCAGCTAAAAAGAGAAAGCAGCGTTTGAATGAACGCGCTTAACTACCAGAGGTCCCCCTAGTGGGAACAAACAGCAACGCAGCGAGAAGACAACTCTTCCGGCAAATGCAAGATAATCCCCTACATTACCATTAACCGTTAAAGACGTGATAAATAAACAGTTTACCTTTCAATGACCTAGCCGTTGATTTCTCATTAGCTAAAGGCAAAGCGTGTGAAGGGAACTGAGTTAGAGAAGTTGGAATTTGACGGTTCCTCGAAGGAGAAAGACGTGATGGTCATCTGTTCCCAAGTAAGCCATCTTCTCACCGTGCGGTTGAACCCTTTTGAACTTTGATAAAAACGTCTTGGGAAAATAAAAAGTATTGTGTTTATTACACGTGGCCTAGTGGATAAAGGAATGAGATTAAGACAGTTCTAAGTGACAGTTATCTTTAGACTGTAGGTTCAATCCTGATCAAGGACAGCAGTAACATAGAATAATAATTAACACAGCTTAACGCCTCTACCCCAGCTATGGTTAGCGGAATGAAAACAGGATACCTCCGTGGACTGAATAAAGGGTTAGGTTTAAAGTTCCGTGATGGCTCCCGATTACGACAAGAAGGTTTCCGATTCCGAAAAGAAATTCTCGAGTCCGAAAAGAAGCTTCCCGAGTCTGACAAGAAATACCCGAAGAAGGCCGGAGGGCATATCGGCCGAAACGTTGTACAGATAACAATGAAGATGTGGACAATAATCCGAATAATGCAGATAATACTAATCATCAAGCCTCATCTCAAACATTCAGAGAAATCTTGTGTTTATTATTAAAAAAACAATGGGGAATGAGCACAGACAAGCAGAGTCCTGCACACAAGAAGCCGTATCAGCCAGAGTAAGAAATCACCTCGAAATAAGATGACTTGTCGGTGAAATAGAACTCTTCTCCCCATTATATACCCAGTATATCACGGGTATATAATAGTGGGGAGCTTACGGTAGATGTGACACTCCACCTAGCAAATGCAATCCCCCTGGTCTAGTGCTAGCGAAAAGTGGATAGACTCACTCGCTTTTCGGCTCATACCGACAATTTAACCAGAGTCGTAGGGAATGGACTCGTCGATCCGAATTCAAATCCTAGACAAGGCTGACTATATTTCACACAGCGCTAATACCCTTGGGAAAGGTATATATATACCTGCTCTCCCTCCAGTTATAGGTAAATAGCAGGACTCTAACCTTGGTTAGGCAACCAGTCTAGGAGAATGAAAACTCTGATTTCAAACCTGTTAAACTCCTTGACCTTGTGTCGCATCCTACTAGTGTGGAATGGTTGGTAAATGCATATATTAATTTTGAAAAAAAGAACAGGATTTAGTTTATTTCCCGGATCCTGAACCGCCTCAAAAGACGAATGCCGAAGGGATACACGCAATTTCACACTAGACACTGCACGTGCTTCAGTTTGTGTGCGAATCCCGGTTGAACTTGCAAATCGTCGTCAAAATTAAAACGGAAACTTTTTTGGTGGTGATTCATGACAGTTTTACTACAGTGTATGAATGAACTTTTTTGCGAATTGGGTTACGGTTTAGGGGTTTGGGGATTAAGGTTGTTTTTAATTACGTATTGCTTAGAAATAACAAAAATAACCCAAATTACTATACATTTAATTAACCATTGGAATTAATTATTGAATCTAACGGGAGATACATTAGTCTCAGTTGTTTGTGTTAGTATTGCAATGTATAATTTTAATTAAACAACGTTTTTAAAGAAATAATTTTTCAATATTAATCATAAGTTTCAGTTTTAATTTTGACGACGATTTGCAAATTATTAGTCTACGTATTTTGATGAAAATGTACGTTATCGATTTTATTTATTTACAAATAAAGTGCCAAACTAATATGGTTTTCTGATAGAGTTCGATGAGGAGTATCACATAGTAAATGATGGTTGAGTTCGCTTGAGAATTGGGGGAGATATGGGGCTTCAAAGGTGCCCCAAAAATGCCATTTTTCAGCCATTATAAGTCTACGTATTTTGATGAAAATGTACGTTATCGATTTTATTTTATTTTCTCATGGGTTTTAATGCCTTGAATTTACTGATGGTGAAAAAAGTGCTCAATTCGGAGTTTTACGTGACTTTTGAGGCCTGATAATCCCCTGAGAGTGGGCAAAATGGCCAATTTCGTGTACAAATAAAGTGCCAAACTAATATGATTTTCTGATAGAGTTCAATGAGGAGTATCACATAGTAAAAGATGGTTGAGTTCTCTTAAGAATTGGGGGAGATATGGGGCTTCAAAGGTGTCCCCAAAATGCCATTTCAATTTGAATCCCTACAAAAATCGTGCATTGTGTTCATCTGAAATTGTGGGATATCTGAAAATACTTACCTTATTTGACGGCATATAGGACGCCATTTTTTCTAAAGTTTTGGCTCAAATAATTGCCCTGCGTCTTATACATTGTATGTGAAGTTTGAGACCTCCCCGTAGGCCTAGGCTAATCTTCTCTATGATGCTCAATAACCCAGCTTACGTTCAGAACAGTTACCTACCCTAAACTCCATGTATCCTTATTTTATTGGTGGTGTCATTGTATTATTACCGGTGCTTTAAAAATGAATTCGTAAAAATGAGGGCAATACAATCTGAAATGCTCTTTTCAACAATATATGCTTAAATACACTAAAAACTTTTTTTCTGAATCTCACTTACAACCAGGTTTGGATACCTTACATTTATATATATATATATATATATATATATATATAAATATATATATATATATATTATAAAAAAGGAAGGTCCGCAAAATGTATTTTGTTCTCAGAAAAATTTTTTTATTCTTTTGGTCTCGATTAAGAAAGGACATGTTTTACATTTACACCGTCAATATCTGGTTGTTTTAACAGACGATCTTTAGATTTTTTTTGAAAGTATAATACTAACCCTAACCCCTAACCCTAACCCCATAGCCCTAACAAACAACTGGATATTGACGGTAAAAATGAAAAGCATGTCCTTTCTTAAACGAGATCAAAAAGGGGTGCCTAAAGGTAATATGGTCCGAATTATCGATCAATCGTCGTGTGCATGCATATATGTACGTATGCCAGCGCCCGTGTGTATGTGTATACATGCAATGTGTATGTGTATGTGTACGTGAGTATCCATCGTTGGGTAAGTATTTAAATAACTTATCTACACCGTAAGATAAAAATATCAAAGGAGGTTCATCTGAAGAAGATCAATCCGAGATTGATCCGAGATTTTATTTATAGAAATGATTACTTACTGCATATCCAACGTCTTTCTTTTTGAATGCAAAGGTTAAGATGATTTGAAGTTCACTGAACAGACGGGGAAACTGGTTCCGACTTCCAACACTTATCACATTTGAATTTCGAGCAGAAATACTTTTCGACTACAAAGTCTTACTTTTTTCTTACGTTTTATTTATTTATTTATCTATTTTTTTATTTTTTTATTTATTTTTTTTTAAATTTCCATTTGGGTTATTTTCTACGTAATTATTTATTTTTGTATTTTATATCAAGTTTTGGGAAATTTATTTTTGCCTTTGGAACCGTATGATTTCAGCTAGTTTAATAAATGGTTTGTATCGTGTCTACATATTGATATGAGTTCTGATCCTTTGTAGTTGCTTGTTTTGCTTTGAGAAGGTTATTATAGTCAATATTTGGGACCATATTACCTTTAGGCACCCCTTTTTGATCTCGATTAAGAAAGGACAGGTTTTTCATTTACACCGTCAATATCCGGTTGTTTGTTATCGGTTAGGGATTAGAGTTAGGGGTTGGGGTTAAGGGTTAATTTTATAATTAAAAATAAATCTAAAAATCGTCTGTTAAAACAACCGGATATTGACGGTGAAAATGAAAAAAATGTCCCTTCTTAATCGAGATGAAAAAGGGGTGCCTAAAGGTAATATGTTCCAATATTTGTTCTAGTTAGGGTGTTATATGTTGATGTTTTTTCGCTAATTTTCCTGGTTATTTCTGATGTGTTTTGGTTTGAATTTTGGGTTCCTAAATTTGTCTGGATAATGTTATGCTGTTAAGCTTTGGTCGCATTTTTTATTGTTAAATTATGTCTAGTGTGCGTCGGTTCTATGTTTCAGGATGCCTATTAATATATATATATATATACCGCCCTGTCGGCTGGGGCGTTAGAATGCACCGACTGCACCTCTGCAGAGGAGTAAGACTCCACCCAATGGGGCCACCTGTTTGCCGTGGGTGGCGACCCGTGATGCTTAAGGATAGAGCCCAGGTGGATGAGCAGTTCATGACATGCAATACTCCACTTTGGCCATATCTTGGGCTAGACGGGCGGTCGGAGAGGCCCTCTCCGATCAATCGGCTGTTCACGTCAAGCCCTAGCATCTATATGATTTTCCAAACACTGTTGCCCTTATGGCAAGCCCCAACCCTTTTTTATCATATGGGTGCTAGAACGCGGTGGCTGCGGGTCTACATGTCCTGGGAATGACGTTAAAATCTATCTGATGGTGAGGTTCCAGTTTTGGAGGTTTGGGGAATGTGGAGCACCCCTTCATCACCATTGTTCCTTGGTCCACTCTGACCCGGAGTGGTAGTACCTGTTAGGGTCCCATCTATGGGTTAAATAGAAAAATGTATTTATAAAAAAATTGTATTATCCATTAAGAATTGATTTATTTCAAAACTTTATCGGCATTAAATGACCCACTGAGGTTGATATGCCGTAAAACAAAACAAACCAAACCAAATATATATATACATAAATTTTTGGTACAGACAATTTTTAAGAATATATTGAGGGTTATCATAGTGATCACCACGATATCAATGGATGGAAGACTAAGGAGGAATGAAAGGAATGGAACAAATATTGTTTATTGATAAAAACAAGGGCCCTTTCGTCCGGCGTTTTTCAAGTTTTACACCCGGAATCGATTAAAAGTAAAGTTGTAAATTAATTACGACATGAATGGATATGGAATAAGGAATAAGGAATATTTGTACAGACAAATTAGACCTAAGCACTCACTTATTTTATTGGGGGAGAGGCTTGGGTCGCGTGCGACTTGATGGAAGTTTTCTTAGTTTTGTTTTCGCCCCCACCTCTTGTCAAACCTATTCCTTATTCCTGTTTTAAGGGATACGTGAGAGTGTTACCAGTGTTATATCACTATGTAAAATACAGGAATTGAACTGAGTTCACCGCGTCCATTTGAGACGATGATAACCGTTACAAAACACGCCTCCTATTTTTCATTATATGCGACTAGAGAATGTTTTCACTAAATCAAAAAAAATTAGAATCGATTGAAAATAACGAAGGTGAAAATCCTATTGAGACAATAAACATGCAGAGAAATGGAATCAGGTCACCTGTACTCTGTATTCTGGAACTCTAAGAGAAAAAAAAATAGCAGATTTATTTTTAGCAATAAACAAAGGAATTATACTGTTGTCATGGAAACGGAACATGTTGCTCAGAATAATGAATTCTCACAGTTAGTAAAAAAGCAACGGACGTGTAATTGTTGACAACATTGATCAGAATGACATGAAAAAAAAAAAAGAAACAAAAAGAAGCAACAATAAAGAAAAAAATGAAAAAAGGGTTGAATAGAAAAATTCAAGGTTAACCAACAAAAAGAAAAAATGATGAAAACGAGGCTGATGAGAGCGAGGCTGATGAGAACGAGGCTAATGAGAAGCCAAGGGCGGGAACTTGTCAAGAGTTAATGACGAATACGCATTCGTTTAGGAAATTAAAGCTTTGACAATTCTGACGATCAAATATAGTTAGCAACATCGACACCAGGGAAAAACGATTGTACAAATAATATAAATGAATTACTGCAAGGAATTCTTGGATGTGTATAATACATATACAATATATATATATATATATATATATATATATATATATATATATATATATATATATATATATATATATACATGTGGAATTCAATAAAATCATTAAACAGGAGGCCTGCCTTTTGTTTGTGATATTTTCAAGCTTTCTGGCCAACTTTTTATATTTGGATGGAATTCGTGGTATATTCCACCGAAGTTCATATCCCGAGTACTTTCGGCACTTCGAAGTGCCATCATCAGGGGTGATGTGTTTCTAGTTTTTTTTTTCAAAGTATATTAATGGATGTGGAGGCTGGAAGGAGGAGAATTGATAGAAAAAATATTATTGGCATTTTAAAATATAAACAGAAAGCTTGAAAAGGTCCCCAATAAAATCGTTAAACAGGAGACCTGCCTTTTGTTTAATTCCACACGTATAAATGAAAGAATGCTGCCCAAATACACATACACACACACACACACCACACACACACACACACACACACATATATATATATATATATATATATATATATATATATATATATATATACTAGCAATATATGCACCCTCCGGGTGCAAATATTTAAGTTTTGATATAATAAAATATCATATTAAATTAGAAAGGCTAATGAAACTGACTAAGAATGCAGATTAAAAGATCTGCAACAGAGGGGGTATAATCGAAAAATAGAACAACTTTGAAACTAACTATTCCATCATTTTCCATTACTCCCCTCTTTCATTGGTAAATTTTCCTAATTTAACTATTTAGTTAAAATAGGAAGTAAAGGATAATATTACAGTTATTTCTTCTTGTAAATAATTTTCTTTTAAGATTTATCCACGAGATTTTTGTTTATATTTCTTAAGATAAAACCAAACAATTAGAAATCAATAATACCAAGCACATATTTATTAAAATAAAATTTTAAATATCAATATGCAAATTAGCCTTCTCGTTCAAACTGTAAACCGCTATTTTGTTGTATATATAAATACAATTGCATGTTATTAGTACGTAGATACGGTCAACAGTATTAATAATGTAAAACAATTTTTATTAATAACTGAAGGTTTAAAAGAATGAAATCATGGAGAATTTGACGTAAATAATTAAGGAAATTGTGACTTGAGTAGTAATATAGTTTCGGTTACAGCCAGAAAAACACACAATCTCCATTATAATAAGATATATATATTGTAGGCCGGTGTTATTGAACAACACGGAACATTTCTTTTTCATGATCTTGATTTGTATCTTTTCCAGTCTTTTGGATATCTTTCTAATGTTAGGATACAGTTGAAATAGGATTCTTCCCATACTATCAGACCGAACGCTTTCGACTGCTTCTTCAGTCATCGTCAGGGGTGGGGGCGTATATGATTTGGTGTTAGTTCTATTCATCCTTTTTCTTTTTCTTTTATCTATTTTGTTTTTAAATTAGAAGAGTCCATTATTTTTAGAGGGTTGCATGATTAGTGTATTAGTTATTAGATAGCTAATATATTATGACCGATGTTGAATGCTATTTTATTAATGTTAGTTTTTTTTTAATGCATATTGCCTAAAGAATTTGCATGCGTTTCGTATTGTAATTTTTATAGATGATTTTAGTATTTTCAGTGAGAATATTCTTATATCGGAGGAGGTGAAAACTGAAGAAACAGTCGAAAGCCCTCGGGATGATAGTATGGGAAGAATCCTATTTCAAATAGATCCTAACATTAGAAAGATGACCTGAAGACTGGAAAAGATACAAATCAAGATCATGAAAAAGAAATGTTCCGCGTTATTTAATAACACCTGCCTACAAATAACTTGCTTCCAAAATATACTTCCTATATATATATATATATATATATATATATATATATATATATATATATATATAATTTAATATACCAAGCGTGTTGGTAAATCCTTGCGGTGAGAAAAAAAACAGCAAATAGTTTGATTGTAAAAATATACTACCAAACATCAACCGGGGAGAAAAAAATTGAAAAAAACAAAAGACCAAGATAGTCGTACCAACAAAAATAATCTATTGGTACAGTATTTGGCCAAAAGAAAAAACAATTTATATGTATATATATATATGTATATAAGATATATATATATATTCATATAACCGCTAGGAGAATAGCTAATAAGTAAAAAGTGCTCAATACCTAAGTAGAGCAAATAATAAAGATAAATCTAATGAGTCAGACGAACCTACTATTAGTTTCGCTTAATGCTCTTCAGGGCTAAGATCTTAGCCCTGAAGAGCATTAAGCGAAACTAATAGTAGGTTCGTCTGACTCATTAGATTTCTCTCTCTCTCTCTCTCTCTATATATATATATATATATGTATATATATATATATATATATATATATATATATATATATATATATATATATAAATTAAAATTAAACTATAAATAATAGTTAATTATAATCCTAGAAGTGACTACCCGGCATTGCCTACATAGAGAGGGGAGCAAA
>CM042153.1:82275951-82318451 GCA_023376005.1 Doryteuthis pealeii
ACCCTGGTGGCTGAGCAGTCCATATGCAACACTCTACTTTGACCCTTACTTAGACTAGACGGGCGGTCGGAGAGGCCTCCTCCGACTAATCGTCCCGCCATGTCAAGCCCTAGCCCCTATATAATTGTCCCAGCCCTTATGGCAAGACCCAACCACAAAAAGTAAACGCTTTAAATGCCCGGATATTCAAATGAATGAGAGGAGCAATGAAGAGGACTGTGGCCTAAATATACAATAAGAAGTCCGTCCTGTCGGCTGGGGTGTTAGAACGTACCGACTGCACCTCTGCAGAGGGGTAAGACTTCACCAATGGGGCCACCTGTTAGCTGTGAGTGCGAGCCGTGATGCTTAAGGATAGGGCCCAAGTGGTTGAGTAGTCCATGACATGTAATATTTTACTTAGGCCTTTACTTAGGCTAGACGTGCGGTCGGAGAGCCCCCCCCCCCCTGATCAATCGGCTGGTCACGTCAAGCCCTAACACCTATATGATTGCCCCAACCCTATTGCCCTTATGGCAAGCCCAATCCTTTTTATCATATGGGTACTAGAACGCGGTGGCTGAGGGTCTACATGTCCTGGGAATGACGTTAAACTCTATCTGATGGTGAGGTTCCAGTTTTGGAGGTTTGGGGAATGTGGAGCACCCCTTCATCAGCAATGCTTCCTGGTCCACTCTGAACCGAATTGGTAGTACCTGTTAGTGTACCATTTATGGGTTAAATAGAAAAATGTATTTATAAAAAAATGTAGTATCCATTAAGAATGAATTTATTTCAAAACTTTGTCGACATTAAAAGACCCACTGAGGTTGATATGCCGTAAAACAAAACAAACCAATTTACAGGAAGAAATAGAGATTTGGGGATGCTAGTGAGAATCGAACTTACTAAAAATGGTGTGCTAATCCAGCTTACTCTTCATTACATCTCGTGAGGTAACCTGACTAAAAAAAAAAAAAAAAATTTCCTGACCTTCCACCAGGTTGTATTACCACAAGATCTTTTGGACCAAGTTACCTTTAAGCACCCCAGGGGCGACCTGGAGGGACATCTTTCGCTTCGTCAACATCCGACTGTTTGTTACCAGATGATTTCTGCCGATATACCCTCCGGCCTTCTTCAGGTATTTCTTGTCGGACTCGGGAATAAATAAAGGGTTAGATTCAAAGTTCCGTGATGGCTCCCGAATACGACAAGAAAGTTTCCAAGTTCGAAAAGAAGGTTCCCGAGTCCGAGAAGGTTTCCAAGTCCGACAAGAAATACCTGAAGAAGGGTATATCGGCCGAAACGTTGTACAAATAACAATAAAGATGGGGACAATAGTCCGAATAACGCAGATAATACTTTAAAATATTTGTATTTCAGTTGATATATTGGTTATAGAATTGTTATGTAGTTAATCGCTCATAAGAAAATAACACATTTTTTACACCGCCCGAAGGGTGTTCCTTTTTGCTAGTATTAATAATATTTGTATTTCAATTGATATATTGGTTACAGAATTGTTAGGTAGTTAATCGGTGATATGAAAATAGCACTGTGCTATGACGTACGAACCCATATTGTCTGTAGGTTCGTACACACTATGATACGTCTTTTTTTAATGTTCATTTATATACCTCACGGACAAATACGCAAATACATACAGAGATTCTTCACTTCCTCACCGCGTTTACCTGGCTTATGTATCTATCAAATTGAACGTATTTTAGAATCCACCATATATAGCACAAGTATTCTGCTATGTAAACTTGAATTAGAAGCCCGAGAAATTTTCCGGTGTTACGCCGGGCAACGGAACGAAGTGAATCCAAGGTTCGATTTTTTTGAGACTCTATCCAATTTTGTTGTTTGACCTTTTAACCCGACACATCACGAACATTCTGTTTTGGGCAAGGCTAACTCTGTGTGTGAGTATGTGTACTGTAATTACGTCGCCTTGTGGCTAAACTTCCTCCCCCTATCCACAGAGAATGGCAGAGAAATTGTAGAACTCAGAATCGGTAATTGGAGCTAAAGGTCAGATCTTTTATTTTGCCGATGCCAAGAGCGAGGTTTGAACCTAAATATCGCTTCCAAAAGTGCAAACATTACCAACCAAGTACAGAGGTTCTATTCTAGGTGGGATCAATAGAAAGATGTTCCTGTCTTGCTTCGATCTGTCTTATTGATTGTATAAGAGAGATGAAATAACACCTTTCCCGAGAAAAGATAGCCGTCTAGTACGTTTTATTTATATAAGATAAGCGAACCCTTGTAATATAAACAATATTTCCAATATTGAATAACCGCCCTGTCGGCTGGGACGTTAGAATGCACCGACTGCACCTCTGCAGAGGGGTAAGACTCCCCCAATCGGGCCACCTGTTGGCCGTGGGTGGCGACCCGTGATGCGTAAGGATAGAGCCCAGGTGGATGAGCAGTTCATGACATGCAATACTCCACTTTAGCCCTATCTTGGGCTAGACGGGCGGTCGGAGAGGCCCCCTCCGATCAATCGGCTGGTCACGTCAAGCCCTAGCACCTATATGATTTTCCCAACCCTATTGCCCGTATGGCAAGCCCCAACCCCTTTTTATCATATGGGTGCTAGAAGGCGGTAACTGAGGGTCTACATGTCCTGGGAATGACGTTAAACTCTATCTGATGGTGAGGTTCCAGTTTTGGAGGTTTGGGGAATGTGGAGCACCCCTTCATCACCATTGCTCCCTGGTCCACTCTGACCCGGAGTGGTAGTACCTGTTAGGGTCCCATCTATGGGTTAAATAGAAAAATGTATTTATAAAAAAATTGTATTATCCATTAAAAATTGATTTATTTCAAAACTTTATCGGCATTAAATGACCCACTGAGGTTGATATGCCGTAAAACAAAACAAAACAAACAAACAAAACAATATTGAATAAGAATAAACTTGTGATAAAAATTATCAGGGCATCAAATTTAAGGCAAATCGACTGGATGATAGCACCGTGTCTATCAATGTACAACATAAAGTGCGTCGAACATTATTATTGTATCAAATATTCGGCAACGCTAGTGAACTCTTGATTGTCCCGTCTGTATTCTTCAAATTGTTGCATAGCGCCTTCTTTACCGGCACTAAATAGGTATATGTTATATACTGATCTTTTCAAATACCAAGTCATATAACGTTATATACCTTTCTCACTTCTTACTCTGTCGTCTATTCTTCCGGCCGGCTTTGCTTCTGATCATCTATCATCTATCTTGGTCTGGTGTATCTTCTAAGGTCTCGTCTGGTCTTCTATTGAGGATTCCGGGTCTGGTTTCTGTTGCTAGGGATTTCTTATTATCAGAAGCCCTGTGTCATTGTTAGTTTTTAGTAATAAACACAAGACTTCGATTTACGATGATGTTACTTTATTCGTAGATCCCCAGACCAGACAATCTGCGCAGTGAGACTCACATCTTGCTAGCTTGGCTTCTAACTTCTAACTGACTAACTGAGTTGCTTACTCCTTAAACCGGAAGAGGGCTTTCTATGGGGGTTTCACAGTTCTCACGGTCTATCCCCAGAAAGCAAGGTCAGAGTGAGGTCAAACGCTGTCACTCACTCTCAAGGCCATCAGCTGTACTGATCGCCATAATGATTTCTACAATACCTTACAAATGTATTAGGGATCCAATAATTATGTAACAAAACACCCATCCCCTTTTATCATATAGATATTCACCAACCCCTCCGCACGAGCAGGATGCGACACAAGGTCAATTTCTCAAGCGGAGTTTAACAGGTTTGTATTCAGAGTTTTCCTTCTCCTAAACAGGTTGCCTAACCAAGGTTAAAGAGCCCAGTCTGCCCTACTATTTATCCATAGCTGGAGGGAGAGTAGGATTCATACTTTTCCCAAGGGTATTAGCGCTAAGTGAAATGCAATTACCACGTCCAGGATTTGAAGTCGGGGCGACAGGTCCATTTTCCATGACTTTAACCATTACACCACGCCCCCTTTTATCATATAGGTCGCCGATTTCTTCTTTCTTACGAGTGTCATCACCTCAGCTAAATAATGGACCATTCCGTTTTTATCATGAAGAAAGAAATGGAATAAAAGGACATATTACATTGGTTGGTTGGTTGGTTGGTTGGTTGGTTGGTTTTACAGTATATCAACAATTTATAGGCTATCTACTGTCCAAGACACCATCGAAGCCGGGTTTTTTTAAAATTCAATTCATTGATGTTATTAGGAGATAAATATAGTTATAACGAATGGAGAAAGAAAAAACTATGTTTTATGTGCAAACGAAAATGTTCAACGAGCTCTATTCATCGATATAATGGGTTTAAACTAGCAGTAAAAACTTTACTCAGTAAAACACAAATGGTGCCGCGGGCTGTTAATATGGAATTCTAACTCTTGCCAAACAATTACATGGTTTCAAGTAACTATTCTTAGTTAATGATGATAATATATAACAAATATAATAAAAAAGAAAGAAAGAGAGTAGATGGAAGATATAGAGAGGGGGTGAGCGCATGGAAGTGATGAGAATAATCTGTTTCCATCGAATATAATGAAAGACAGAGAGAGAGAGAGAGAGAGAGAGAGAGAGAGAGAGAGAGAGAGAGAGAGAGAGAGAGAGAGTTAAATCCAGATTATTGTATATATACATTACATATTGAACTATTAGGCAATAGCTTTTAAGTAAACATATCAAACGTTGCAATAATTAAATTATCATACTTTGATATATTAAGGCCGGGTTAGCTAAGTCGGTAGAAGCGTTCGGCTAGAAACCACAAGGTTCCTAGTTCGATACCGGCCCTCGCCAACTCAGCGTATGAGTAGCACAGGGGTCTGTGCGGTAAAATAAGGAAATGATGGTAGGTGTGGTGCTCCACCTCAGATGTAAAAACAATCTCCTTGGTCTAGCGCTAATGAAGAGGAGATAGACTCCCTCGCTGATTGGCTGATACCGACTTTAGGCTACCCCGATGAGTTTACTTTACTTACTTTGATATATCCACTACGTGCCTGAGGCGCCCCCTTGAGGGGGAATGCCGAGGGGATAGTCGCAATTTTAAACCCGCCACCAATGAGTCTCGGCTTGTAGGTGGTCCCACGTTAATAGGGCCTTGTGCCTAACCTAGTACAAATGGGTTACGTGCTGCTTAGTATTGACATTTTGCAGCAAATAAACTTCACAAGAATTCGAACTCTTAAACAGGGAAACCACAATCAGTTTGAGCCAATGACAAGTCCATCACCCCTACCACAAATATATAGTGGAATCGTCTGTTCATCCCGGTTTCAGTCTAATTTACTCTTTACGGATTCCGCTTGTGTTAAGTTCGCCCCGTTCTATGAATTTAATTAATTTTATCTCTTTTATTTTTCCATGTTTGAATCTATTTTTAACGTTTTCCTGCGAAACGAATGATATGGATGGAAAAACTATACGTTATTAATGTATTTATAATGTATCTTCCCCTCAAAACTATATGTAAATAAATCTAAAACAATAATAATAATGCGGAATAGCGCCCAAGTGATTTTAACCATGTACCCTGTGTAGGGGATTATCTTCCCTTTGTCTTGAAGAGTTATCTTCCCGCTGTGTTGCCGTTTGTGGCCACCAGAGGACCTCTTGTATATAAGCGGCTAATTCAAATGCTCCCCTCTCTCTTTCCTTACAGCCACTGAACGAGCACATGGGTTAGACTTATGTCTACCCCCTTCTCGGTGGGGCTTTGGCCCCCCTTACATTACTGTAAGTCTTTTATACAGCATGGACAATCCTTTAGTTCCATGTCTGTAACATTTATATTTTATGTACATTTGGGTATCTCGTTTATACCTAAATATTGTATCTTGTATTTACCATTCATGAATGTGTCCCTTTATCTCTACTCTTATATCTTATTTGTATCTTATCCATCCATGTTCTTTATGTATCTTATTGTTACCATGTGCTATACACCTATTAAATGTTTTGTCTCACAACGTGTCGGAGCTGTTGTTCAATTATTAACCTTGAATCTTACACCTGGTTTACTAATAATTCTAGGGTTGTTGATGAAATGTTTACAGCAGACGTCTCTGGTAAAAAATGTTTCAGTTAGTTTCAATGTGTTCCAACGAAATCCGGTATGTTACTCTGTAGAGTAGGTCGACTTTTCACTTTTTCTTAAATATTTGATTGTCCATCTATGCGAAAGTTGTGTGTTAGTATACTGAATTCTGATACCAAAAATTAGATCTTTTACTGTTGTATTGTCCTCGCCCGGAAAACGAAGCTCCCGTCAAAAAGACAAAGAAAAATATAAAAATATATATTTAAAAAAGGGAAAAACGAAAGCGAGGCTTTCCGGTCAAGGAAGCTGGGAGAAGGCAAAGAAATATATAACAAACGTCCGTTATCAGATCAAAAGATAAAGATGCGTAGGCGTGTCGTCAATACAAAAGCCAGAGGGTCGAGCCGACAGCAATTAGACCAAGATCTGCGCCATCACCACCCACACACCGAAGAAAATAAAGAAGGGTCCTCTCTTTGTACATACGTATCTGTTGTTTATTGAAGTCCAGTAGTCGGTAGTAGATGACTACTACACATACTTCGCCACGTGACCATACATACCCGCAACGACTACTAACGTACACGATTAAGAGTAGCGAAGAAGGCCAGTACGTAACATTACTTGCACCATTGTTTGAGGAAATAGTATCAGAGATCGTCTACTAGAATGCACTGTTGGATTGTCTTCCCTTAGATCTGGAAGAGTTATCTTCCCTCTGGATTCCTGGTTTGACCACCAGGGGTCTGTTGTATTTAAGCGCCTGTTTCAAACTCTCTCACTCTCTTGCTTCTCGGGACGTCACTACAATGGGCTAGACATTAATGAGTACACCTTCTTGTGTGGGGGCTTCGACCCCCATTACAGACACTAGTAAGTGACCTTAGTCTATGGACTCTCCATAACTAAACATATATTCTATGTAACTCTTCTTATGCATCTAGTATGCGTATATTATCCACTATGTATCGTGTTTCATGTATATGTACTTCATGTCGTAAATGTCTCTCCATGTGCCTTTATTAAAGTCCATATTGTTGTGTTCAACACTCGTGTCGGAGTTGTTCGTTTCAACCAGTTATAATATATATATATATATATATATATATATATATATATATATATATATATATAACCTTGAACCTTACAACACTAAAAAATCCTCTTTTTCGCAAAATTTAGCCTTTAGAAAACGCGGATTTTTGAGTGAATTTTAGTAGACGATCTTTGATGCTATTTCCTCAGACAATGATGCAAGTAAAAGATCTAATTTTTGGTATCAGTATTCAGTATACATAGCCAGGATACAACTCCCTTAGCAGATTATCAATGTATGACAATAAAGAACAACATGGATTGGATTGGAAATAACAAAAGGACTAGCTGCTGCTGTCAGTGAGATTTGAACTCACATCCTCTGCAAAGACAGTTTAAATGCACAAGCATATTCTAACCAAAAGAGCCAATGCTTTGCACAAACCGAAATCAAAGCTTCCTTAAAATTCATTCCTTTAATCTATCCCCAATCACTCTCAGCAGAATAAATTGTCCTTTAGGCTTTTTTTATTACTAATTAGCAGAGCTACCCGGCATTGCTCAGGATTTAAAAACTTAAGAATAAACCACACTTGGAGTTTGCATCACCAGTCTGGAACCCCTATCTTGCAACCAAACGAATACCCTCCATCAGGCATCTACCATACTCTTAACGTCTCACTACCCTGGAAATGGATTCGTTGAAACTTCGGCGTCTGGCAACTGACCTGGTAAACGCTCATAAGGTCATTAATCATCTTAACAACAGCAACATTGAGCACCTTTTCGATCTCCATCTTTCTAACGCATGTGGGCATGCCTACAAAGTCAGAAAATACACACAACTTTCGCATAGATGGACAATTTGATATTTTTTAAAAGGGAAAAATCGACCTACCCTAATGTTACAGTAAATGGCAATTACGTAACCACAAATAAATAATCTTTCAAATCTGCTGCAATTCCAATTTCGACCTCTCGAAAAAAAAAAAAAAAAGAGCGCGTCCTTATCGAAAAGTATTTCTTACTTTATTTATTTTCGTAAAAGGACCCTCTTTTTATAAAAATCAATACACCCTTCTACCGAAGACGAAACTTTAAATACTAACTCTGAGAAATTCATTTTTTAAGACTGTTTTCGTAGCGATCTATTTGTTAAAATAAAACATAGCGTCTCCCTATTTCGAGACTTTCCGTCAACTAATGGTTTTTATACTGATTTTTTTATGATTTTGTTCTTGTTTTACGGCATAGCAACCTCAATGGGTCATTTAATGCCGACTACGTTTTTGAAATGAATTGGTGATAATGTTTAATTTTCTGAAGATTTTTGGTTTTTGACATTTTTTTGTGAATGGAACTTTTAGATGATTCTTTTTAACATATATTTTTGTGTTTTCATTTTTTGGGGAAGATTTTTAGATTTTGTTGTAGATTTGTGCTTCTTTTATGTATCCAAGTAGTTTTTCTGGGTTTATTTGATAGAATATCTGTTTTAGATTTGTTATTTGGTAGTATTTTTTCGTATTTGTTTTAGGTTGCTACATTCTGTTAAAATGTGTTTGATTGTGTGGGGTTTTTGGCATGGCATGCAATATGGGGCTGCTTCTTTTTTGAGGAGGTATGAATGGGTAATGTATGAGTGTCCTATTCTTATTCTGGATAATATTACTTTTTCTTTTCTGGATATTTTGGTTTGATTTATTTGAAGTTTTCCTATTTGTGGCATTATTTCATGTAGTTTGTTGTTTTGGAAGTTATTCCAATAATTTTGCCATTTTTGTTTTGTGTATATGTTTATATGGTTTTTATACGTAAAATGTGATTCTAAAGCTTTTATCACTTGCGGGCTATTCTGTATTAGTACCTAAATATCAACTGAGATGAATTTTAAGGTAATTTTCACCTTAATTGTCAGAATTCCTTGCAAATAAAGCAATTAGATTAACCTGCCTTGACTTTTCACTTTGAAACAAACCGGTAGCTATTTTGAAAGTCTCCGTGCGAAATAAACAAATCTTAGAAACTTTTTAGAAAACAATACAACCACATGCTTTAACATAAACATATCATAAAATGTGTTCTTAATAACAATTAAGTTCATTTCAGATAATTTAATACTAGGAATTAAGCCAACTGACTTTCCCTTTGAAACAAGACGGTAGCCATTTTGAAAGTCTCCGTGCGAAATATAGACATCTTAGAATCGTTTCGAAAACAATACAACCGCATGCTTTAACACAAAAATATCACAAAGTGTGTTCCTAATAACAATTAAGTTTATTTCAGATAATTTTATGCTAGGAATTTAGCCGACTGACTTTCACTTTGAAACAAGACGGTAGCCATTTTGAATGTGTCCGTACGAAATATACAAATCGTAGAATCGTTTCGAAAACAATACAACCGCATGCTTTAACACTAAAATATCATAAAATGTGTTCTTAATAACAATTAAGTTCATTTCATATAATGCGCACGCACAATTCTATGCTAGGAAATTTTAACAACTAAAGCTGAAAATTACCAATTTTAAAAGCTGGCAAGTAGTGCACGGATACATTTGATTGGCAGTTTAGTAATGTTATTGTCGTGAGCTAAAAGATAAAGGGAGTAGAGAATCTCGTGTGGAATCTCGTGATACGAGTCCCATCAAAAAGTGACCGCAGATGCCTATTGTAACCTCCGAGTGAGACTATTGTAGTGGTCGATAATCGCTAATCCGTCCACTGCTTATCCGAACATAATTTTAGTTAAAGCTACATAACACTGCTTGGATCGACAGTGACTGCAGCGGCCGCGGCCTTGAAATTCAACCCCTTTCCCAGCTCAATATGTTTCTCGTGACAAAATCTGCTCACATTTTATCCGGCAAGTGGGTTTTGTTGGTTGGTTGGTTGGTTGGTTGGTTGGATTGTACGGCATGTGAACCCTTGCTGGGTTATTTTATGCCGAAGACATTTTTTTATTCCTTCTTGTTAGGTATTCAATTTTTTTCTTTCAAACTCAAATCGTTTTTTTTTACCTTTAGGCACCCCTTTTTGATCTAGATTAAGAAAGGACGTGTTTTTGATTTACACCGTCAATATCTGGTTGTTTGTTAGGGGTTAGGATTAGGGATTAGGGTTAGGGGTTAGTTTCATAATTTTACAAAATTCTAAAAATCGTCTGTTAAAACAACAGGATATTGACGGTGTAAATGAAAAACATGTCCTTTCTTAATCGAGATCAAAAAGGGGTGTCTAAAGGTCTCATGGTCCCTTTTTTAAATACACATTTAATACTCATTTAAAAAAATATATTTGACACGTAGATGGGAACCTAAAAGGTATACCACTCTTCTTCAGGGTGGAAGTTTCTCACCATTGTTGCAACAGCAACGTCAATGAAAGATACCTCTCTCTCTCTCTCTCTCTCTCTCTCTCTCTCTCTCTCTGATATATATATATATATATATATAATATATATATATATATATAGTTGGAGTAGCTTGAAAATGCGAAAAAGTCGGCGGTGTTTGGTTACTGACAATTTCATATATATATATATATATAATATATATATATATATATATAAAGTGTATTTTGGCAGCATTTTTTCTTTTAAACATTTTCGTTAAATTGTACTGACGATTCGTGTCGAAACGAGTTTTGTTCGATCCTTTCTAATTTTCTGGCCTCCTTTCTTTTAATGTCAGGGTGGAACTGGTCTAGCAATCCACCAACGGTTTCATTACGAGCGCTTTCGGCATGTCCCTCTGCCGTCTTCAGGTATGAAACTGATGGATGTTAAAGGTGTCTTGTTTTGACAACGAGCAGTAACATAGGAATTGGTAGTGGGAGGTATTAAGAATATATATATATATATATATATATATATATATATATATAGAGAGAGAGAGAGAGAGAGAGAGAGAGAGAGAGTTAGTCATTCGCAAACAGTCTTGTCTTGACATATACAGCAGTGATTTACATTAGACGAAACACATCTCTAAAATTGTCAAAAAGGCCGAGGGTGTCCTGGCGTCGCTCAGCAAGACCTTTGTCAGCCACTCACCGGCTGTCTATTTAAAGCTGTACACACTTGGAATTTGCATCACCAGTCTGGAACCCCTATCTCGCTCAGAACATTGGTCTCCCAGAAACTGTACAGAGATGTGCAACCAAACGAATACCCTCCATCGGGCATCTGCCATATTCTGAACGTCTTGCTGCCCTGGGAATGGATTCGTTGAAACCATGGCGTCTGGCAACTGACCTGGTAAACGCTCATAAGTTTATTAATCATATAAGCAACAGCAGCATTGAGCATCTTTTTGATCTCCATGTTTCTAACACACGTGGGCATGCCTACAAAGTCAGAAAACAGCATTGCTCACATGACTTTCGGAAACATTGTTTCACGCTCAGAATTGCCGAGGCATGGAATAAGCTGCCTGCGTCCGTTGTAGGCTCCCGAGACACTGCATCTTTCAAAGCCTCCATGCTTCCTGTAGTTCTCCAACACTATACCTGATACCCCTCTACACACACATATGCACACACGTGCACACATACATGTATATCATTACTGTAAACTTTTCAAGTTCCTGACACTATTACATTATTCTGTGTACTAGACATGATGAGTTGTGGAGCACCTGAGAACTGTACACAATAAATTTCATTATTATTATTATTATTATTATTATTATTATTATTATTATTATTATTATTATACCACATCTACTCAGTACAGGCTACCTAACCGACTTTCCATCAGTCAGTCCTTAACCACCCGGCCATTAGCACACCTATCAGTGGTAGAAGGAATTTATACAGATAAATACCCTCCAAGGTGCTATCAGGGGTGGGTAGCATCTAAGCCAGATAGATAAATATGAACAGTCTGAGATAAATAGATAGGTAGATAGAAACATACAAGGGTAGATAGATAGATAGATGGAAACAGAATGAGATAGATAGATAGATAGATAGATTGAGGGATAGACGATAGATAAATAGACAGAAGGTAGATAGATAGATAGATAGATAGATTGACAGAAAATGGATAATAAATAGACAGAAGATAGATGAATAAATTGACTGAAGATAGATAGATAGATAGATAGATAGATAGAAACAGACAAGGATAGATAGATAGATAGATGGAAACAGAATGAGATAGATAGATAGATAGATAGATAGATAGATAGATAGATAAACAGTAGATAGATAGAAAGAAGATAGATAAATAGACAGAAGATAGATAGATAGATAGATAGATAGATAGATTGACAGAAAATGGATAATAAATAGACAGAAGATAGATAAATAAATTGACTGAAGATAGATAGATAGATAGATAGAAACAGACAAGGATAGATATATAGATAGATAGATAGATAGATGGAAACATAATGAGACAGATAGATAGATAGATAGATAGATAAACAGTAGATAGATAGAAGAGATAGATAAATAGACAGAAGATAGATAGATAGATAGGTAGATAGATAGATTGACAGAAAATGGATAATAAATAGACAGAAGATAGATAAATAAATTGACTGAAGATAGATAGATAGATAGATAGATAGAAACAGACAAGGATAGATAGATAGATAGATAGATAGATAGATAGATAGATGGAAACAGAATGAGCCAGATAGATAGATAGATAGATAGATAGATAAACAGTAGATAGATAGAACGAAGATAGATAAATAGATAGATAAATAGATAGATAGATAGATTGACAGAAAATGGATAATAAATAGACAGAAGATAGATAAATAAATTGACTACAGATAGATAGATAGATAGATAGATAGATAGTAACAGACAAGGATAGATAGATAATAACAGACTGGGACAGACGGATAGATAGATAGATAGCTAGATAGATAGATACACAGAAGATAGATAAATAGACAGAAAATAAATAGATAGACAGAAGATTGATAATAGATAGATAGAAGATAGACCGATAGATAAATAGATAGATAATGATGTAAAAGATGAAAAGAATGTAGCGAGCCGTATCCACATCTCAGATTCTTTCTCCTGCAAAGAACACTCAAAGAATTTGACCTTCAATCGAACAAACATTGCAAAGTGTCAGATTACAAGAGTTCCATGTAATTCAACCAACTCAACGACTTGACCGCCCTGTCGGCTGGGGCGTTAGAATGCACCGACTGCACCTCTGCAGAGGGGTAAGACTCCCCCAATGGGGCCACCTGTTGGCCGTGGGTGGCGACCCGTGATGCTTAAGGATAGAGCCCAGGTGGATGAGTAGTTCATGACATGCAATACTCCACTTTGGCCCTATCTTGGGCTAGACGGGCGGTCGGATAGCCCCCCTCCGATCAATCGGCTGGTCTCGTCAAGCCCTAGCACCTATATGATTTTCCCAACCCTCTTGCCTTTATGGCAAGCCCCAAAGCCTTTTTATCATATGGGTGCTAGAAGGCGGTGGCTGCGGGTCTACAAATCCTGGGAATGACGTTAAACTCTATCTGATGGCGAGGTTCCAGTTTTGGAGGTTTGGGGAATGTGGAGCACCCCTTCATCACCATTGCTCCCTGGTCCACTCTGACCCGGAGTGGTAGTACCTGTTAGGGTCCCATCTATGGGTTAAATAGAAAAATGTATTTATAAAAAAATTGTATTATCCATTAAGAATTGATTTATTTCAAAACTTTATCGGCATTAAATGACCCACTGAGGTTGATATGCCGTAAAACAAAACAAACCAAACCAAACCAAATCAACGAATTGTGTAAAAGATGAAAAGAATGTAGCGAGCCGTATCCACATCTCAGATTCTTTCTCCTGCAAAGAACACTCAAAGAATTTGACCTTCAATCGAACAAACATTGCAAAGTGTCAGATTACAAGAGTTCCATGTAATTCAACCAACTCAACGAATTGAAGAATGAATGAATGAATTCTTTGCATCAACCGAAAGACAAGTTGAGCCATTATATATTATCGACAGAAATTGATCTTGGAGGGGATAAAAGGTACGGACAGGTAGAAAGAAAATGTACGGTGATTAATTGGCCCCTTAACAGTGTATAGAATACTTGAATTTCACTCAGCTGTGAGTGGTTGTTTTATCAAAATAAATAAATACATCGATAGAAAGGAATCCTTGCTCAAATAGCAACCATCAAAGAGTTCCTAGCACTTAAGCCAGGTGAAAACTATGCAAACACGTCAGCAAAACACGTAGAAATATATACATTTTATTTTCTACTATAGACTTCCGGGATCATATGATTTTAGGCACCCCTATTTGATCTTGATTAAGAAAGGACATGTTTTTCATTTACACCGTCAATACCCGGTTGTTTTAACAGTCGATTTTTAGATTTAAAAAAAAATTATAAAATTAACCCCTAACACTAAACTCTAACCCTAACCCCTAACAAACAACCGGGTATTGACGTTGTAAATGAAAAACACGTCCTTTCTTAATCGAGAATAAAAAGGGGTGCCTAAAGGTAATATGGTCCGACTTCTGTGAACGTTTGAATGACAAGATTAATGAGAGTGGGGAAAGACTCTGCTTCAGAAATTGTGACCTTGTGTCACATCCTGCTCGTACGGAGGATTTGTTAAATTATATATATATATATATACACAAACATACACACACACATATATATATATAAATGTAATTGGTAATTTGCTTGAAGCATTGTTAAGTATGTTATAAAATAATAAAATTCGAAGGCAAAACAATGCGTAAAAAATAAAGACAAAACGATGTTTTATATGTCTAATCGATTTCAAAGCAAGAGCTTCATCATCAGAGTGTATTTTCAGAAATGACGTGCTTATGTTTTTTTATTTGTGTGGTTATAATTCTCTTCTTATTTCCTTTTCCTCTCCTTTTTTTCCTCTCTTTCTTCTTCTCCTCCTTTATGAATGAAATGGGCGAATAACTGTAATTTCTTATTTCTCTCTTTTTTTTTCTTTTTTAAAAGTTTGTTGAGAACAAGGCTGATATCCGGTAAAATGTTGCAATATGTTGCGACCGTGTGGGCATGTCAGAATTTCAAAAACAAAAATGAACAAACAAAAACCGTTAATAGAAAAATTTACATAGTTAGCTTTTGTTTCGCTTTCACCTTTCCTTTCTTATTCTTTCTCCCTCTCTTTCTTTTTTTTTTTTTTTTTGGTGTTATTTCTCTTCTTTTTCTTTTTTCTTTTTTTAACCCCTTTGTTCTCTAATTTAAATTATTTTTTTATAGTAAATAAGTAAATAAAAGATTATCTTAAATTATGTATTAGTATTGATAGAAAAAATAAATAATTCTTTTTTATTTTTTTATTTTTAAGAAAATATCTTGCCTTCGAATTTTATTATATATATATATATATATATATATCATGTCGCGCAATTAGCACGGATCTCCATGACAATCTTTCTCCAACCGTCTCTATCACTCATTGTTCTCGGGAGGTCCTCTGCGCAGCATCTTGTATACGTTCAGAACTGGTCAATGTACGTCTTTGCTCCACACTGGCCTGCCAATGTGTTGACTTCCACTGGAGGACGTCACTTATGAGTTTGGTCTTGCTTCCCCAGCATTGTCCTGCGTGTCTTTTCTGTCTTACTAGGATGGTTTGTGTGATATGGGGCAGGTCATCGTACAGCTGTTTTCTTGTGCGGTGTTGTTCCCACATTTTGTTTAGAATCGCACGCAGTATACTTATGCAGGTCCCATCTAGTTTATCGTCTAGAGGCTTCGTTAGGGTCCACGTTTACAATCCCACAGACAGACACACACAGACACGGACACAGAGACACGGACACACAGACACACACACACACACGCACACATATATATATATATATATATATATATATATATATATATATATTAGAATAAGTGTATTTTGGCGGCATTTTTTCTTTTTATACAAGTTTTGTTGAACTATACAGACAATTCTTGTCGGACAAGTTTTTGGTTGATCCTTTGTAATTTTCGGAACATTAGAAAGGATCAACCAAAAACTTGTCCGACAAGAATTGTCTGTACAGTTCAACAAAACTTGTATAAAAGAAAAAATGCCGCCAAAATACACTTATTTTAATATATATATATATATATATATATAATATATATATATATATATATATATATTCATTAAATACTTATTTACGTTCAGTTATGACATTAACTGAATCGTCTATTAATAACTAAACACTTAAAAATCTCTTTATCAAACTTTATTTTTTCAGACCTAGAAATAAGAGAATAGAAAAGGGAAGAAAAACAATTATATGAATACTTCAAATGACTTCAAATGACAAAGTAGGAAGGTTGCTCATGAAAAGACATGGACACGGTTCAGAAGAGGAAACTTCAAGAGAGTAACTGAATTGCTAATAATTGCTGCACAAATCAATGCCATGAGAACCATTTATATAAAAGCAAAAATTGATAAGACACAACAAACAGCATATGTAGACTGTTTGTGTAAATTTTGACCATTCCACAAAATGGTATATGCATAAACCAGAATCTGTTCTCAAGAATGAAACACATAAAATTATCTAAGTCTGTGTGATTAAGACTGATCACCTTATCCCAGCCAGAAGATCAGACCAAGTATTGATTAAACAGAGAGAGAGAGAGAGAGAGAGAGAGAGAGAGAGAGAGAGAGGGAGAGAGAGAGAGAGAGAGAGAATCTATCAATTGGGAGATTTTGCAGTACCCAGGTAAATATGAAAGAAAATGAAAAGATAGACAAAAACAAGACCCTGCTAAAGAATTGAAAAGAACTGTAGTATATGAGGGTGACAGTGATACTAATAGTAGTTGGGGCACTTGGAACGGTCCCCAAAAAGCTTAGAAAAAAGACTTGAGGAAATAAAAATCAGTGGATGAATTGAAACCATCCAGACAACCGCATAGTTGAAATTAGTTGGAATGCTCAGAAGAGTCCTGGACACCCGAAGAGATGTAAACGGATAAACACGCTGGTAAGAAAAACTAATGATAATAATTGTTAAGTTTCTGGCCGCCATCGTTGGCCAGTTGAAAAGGACTTAAAGTAAGTAAGTCCTGAGCTATGGAATCCTTTGGTAAGTGAATAAGTCCTGAACTGTAGAGTCCTTTGGTAAGTGAATAAGTCTGAACTATAGAATCCTAACTATAGAATCATTTGATAAGTGAATGGTCCTGAACTATAGATTCCTTTGTAAGTGAATAAGTCCTGAACTATAGAATCCTTGATAAGTGAATAGGTCCTGAACTATAGATTCCTTTGGTAAGTGAATAAGTCCTGAACTGTAGAATCCTTTGGTAAGTGAAAAGTCCTGAACTATAGAATCCTTTGGTAAGTGAATAAGTCCTGAACTGTAGAATCCTTTGTAAGTGAATAAGTCCTGAACTATAGAATCCTTTGGTGGGTGAATAAGTCCTGAACTAGAATCCTTTGGTAAGTGAATAAGTCCTGAACTATAGAATCCTTTGGTAAGTGAATAAGTCCTGAACCAGAATCCTTGGTAAGTGAATGAACTGAATAGAATCCTTTGGTAAGTGAATAAGTCCTGAACTATAGAATCCTTTGGTAAGTGAATAAGTCCTGAACTGTAGAATCCTTTGGTAAGTGAATAAGTCCTGAACTATAGAATCCTTTGGTAAGTGAATAAGTCCTGAACTGTAGAATCCTTTGGTAAGTGAATAAGTCCTGAACTATAGAATCCTTTGGTAAGTGAATAAGCTGAACTGCAGAATCCTTTGGTAAGTGAATAAGTCCTGAACTATAGAATCCTTTGGTAAGTGAAATAAGTCCTCAAATATAGAATCCTTTGGTAAGTGAATAAGTCCTGAACTGTAGAATCCTAAGTCCTGAACTATAGAATCCTTTGGTAAGTGAATAAGTCCTGAACTGCAGAATCCTTTGGTAAGTGAATAAGTCCTGAACTATAGAATCCTTTGGTAAGTGAATAAGTCCTGAATCCTTTGGTAATAAGTCCTGAAAATATAGAATCCTTTGGTAAGTGAATAAGTCCTCTAGAATCCTTGGTAAGTGAATTCCTTTGGTAAGTGAATAAGTCCTCAACTATAGAATCCTTTGGTGGTGAATAAGTCCTGAACTGTAGAATCCTTTGGTAAGTGAATAAGTCATGAACTATAGAATCCTTTGGTAAGTGAATAAGTCCTGAACTATAGAATCCTTCGGTAAGGGAATAAGTCCTAAGTTTTGGAATCCTACGTAGTGTCAAAAGGTCCAGTGATATAATCCTATGTTCCGTCGTCTACTAAGGTTCAAAGCAATGTGCGTAGGTATGACCAGAACAGCCAGTATAAATAATAATATCAGCAGCAAAATACTGCCAGTGGTTGGTCAATAGGTTGGTCACATGTTAATCGGCGAGTCTATAAGTACAAGTGGCCATCTGGCACACACCTTATATCGGGAAAAAAACCAACAATGATAATTTAAAAGAACGAAAATAAACTTTTCATCTCTTAGATTTTGTTACCAAAAAAAAAATGAAAAAATACCAAAAGAGAAACAAATACTTAGAACTTACCAGAAAACTGTGAAATTTGAGGATGGTTGTTGTACTAAATTTTGTCGGTGCCCTTGGAACTGTTCTCAAAACCTGAAAGAATTGGAAATCAGAGGAATACTCGAGACCCTACGGACAACAGCATTGTTAAGATCGGCTAGAATACTCAATCCTGGAGAATAGTTATTGTCATTCGGACTTCAGGGAAAAATACCTACAAACTGGTGTGTAAATCTCGCATATGATTGTTTTTCAAATCAATCATTGTTGAAGAACATTAGGGGGGTTATAGAACCCATAGCTGGGGGATAAAAGATACCAATCCCAAGTGTATTCATCCGAAAGTGGACGTTTTCCAATGGTAGATTCAGATACAGTTACAAATATTTGGGCATCTCATCATGGCGTAATGGTTAGCAAGCTAGTCTCACAGATCCATTGCTACTGAACAGTTTGAACCTTGCTGGATGCCCCTTACTTGCAATCTTGTGTCCTATACTACCCATGGTGAACAGGCTGGGTAAAGAGGATGTACGCTCGTGGTGTAATGTTAGCAGTCTAGTCTCACAGATCGATCCTTGCTTGATGCCCCATATTTGCGACCCTGTCTTATATCTTAACCGTTGCGAACGAGCTTGGTCAATACCTACACTTAGAGATATTTGACGCATGGATGTACCACAGTGTGATAATTTAACTATTGCAACATATCATAAATACATCGCTTGTGTATTTACTTCTCATACTGTCGTGTAGAAGAAGACACTATAAGAGGAATAGAAACCTACTTCTAAACAAAACGAAAAATCTAAAGGAAGTCCGGTTGGTGTAGGGGTTACGATGTTCGCCTGTCAGCTTGACAGTCGGGTTTCGAATCACGCACAGGGCGGTCTTCCTATCTATAGCTCTGCTGATGAGGCATAATAGGCCGAAATGTACATACAGAGATTGATTTTTCTCGATTTGTTTAGCCTTAAATTTAAATAGGTATGCCCGCCTGATTAATTAATTATTAATTAATTAACTTTCAAAATTAGGTACGACTTCAATTAAGCACATATTCTCCCCAAAATTGTCGGCTAAAAAAAGCCATATCATAAACACATCGCTTGTGTATTTACTTCTCAACATTTGATATGTATACTTAAGAGCTATTGCATATGTAAGATTGATGATAGACTTGATCAAACTCTACCCCCATCCCTCACCCTTAATATCTATTCCGCCATCTTTTATTTCTCACAATCAAAAAGGAATGGTTCATTATTTATATGAGGGGGTTACAGGGTGTGACACACAAGAGTATTGTTATGATATTAATGGCGTGACTAGTAAGTTCTTTAATAATGTATAGGTTTGGTGCATAAATGTTGCGGCAAATCAGTAAAAAATAACTTCCGTTTTGTTGTTATCGGAGAGTTCATGGGGGACTAACCCAGCTAATTTCTATATTTTTTCATATATATATATACTTATACATACATATATATATATATATATATATATATATATATATTATATATATTAACAAAAGCCCTGAAGAAGATCTACTAAACAGATTGAAACACTGCAACGTTGGATGAATAAATATGACTCATTTTATTTGAACCTGTGTTTTTTCAAATTTTTACATACCGTCGGATTCACTTCCATTTTTCTCTTCACACACACACACACACACACACACACACACACACACATATATATATATATATATATAGAGAGAGAGAGGGTGGGAGATCCTGTGTCCATATAACGTTTACTTTGTTTTGTTTATTTTGCTTTCGCGTTCGTTCCCGTTGGCTGCCTGTGCCACTCCCCTGCCCAGAAGATTCTCGAACTGAAAGTTATTTCAGTAATGCTTCTTTTTGGCTTTCTTCTTTCCATCTCTTCTATCTTCCACATCTAATATTTGTTATTTAATCCCACAGAGTTCTTGACCTTTCGTGTTTGCATTCAGGAATGGAATATCAGCCGCAGAGATTCACCACAAACCAAACACGATTCCTTTGAAGCAGCCAAGCTTTCATGCAACTCCACACTGGCATCGTTTTTATCTTAATAGATTCCGAAGAGAAGGACGACGCCCATTCATCGGTGGTTTAGTCCAGTAGGGTTTTTTTTTAAATAGCAAACAAACTAGTCACGCAGATCCATTACTACTGAATAAGCAAGTTCACTCCTCGCTGGTTGCCGTAGTTCTGTAGTTTTTTTAATGGCTAACAAACTAGTCTCGCAGATCCATTACTATTGAATAACAAGTTCACTCCTCGCTGGTTGCCGTAGTTCTGTAGTTTTTTAATGGCTAGCAAACTAGTCTCGCAGATCCATTACTATTGAATAGCACGTTCACTCCTCGCTGGCTGCTGTAGTTCTGTAGTTTTTTAATGGCTAGCAAACTAGTCTCGCAGATCCATTACTATTGAATAGCAAGTTCACTCCTCGCTGGTTGCCGTAGTTCTGTAGTTTTGTAATGTCTATCAAACTAGTCTCGCAGATCCATTACTAATGAATAGCGAGTTCACTCCTCGCTGGTTGCCGTAGTTCTGTAGTTTTTTAATGGCTAGAAAACTAGTCTCGCAGATCTATTACTATTGAATAGCAAGTTCACTCCTCGCTGGTTGCCGTAGTTCTGTAGTTTTGTAATGTCTATCAAACTAGTCTCGCAGATCCATTACTAATGAATAGCGAGTTCACTCCTCGCTGGTTGCCGTAGTTCTGTAGTTTTTTAATGGCTAGAAAACTAGTCTCGCAGATCTATTACTATTGAATAGCAAGTTCACTCCTCGCTGGTTGCCGTAGTTCTGTAGTTTTGTAATGTCTATCAAACTAGTCTCGCAGATCCATTACTAATGAATAGCGAGTTCACTCCTCGCTGGTTGCCCCATAAAAATTCTTACGTTAAAAAAGACATTGTGTTAATTTGGCCCGGTGGGAGATCAATATTTTCTTTGTTTATTTGTTTAACGGCATATCAACTCCTTAGGGGTTATTTATGTATTCACCCAACCCCTCAGTACAAGTAGAATTTGACACGAAATCAATTTTTAAGCCGAGTCTAACAGGTTTGAATACAGGGGGTTCATTCTTTGGAATTGGTAGACATACCAAAGTCGAAGAGCCCGTTCTGCCCAACTATTTACTCATAGGGTTAAAGATTGGATTTATACCTTTCCCAAGAGTATTAGCGCCATGTGAAATTTAATCAGCTGTTATATAGCCCCTTACTTCTTTTCGCTATCTTATCATCTTGTATTTTTGCTGTTAGGCTAGATAGAGTCGTCGCTTCTCTGTATCAGGGCTGACGCTCCGTTTTTTCTAAAGTCTTCTTCGTCGATGGTCGTTGTTGCTTTTATTGACGAGCACAATTTGCGTATTTTCAGACGTCTTTTATTCAGCCCAAGTTAACCATAAACGCCAGGCAGAAATGGTAATCTTGGAAAGACGTCTGCCCGTTTGAAAAACCTAAACTAGAACTACCAAATTCTAAGTTCACTTCCATCGCATCGGCTAGGGTTCTAGAATACGCCGACTGCACCTCTGCAGAGGGTTAAGACTACTCCAATGGGATCACATGTTGACCGTTGTGGCGACCTAGGATCCTTAAGAATGGATCCCTGGTGGCCGAGCAGTGCAACATGCAACAATCCGCTTTATCCCTTACTTAGGCTAGACGGGCGGTCGGAGAGCCCCCTCCTATCAATCGGCTGGTCACATCAAGCTCTAGCACCTATATGATTGTCCAAACCCTTTTTATCATATATATGCTAGAAGGCGGTGGCTATGGGTATTAATGTTCTGGGTATAACGGTAAACTCTATCTGAAGGCGAAGTTCTAATTATGGAGCTCTGGGCTATGTGAGGCACCCCTTCATAACTAAACACACTGGCCCACTCTGTCCCGGAGTGATAGTACCTGTTAGGCTCTTAATTAAACGTATCAAACGTTGTAATAATTAAATTATTATTCTGTGGTATATCCACATGTCCTGCTAGTAATATATAAGTATTACAAAAGATGTATGAAGGCTATACAACACAAATTAATATTTAACCCACATGTGCGTTGGAAGGCAGAGATTGAAAAAAAAAGTGTCCTCCGCGTTCAGGCCACTTGTCTCAACTCCACTATCTTCTTACTTCACTTTTCCAGCGTCACCTGGTTACGTGATTCTTTAAGCCAATGAGAGGTCCCGCACCAGAAGATCCTGTTGTGACAATTTCTTAATCAAACTCTCAGTTTTACAGTTAGTTCAAATTACCCTACATAACTTGCTAAAAATGATTGGCTATGCCTATCCATTATGTAACAGTACTATCCAGTATGCAGCTCAACACATTTAGTAGATCGTTTCTCATGTTTCAGGTTACACCTATTACTTTTTGGTGTCCATTTTCAGGCTTCAAGTGAGAGCAATTTACATTGGATATCCCTTGTGCTCCTTAGTGAAGAATTCTTGGTTGTTCCTTGGTGTTAGGTAGAATCTTTTGGTTGTTCCTTAGTGAAGAATTCTTGTGTTAAGCAAAGGCTAATCCACTTGTCCGTGTCGAATACGTGCAAATGAACGGCTTTCAGGATCGGTGATTAAGTAGTTAACTAACCAGGTGTTCGTGTTTGTTGATCGGCTGATTGAATCCATGCGCCCACGCAGAGTCTATAAATTTAAGTGGTGGATTCCAACACATCTTATATAACAAAAAGATTCCAACAAAACCTGTTTAAAATAATTTCAATTAAAAAGAAATTACGAAAAGGCTCTTTTCTTGTTGGTCTGCGTCTCCTCATGTTAAAACCAAATGGTAAAATTATGGAGTGGGGTATAGGATAGGAAAAATATTCCACGTGAGAAGAGACTGACTGTCTTGATAATAAATATAATAAATAAACAAATGAATAAATAAAAACAAAGAAAATAAGTAGCTTTCATGGACCACATGACCTTTAGGCACCCCTTTTGCTTTGCTGATACATAAGTACTTTTTTTCATTTACACCGTCAACATCCAGTTGTTTGTTAACAGACGTTTTTTAGAGGGATTTTTAGATTATAAAACTAACCCCTAACCCTAACCCTAACCACTAACAAACAACCGGATGTTTACGGTATAAATGAAAAAAATGTACTTATGTATCAGCAAAGCAAAAGGGGTGCCTAAAGATCATATGACCCGCTTTCATTATCCTGGCTTTTATTTCGACTCGGGCACTTATGTAACAATTTCAGCAGATACCCAAATAGCAAAAAAAATGGCCTCTTTTTGGCTCCATCCCGCGGGAAAAGATCATTTTGTAGTATTTTCTTAAAGAGGCAGCGAGTTTACAAGAAGCCAGAGGACACTTTTGAGCATCTGTCTCGAGTAAGGAGAGCAAAGATTATTTTATGGTAAAGTGCCAGTAATAGTAGAAACAAAAAATAATAAAGAGAAGGAAAAGCAAATTCTATCGCTGCATTGGGTTGAAATCGCCAAAAGACGCTTGTAAAAGGGGGGGAGGGTCACTTGGCCGTTACCCAGTTGAGAGCTTCACCAAATGATGGTTTGCTGGATGATTTTGAAACTCATCTGCACAGCATTCAGTATCCTCGCAGAGTTGGTCAATGTATGTTCATGTGTTGGCTCCCACTAGAGAACGTCGTTTATGAGTTCGTCCTTGCTCCTCCAGCAGTGTCCAGCTTGCCTTGTCCGTCTCACTCGGATGGTTAGTGAGATAGGGGGTAGGTGGCCGTGCAGCTGCTTCCTTGTCGGGTGTTGTTTGCACAACTTGTTAAAGACTGCACGCAGCATTCTTGTGCAGCTCCCATCTAGCTTATTCTCAATGCGCCTCGTTAGGGTCCAAGTGGTGCAGCCATACAGCAAAACTGATATAACTAGAGCCTGGAAGGATTGTCGCTTTAACTTGTCACTGAGATCGCATTTCAATATGACTGATAATTTTTTTGTGGCCGACCATGCTTTTCCTATGTGTGGGTATGTGAATTGTTCTACTGGCTTTAGAGGCTTACCGTTAAGTGTATACCCGTGGTTGTATCTACCTTACTTAATCTTAATCTGTTACTTATCTTGTAGTGTATATTTCGTCTGTAGCTTATTTTTTTAACCATTTTTTAAATAGTAAATCTATTAATAATGGAGATTCGCTTCCGGCTCTTGTCTGTAACAAAAATTACGTCACTGCTTACGTCAAATTACCCAAAATCGTCATAACATAGAATAAATACACTCAAAATTTGAATATGCAACATTAGACAGTCTTCATTGTTTTTTAAACAAGTTTTAATAAATACATGACTGGTATTATATATCTATATATAGTTTGTTTTATTTTGATACATATTTAAAGTTTACATTTCAAATTGTTTTATTTTTTAATCCTTTAATGAATTTGATGATTTTTACTTACTTAGGGTACAAACTCGCTGACATTGAATTCCTCCAACGATTCTGAGTAGCAACTTCTTCTGTATTTCTTCTACTTGGTCTGATTAGCTCTTAGTCGATAGCTGGTTCGTCTATCAGTGTATCTGGCTGTCTTCTTAATTTCTTAAGATCTTCTTAAGATCCTGTCGAGATGCCCTGGTTGACGGTTTGTTTTCTTTATACTCAAGGCATTTGTTTTAGCGAATTCACAAATTCAATTTAAGTCTGGACCCAATGCTCAACCGTTGTGGAAGACTGGTCGACCACGTCTTAATCGGTCGGCGGCTTATCAGGAACTGACGATATTATCTCACGCTTGCACTAGCAATAGAAAGAGGAGTTAAAACTAAAGTTACGAAATATCAATCAAATAGGTTTGAATTCAAATAATATTTCTAAGATATTAAATTAAAAAATATTTTCTACACATCCGTCACTTGACATTGAACCAACAACCACAGAATGCCGAGCCGAAACGCTACCACTGGGCTGCCAAATCATCTAATTACGGTAATCGCACGCAGCCACATAACCATAATTTGTCGTGGAGTTTATCACGTTGAATTCCAGTGGACAGATCACCTCTAGAACGACGTCTTCCCAAGATCTGACCATTCTCGTGTGTGGCCCAGACCTAGAATTTTGGCTGCGCATTCTGTGGTCGCTGGTTCGATCTCAAGCGATGGAGATCGTGGTATACACTGCTGAGAAGAACAAATAAAGTCGAAAAAGCTGTCCAGTATTCCTCGTGTCGTGCATGGTGTTTGCCGAATTTTCTAGTCGTGGTATTTTAGCTCAGTCGGTAGAGCATTCGGCTATGAATCCCAAGGTTCCTGGTTCGATACCGGCCCTCGCCAACGCAGCGTATGATTAGGATAGTGAACTGTGCGGTAAAGTGAGCAGCTGATGGTAGGTGTGACGCTCCACCTCAGACGCCAAAATAATCTCCTTGTTGTAGGGCTAGTATAAAATGGGGATAGGCTCCCTCGCTGTCTGGCTGATACCAGCATTAGGCCGCCCTAACAACGATGACACATAAAAATAAATAAGTTTTTTTTTTTTAACTGCAGAATGAAATAAATGTACGATCTATGCGGCACAGTGTGTTAAATATTTTAAAACTAAAAGAGCTAAAATTAATAAACCCTACATTCATATATAAAAAAAAAGCAAAGTGATCGGGGTGGCCTAAAGTCGGTATCAGTCAATCAGCGAAGGCGTCTATCCCCTTTTCACAAATCAAGATCAAGGAGATTGTTTTTGCACCACACCTACCATCAGCTCCTTACTTTACCACACAGATCCATGTGCTACTCATACGCTGAGTTGGCGAGGGCTGGTATCGAACTAGGAACCTTGTGGTTTCTAGCCGAACGCTCTACCGACTGAGCTATAAGTAAAGTAAGTAAAGTCGTCGGGGCGGCCTAATGTCGGTATCAGCCAATCAGCGAGGGAGTCTATACCCATTTCACTAGCGCTAGACCAAGGAGATTATCTTAGCGTCTGAGGTGGAGCGCCACACCTACCATCAGCTCATTACTTTACCGCACAGATCCATGCGCTACTCATACGCTGAGTTGGCGAGGGCCAGTATCGAACTAGGAACCTTGTGGTTTCTAGCCGAACGCTCTGCCGACTGAGCTATAGACACATATAAATAATCGTTCCTGATACCCCGTCCGATAGTGAAGAAAACTAAATTCTCGAGTTGAGATTTAAACAAAAAACAAAAAAGAAACATTATCATTAATTCAGGAAAATAAGGACACAAAAGAAAAAAAAATGTTTATTAGTATCCTTGTGTTGTGCGTAAGATAAATAGGATAGCAGAGTGATTTAGAAGTATCTTCAATGTATATAGATTTGTCCTTCAAATATTGAGGGTTATGTATCATAAGAGCTCTTAAGAGAAGAAACCTTTATGAAATAAATTCCAACAAAGAACTAAAAAAATGAACACCAATAAAGATAATCCAAGCAAAACTGAATTCATTGGATATATAGTTTCTTCTTCCAATAACTCAACATTCAATATAATTGGCATTTTTTTAAAAATTAAGCATTCATGTCGTTCCAAGCACATGCAAAATAATTAGGAATATAATCAATAAATCAGACAATAAAACTACTTCACTGGCAGGTTATTCATTTCATTCCCTAGTAAAAAAATATATATCGGAGAAACATCGAAATGTCTTTAAAAACGATTATAAGTGCAGAGTTATACTTTTCTTTTAACTCACTCGTCACAGATTTGAAGACCATAATTTTAATAGAAAAGAGATTTAATTGAAATTCTTTTTAACGGCATGTCAATCCGTCTAGGGTTATTTTATGCCCAGATTTTGGCAGAGGGTCCTTTATATAGTGTTGTGCCTTTGTAATTTGATACAGAACTCAGTTACGGATCGGAAAAGCTGCCTCATCTTTTTGGGAAGCTTATAGCGAGAGTGTGGGACAACAGCAAGCTCACTATCCGTACAAAGGTACAAGTGTATAGGGCAAGTGTTATCAGCACCATCATGTATGGAAGTGAAACATGGACCTTATACTCCCACCAAGAGCGGCAGCTAAATAACTTCTACCTTCACTGCCTTAGACGTATACTGGGCATCAACTAGAGGAATAGGATCACTAACAGAGCATTTCTAGAGAGAGCTCAACTCCCCATCTTATGTTCTCTACTGAGACAACGTCGTCTCCAATGGCTGGGCCATGCACGTCGAATGGATGATGGACATCTTCTATGGAGAGCTTGCGTCTGGTAAGAGACAGATTGTTCGTCCCCAGCTGCGATTCAAGGATGTCTGCAAGAATGATCTCAGGTGCTTTGGCATTGCCCCTTCCAGCTGGGAGAATTTGGCTCAGGACCGCCCTCGCCAAATTTTCCCAGCTGGAAGGGGCAATGCCAAAGCACCTGACATCATTCTTTCAGAAATCCCTGAAACGCAGCTGGGGCGAACTATTTGTCTTTTACCAGACGAAAGCTCTACATAAAAGGTGTCCTTAGGTATTCGTCCATCATCCATTCGGTGGACATGACCCAGCCATCGAAGACGACGCTGTCTCAGTAGAGAACACAAGCTGGGGAGTTGAGCTCTCTCTAGAACTAATGGGTTAGTTGTCCTAACACGGCAGTTTTTTTAATAAACTGATGAGTTATCAATATGAAAACACTGTACGTGAAAATTAATTTCGGGTGAAAATGAAACATATTGTACTTTATTTTTAAAGCAGATATTTCGTGCCGATAGAGAAAGACACCCTGTTTACTATTTAACCCACAGATTGAACCCTAACAGGTACTACAACTCCAAGGCAGTGTGGACCTGGGAGTAATGTTGCTCAACATTCCCCAGAATTCTAGAACTGGTACCTCACCATTAGATATAGTTTAACGTCATTCCCAGGACATGAAGACTCTAACCACCACTTTCTAGCACCCATAGGATAAAAAGGGTTGAGGCAAAACGTGACCCGTTGAGTCACCCATTCAGCTCTGGGTAGATAATTGAGATTGGGAAAAAGGGAGTTAGCAAAACGAATAAAATTTTAAAATAAAAACGAACGGACGAAACCTTCAAATCATTTTGTAGGCTTTCTAACGGAATGTGTGACCTCATTTAAGCTACGAGTTGCTGGTTGTGAAATTTAACATAGAATACATTTCAAATTCTCCCGTCTCTCTCTCTCTCTCTCTCTCTCTCTCTCTCTCTCTCTCTCTCTCTCTCTCTCTCTCTCTCTCTCTCTCTCTCCACTCCAAAGAAACTAACATTATATAATGAGAAGAGATACATAGAGGGGAAGAAAGAGATATACACAGAGTAAAGTAAGAGATTGGCCGCTTTTTTTTAATCAACTGCAAATTACGACTAATTAGAACCAATTACAACAGATTTTTTTCAAACATAATTCAATCCTAAAAGTAAGGAATAATTTAGTATAATTTTCATGTCATCAAACTAAACAATAAAAAAAACCTTTAGAAAGCAAAAGTTTATTAACTCAGCTTTAGTATAATAATAGATATATTATGCAAGTATATCACGTGTGCCTACAATAGCGCGAGATTGGTAAGCTCGTTGTGCAGTCCAATTCGCTAGTGTAATGATGTCCATCCTTTCAGCAAACTAAGCTAATCTTATTGCATTTGAATATGAACCGCTTTGGTCCGATATTTAATTAATTTCCCACATGGTTAGTTTAAAGGGTATTACGCCCCCCCCCCGCCTCACCATATCCATTACGGTATGTGTGGGCAAGGACAAAAGATACTTCGTACTTGAGACCAGTGTCCCCAGTGTGTAAGAATATTCAAAACCTCCCTTTCGTACAGCTGGTGCTACCTCGGAGTCAGAATGTTCTGGACCTGGTGCAAGTACGTATAGGAAAGTCTCAAAATAACTACGGTCTCCGCGATCACTGCCCTAGAACGCTGTACACACACACACACACACAGACACACACACACACACACACACAGGCACACACACACTTTATAATAATAGAGAATTTCCGTGATCAGTCTCACCTTGAATTTTGCTATGTTTTGTCAGAATACGAAAATCATACATTACACATATGAGAAAGAACTGTAATTTTATTAAATACTTTATAATCTAACTAAATAGATAGATTGGGAAAAAGGAAGGACCGGAGTGATGGAAAATGATGGAAGAGTTAGATTTAAAGCTGTTCTATTTTTCGATTATACCCACTCAGTTTATCATTTTCTAAATAGTCTCTAATTTGATACAATATTTTATTACACCAAAACCTAAATACTTGCACCCAGGGGATGCATATATTTGCTAGAATATAAATATATATATATATATAAGGTGTGTCAAAAGTATCAAGATTTTTTGTACTTTTGAAACACCTTGTATTCTGAAAAACATAACGCTCATTCTTCATTTATATCTTGGTTAATACAGATTTAAACTCGGTGCTTTTTGGACACACCTTGTATTCAGAAAAAAATAACATACCATTCATTCTTCATTCCTATCTTAATTTCTATCTTGGTAAATACTTTAAAAAATAACGTTCCATTCATTTCTATCTTGGTAAATACAGCTTCAATCTCGATATTTTTGACACACCTTGTATATACATGTATATGTGGACGCGCGTTTAAACCACCCGGTTACATGGTGATTGGAATGATTCTAAGCAGGGCCTTTTTTTAGAAAAAACGGAATGGTAAATTTAACTTAACGGTTAGCTTAACGGTTATAGTCGTAGCAGATGGAATCGATTACCTGCACGAGGCTGTTTGTGTTTCAATTCACGCTAATGTCAACTGTTCTCCATCTACATTATCTATGAGTAAATAGTAGAACAGACTGGGCTCTGTAGCCATGGTTAGACAACCAGTCTAGGAGAAGAGAAACTTTGAATTCAAAACAGCTTTACTCTTCTTAAAAAATGACCTTGTGTCGCATCCAGATCGTGACCGGATGATTGGATCAATACAAACACACAATGCATTATATCATAACACCATTCGTGTTTTCGCCGGGAATGGGTAAATAGTAGGATAGATAGGCTGTTGGATCATTTGTACCATATATATATATATATATATATATATATATATATATATATATATATCAACCCCTCCGCATGGATAGGATGTGACACTAGATCAAATTTTACTTTTCACTTCCCCTCTCTTTCTACATATATATATATATTTAAAAAATGCAAAAATTCAAAAACAAAATCTAAAGCATAAAGACCGTCCACAATAATCAACCGACGTAATTAGAAGACCAGACCTTAGAAGAGACCAGACCAAGATGTTAGAAGATAGAACCAAAGCCGGCCAGAAGAAAAGACGACCAGAGTAAGAAGTAAGAAGGGTATACAACGTTATATGCTGATTTGGTAAAGTGAAAACCCCAGTATATAACATCTGTCTGTATATGTTAAGCGTGGCTTGGTCTACCTTAAGGCAAAACTATGTATTTTTTGAAAATATAAACATTATTCGATTTATTTCGCGAATATTCGTCTTCTATATCTTGGTAGCGACTAAGCCACTTTGCAACAAATTGTGGGCGTGTTTCTCATTTTGCACTACTTTCACCGCTGTCACGTCGCGCAGCGGTTGAATTCATAAGAAGAGGACTGTTCTACCCTACGCCAGCTGAAAGCGGATTAGACTAAGACGCTGGATCAAGTGTCGAAGAGCGTTTTCCTAATCCTATAAAGGATCAATAGACTCGGAATTCATTAGGATTTGGGGCTTGGATAGGTGAGGGGCAAACGGTGTCCATAGATAATCAGTCTTAATGCAGTTATTATTTTCATGGGTTTCATATCCGCTCTAGATTCTTTCCAAACATTTGAATAACCTCGACTTAGTTCCCAACACAACAGAAGATCTATCTATCTATCTATCTATCTATCTAAGTGTTTTCCCATCTATCTATATTAGGCTTTAACAGCCTACTGGTCTCGAACAAAGGGACGGTATGACGATTCTTTACTGATATCATTAAGTTTATTTAATAAACACCGTGAAACTGTACAAGGAAAAACAAATAACATTTAATGACGTATACAGCGAATACTTTTTACAGAAATGTGAAAATCCTCAAAGAAATAGAAAACTCTTCAAAGAAATAGAAACTATTACCGTTTTTTTGCCTTAACCGACCAGTTGACATAAAAAAAACTCTAACTGACTTCCTCTTACCCTTTTCCGGTTAGGGTTCATAAACCGCAGAAGCTAGTGGACGGCACCAAATGGTATTACCCCCATTAACTACTCTAACACATCACCCCTGATGATGGCACTTCGAAGTGCCGAAAGTACTCGGGATATGAACTCTGGTGGACTAATCCACGAATTCCATCCAAATATAAAAAAAGTTGGCCAGAAAGCTTGAAAAGATCACCAATAAAATCGTTAAACAGGTGACGAGCCTTTTGTTTAATTCCACATGTATAAATGAGAGAATGCTACCCAAATACACACACACACACACACACATATATATATATATATAATATATGTGTGTGTGTGTGAATAGATTGTGGTACGAGCAAAATTTGAAAATGGTTTTAAAAAGCGTGTGCATTGTGAGATGTTATAATAAATACAATTTCACAATTTTTTTTTTTCCTTCTGAAAAAGATATCTTTTTTTCGGTCACGTCTCATCAGAGAAGCATACCGTGACACTAATGTTTGTATGAGGAATAATGTGTAAAATCAGCAGATGTGGAAGTAAAAAAACAAAAAAAAACATATATATATATTACGTAGCATTATATGTATACATTATATATATATATATATATATATATATATATATATATATATACATAATCATTTAAAATGATAGGAATATTTTTCTGTATTTATATCTGAATATAGATGGATGTGTATGTATATACGCTAGTACTTCAGCCATACTAACACATATGTATCCATGTATCCCCTTATATATATATTATATATATATATATATATATATATATATATATATATAGGTATGCTTCTCTGATGAGACGTGACCGAAAAAAAGATATCTTTTTCAGAAGGAAAAAGAAAAATTTGTGAAATTGTATTTATTATAACATCTCACAATGCACACGCTTTTTAAAACCATTTTCAAATTTTGCTCGTATCACAATCTATTCACACACATATATATATATATATATATATATATATATATATATATATGTGTGTGTGTGTGTGTGTGTGTGTGTGCGTGCATGCGTGTGTGTGTGTTGTGTGTGAATCCGTCTGTCACAAATGTACATCAGTCATTATGTTTCCCCCGCAAGGTAACAAAAAGCCTTTCCCTATAAATACAAATTAAGTTATGCCCCCACCCACCCCTGCTATACCGAAAAAAATACCTTCCATCATAGCCATCCTGTCTCACTTCTTCTTCTCTACAACCGTCGAGTCAAATTATAAATTATACATTTTTTTCATTTCACCGAAAAACCCACTTCCAAACCCAAACCCCACCCTTTCCTTTCCCAGCGTTTATCTTTTTATTTTTCAATATAACTTTCATAACGATAATATATCAGTAATTTCATTGCTTTTATTCCGAACAGAACAAAAAGAATTAATCTCTATTCTTACAATATAAGAAAATATCGTTGTACTTGAAAGTTTTGGAAAGATATCGTATATCTTCATATTGTGAAGTGAAAATATGCGAAACTGATGTATATTTTATGAAAAAGAAATCTGAATATATACATATAAGAAAACTGCTTGACTTGTTTTCCAGGTAAAGTGGGTAGATATTCACATTGGTATGAACGGTTCGAACCCGAATAAATGCCATGTCGCCCATTTACTAATCTATACATATATAAAGGGCATTTAAGTTTATGTGTATGTCCGGAGGAAACTTAAAGAATAAAACAATCAACGACAAAGTAAATATATATATATACACATTAAATATCACCAGTGCTTGGTTTTTGAGCAGATATCGTCGTAAGACATGGACAGGGTGGGATAAGTTGGAATCTTATACTAATCTATACATATATATTGTGTATATGTGTATGTCTGGAGGAAACTTCAAAAATAAAACAATTAACGATAAATCAAATATATATACACATTAAATATCAACAGGGCTTGGTTTTTGAGTCGTAGGACATGGACATGGTGGGATAAGTTCGAATCTTATACTAAACTATACATATATATAAGGGCAGTTGTGTATATGTGTATGTCCGGAGGAAACTTAAAGAATAAAACAATTATCGACAAAGTAAATATATATACACATTAAATATCACCAGGGCTTGGTTTTTGAGCGGATATCGTCGTAGGACATGGACAGGGTGGGATAAGTTGGAATCTTATACTAATCTATACATATATATTGTGTATATGTGTATGTCCGGAGGAAACTTAAAAAAATAAAACAATTAACGATAAATCAAATATATGTACACATTAAATATCAACAGGGCTTGGTATTTGAGCGGATATCGTCGTAGGACATGGACATGGTGGGATAAGTTCGAATCTTATACTAAACTATACATATATAAAGGGCAGTTGTGTATATGTGTATGTCCGGAGGAAACTTAAAGAATAAAACAATTAACAACAAAGTAAATATATATACACATTAAATATCACCAGGGCTTGGTTTTTGAGCGGATATCGTCGTAGGACATGGACAGGGTGGGATAAGTTCGAATCTTAAACTAAACTATACATATATAAAGGGCAGTTGTGTATATGTGTATGACCGGGGGAAACTTCAGAAATAAAACAATCAACGACAAAGTAAATATATATACACATTAAATATCACCAGCGCTTGGTTTTTGAGCGGATATCGTCGTAGGAAATGGACAGGGTGGGATAAGTTCGAATCTTATACTAATCTATACATATATATAAGGGCAGTGGTGTATATGTGTATGACCGGAGGAAACTTCAGAAATAAAACAATTAACGATAAATCAAATATATATACACATTAAATATCAACAGGGCTTGGTTTTTGAGCGGATATCGTCGTAGGACATGGTCATTGTGGGATAAGTTCGAATCTTATACTAATCTATACATATATATATAAGGGCAGTTGTGTATATGTGTTTGTCCGGGAGAAACTTCGAACATAAAACAATTAACGACAAAGTAAATATATATACACATTAAATATCACCAGCGCTTGGTTTTTGAGCGGATATCGTCGTAGAAAATGGACAGGGTGGGATAAGTTCGAATCTTATACTAATCTATACATATATATAAGGGCAGTGGTGTATATGTGTATGACCGGAGGAAACTTCAGAAATAAAACAATCAACGACAAAGTAAATATATATACACATTAAATATCACCAGGGCTTGGTTTTTTAGCAAAAATAATGAAGATTTGATTTATAAAATCAAAAAGTGAAGATATTTTTTTTAAATGAAATTCAAATGGTAACAAAATAGGAGATATTAATTTTTCTTTTCAGATTGGCTGGATCAATGCAGGGTCTTTTTTAAAGTAGGGATTTTAATAGGGCATACAACGAGAATCCAACTCGCGCTTCAATAATAATGGATCTGCAGGACTAACTTTAAATAATTCCCCCTCTACCCAGGCTGAAAAAGAAACCACGTGCACCAAAGAAATAAACAGCCCCCTGTAACTATACAACCTGCGTGTGTTGTTTCTGAACTAATGACTATTACTACTACTAACGGCGACTATTATTACAACTTGAGTTGGCCTATGCGACATGCATCGTTCAGGTACACTAATTTAATATAATATTTTATTACATCAAAATGTAAATACTTGCAGCCGGGGGTGCATATCTTTGGTAGTTGACTTAACTAGGCTTTGAGTAGTGGCTAATGCGCTGGAATGCGACATCGCAGTAAACGAGTTCACACGCACTATTTCTTTCACATTCGCACCAATACACATGGGAAAGGTATGAACTCCCTTCATTCCCCATCTCTGGATGTGATAATACCACAACTGTTCTGCTATACATTAGGCATTAGATACCACCTACCCGTCCTTCGGGACAGGGGTCCAGTGCGCTTCGGCCACTAGATCGGTGTGCTTGAATTAATAGCGTCGATCCCAGGGGGCTGTCCTCCCAGGCAATACCTACCCCTTGATTTAAAGGGGCAGGGCTAGGTTTATTACCCAGTGCCTGAGGCGCCCCCTTGATGGGTAATGCCGAAGGGATCGACGCAATTTTTGTTCTCTCCCACCCATTAGTTTCGGCTTGTGGGTGGGCCCATGTTAAAACAAGGCCTTGTGCCCAGTCCATACAGGTGGGGTATGAGACAAATAAATGCTATACATTAGGCATAAATGAATAGATGAAGGTTCATATGCCATTAACAAACAGCCCTGTTGGCTGGGGCTTTAGAATACCCGACTGCACCTCTGTGGAGGGGTAAGACCCCCCCCCAATGGGGCAACCTGTTGGCCGTGGGTGGCGACCCGGGTCGGGTCAATCTTATGAATGCTTCGGCTTGAAGTGACCAACCGATTGATTGAAGGGGATCTCCGATCACCCCTCTTGAATAAGTAAGTGTTACAAGTTATGAACTGCTCAGCCACCGGGATTCTATTCTTAAACATCACGGGTCACCAACCACGGCCAACTGGTAGCGCCTTCAATGGAGGGAGAGTTTTACCCTCTTCAGAGGTGCAGTCAGCGTATTCTCCAGTCTCCAGTCCCAGTCGACAGGCCTATAGGTCACTTGTAGACATGTCCTCCTTATGTCATTTAAAATGGCAGCTTCTTTATGATTAAAGAAAGACGTCTGGAGAGTGTAGAAAATAATTTCATATTGTACAGAAAAAAAATATTTGACTGCCAAAGCCTTTTTTTGACATTGGAAATACCAATAAATAAATCTGTCCAAATCTCCCTCGGTCTGCAAAATATTCATTCACTTGTCTAAAATATTAATTTGTTTCGCAAAGGAAAAAAGGTCTTTCCAAAGTGAAAAACCTCGGCACCATTACTAAATATGAAAGGCCATAGGCCAGCATCATTGTAAGATTAATGTAAAGGATATTTTATCAAGCCTAATCCGTCACTTTATGACTCATATATATATAGATATATAGATATATAGATATATATAAAATATGTATATATATATATGAAGAAATTTGAAAACCGAAGTGTTCCAAAAATTATATGAATTTGTTTATCGACGCTTAAACATTTCGGTTTATTTAAGCCTTCATCAGGATTGATTATGGGATGAGGAAATTGATGGATGTTTTATAAATGACAGGAGTTAGAAAAATATTTATAAAACGTTTGTAACTGTATTTGTTCAGCGTAATATTTTTTGAAAGACGAGCCGCGATCCGCACACGCAAAGGAGTCATGACGCGTGAGGCAACTCGAAGAAATGCATTCAACAAAAGATGAGAAAAAGTATTCATTCTTATTTTTGGAACACTTCGTTTTTCAAATTTCTTTATATTGTCGGATTTATTTCCATATTTACTACCATATATATATATATGTGTGTGTGTGTGTGTGTGTGTGTGTTTGTGTGTGTTTGTGTTTGTGTAAAGTAATCTAAATGACTGGTTGTAAGGGATGAATCTATTTGGGATCTTCAAAATCTCACTGTATAAACATACTGTAGGTGCAAACATATATTCATACAAGGATTTTATAAATCCCTAAAGAGAGCTCAATGTATGATAATCAATAAATTAGATTATATACAGAACAGTATTTAACTTTCAAAGAAAAACATATTGTCATCCCGTTATAATTCATTTCGACCAGAAACTCAAAAGATTATTTTGAATTCTAAAATTCTTAAAAGCTTAAAATTAAAAAATTAAAAAATTTTTAAGAATTCTTTTAATTTTTTAATTTTAAGCTCTTAAGAATTTTAGAATTAAATTTTTTTTTTTAAATTTGAGTTTCTGGTCGAAATGAATTATTATGGGATGACGGTATGTCAAGTGTTTTTTTCAGTGGACTTGGGGGGAGGGGGAAGTAGAAACAGAACAAGGGGAAAATGAAATACAATTTTGGTTAAAAACAAGAAAAATTACGGATTAAAACCAAATAATACTCCTATTTTAACTGATAATTTCAAATGAATTATTATGATAGGATCGCTTAGTAATAAATTAGTTAAAAGTTTAAGGCTCTTTCTTTAGTTATCAATCAAGTGTTAGAAAAATAGTCAAAGAATATTTTTGACACACCTTGCATATATATATATATATATATATATATATATATATATATAAGGTGTGTCAAAATGTATCAAAGATTCGCGCTACTGCAAGAAACTTAAGTCGGTAGTTTTAAACCATTCGATTTTAATCGTCTATTTAGCTCTTTATATTGAGCACTTTTTAATCGGTTTTTAGGAAAAATCCAGAAGTAAATAAGATTTTATACTTATTAGCTTGGTAGATTTAATGGTAACAGCGATAGATATATATATATATATATATATATATATATATATATATATATATATATAACGCTCTTCTATATAAGGAATGGAGCACTCTATGTCGGCCTTTACACACAAAGCGATGTGTGTATTAAAACAGTTAAAATCCCATTCCCATTCTGTAAGTGAAGACAGCCTAATGGTTATGGTGCCAACCGATCGGATTTCAATTTCGGCTATAGGTAGCTTACAAAATGTCTAACCACACTGAAAAGTATTGATAAGTCGAAACACGTGTCTGTGTATGACCCTATATATATTTATGTTCATTCTTTTTTATGGTCCTGACGAAGTTTTAATATAAATCGAAACGTTTACACATCGACTTCAACATAAAAATAAATGCATTCCTTTTTTCAATATATATATGAGTATGTGTATGTGTATTTTTAGTAATGCTAAAGTGCTCGTGACGTAACAGTTAATTGTTGCACGAAGTGTGGTCGACTACCCAAGTTCAACTCTTGTACATATCATCAATACTTTTGGGAAAGGTATCGATTCAACTACACCCTCTTCAGCTATGGGTAAATACTAGTGCATACTGGGCGGGCCCATAAACCTTGGCAATCAAATAGGTTTAGAAGTGAAACTCTGAACAGTTATAGACCTGGAGAGGGATGGGCCCCGCAAGGCTTTTTCTTTCCATGATACGCTACATGAGTAGTTACCCCACGATCAAACCAAATTCCGAGACCAGAGAAACATTTTTAGGAAAAGATAACATTTTTTTTTTAGAATAAAATGTTTCTAAAAATATACTTTATATGATGCGTGTATGTGTGTGTGTCCGTGTAAGTGCGTGCGTGCGTGTGGATGTGTGTGTGTGTGTGTTGTGTGTGTGTGCGTGTATGTGTTCTACAGCCTCGTTGATGGAATAAATGTACCTAAAAATATAGCTTATATGTCCGCGTAGGTGCGTGTGTGTGTGTGTGTATTTCTGTGTGTGTGTGTGTATGTGTATGTATTTGTGTGTATGGGCATGCGCACGTGTGTGTGTGTGTGTGTGCGTGTGCGGGTGTACTCGGTAAGGTGCTACAGCCAAGTTGATGGAATTTGAACAGTGCACGCTAACCAAATGTAGTCATTTACAAAACCTGACTTGATTTGGCACAAAAACAGAATTACGTGACTGAGCACGCATGAAGCAAACCAATTGCAATACAATCTTTTTTTTCTTTTTACCCCCACTCATTTGTGATCCAACCGTTACGAGCAGCCCAGGGGAAATACCTCAAAGAATGCGGTAGAACATTTTTCTTAGAGGAAATGAATTTTCGTTTGTCGAATTCCAGAAACGTTCGGATAATTTCTCGTATATGTTGAGTTGTACGAAAAGTGTACTGTTCGTTTCCTCGTGGGAGTATACCCCCACACACACGTGTATATATATATATATATATATATATATATATATATATATATATATATATATATAAATGTGTGTGTGTGTGTGTGTGTGCGTGTCTGTGTCTGTGCGTGTCTGTGTGTTGAATTAAACAAAGACACATCTCCTGTTTAACAATTTTATTTGTGATCTTTTCGAGTTTTCTGGCCAACTTTTTAATATTTGGGTGGAATTCGTGGATTAGTCCACCAAACACACACACACACATACACACACACACACATATATATATTATATATAATAGTCATCCACAGACACACATATACATATACATATATATATATTTATATATATATATATATATATATATAGTCACCCACAGACACGTGTTTCGACTTATCAAGTCTTTTCAGTGTGGCTAGACATTTGTAAGCTACCTGCAGCCGGGATTGAAATCCGATCGGTTCAGCATCAGTCAGACACATTAACCGCCAGGCTGGCATCACCTACAGAATGCGAAGGGGATTTTAACTGTTTTAATACACACATCACTTTGTATGTAAAGGCCGCCATAGAGTGCTCCATCCTTTTTATAGGAGAGCGTTACGTTTACGCTTTGGTTGGTGGTCATCAGCGAAAATCCTACCAGAGTGCTCAATGATATTGTCATATATATATATATATATATATATATATATATATAATTAGGTACCTATAATTTTTAGTTCTTCTGGAAAAAGTGTACCTTGAACAGCGAACCGTGGTAGAGAGAGAAGATATTTTTCTACAAATATAAATGAGATATATTGAACACTTTAAATTAGCTACTGTAATGAAAACGTGTAGTCACTTTGTGATGGATATATATATATATATATATATATATATATATATATATATAATAAATAAGTAACCCACATACACGTGTTTCGGAGTATCACTCTTCATTAGTGTGGTTATACCGTTTAACAGCTACCTCTGGCCGGGTTCGAGACCCGAATGAACTTTCGTTCGCCAATCCTCTTACCCGTACGGCCATAGGCAGCAGTCAAATATAGGAGAATATTTAATCGCTACATTTCTAAGCGGAAATGAATTCACTAGAGGCCTCAAATATATGTAAACAAAGCGAGGCTTAGCTGTGCGCCAAATATATTCTTTTTCACCCCAAATAATTAATCCTTTAATAACTGAAATAAATTTTCATTAACGTTTTTGTATAAATGGTTTATATTGTATAAATATTAGTTTTTCACCCAGGTTAAGCAGGAAACTACTTATTCTTTAAAAGGGAGTGAATGTATATGGGAAATTTCATTTTATTTCAACTAAGATCCCAGAAAATTGTATACTCTTATTCTCTAGAAGGGTTTCTGGTTTGTGCATATCCTATTTAGATGCATGATCAAATTTTAATTTCTTGCACAATTCTCAGTTGATCACCTTTCCAACCAAATCAGATTACCCAATCTGTGCTACTCATACGCTGAGTTAGCGGGGATCAGTATCGAACCAGGAACATTACGATTCCTGGCCGGGTGCTCCACCGACTGAGATAAACCGGCTCCAAGAAGGATATACAGCGTATTTAATATGGGTCCTGAGTACTGCTAACACTACCTTTATTTTGGAACCTGTGCATTAAGTGAGACAACAGGTTTATGGGTAATTCCGTGGCAAAACCTAAAACTCAGGATCCACAGTCCTCTATTGGAACACTTAAGCTAAACATACTGCCAATATTTATGAGTTTTATAAATTTCAGACGTCTACATAATTTTTCATCATTTATTGTTTGCTTGAAATTGTTAATATTTTATCATCTATCTGTGATTTTAGTGTTTTTCTTTTATTTCAATTCTTCTTTCTTATTTGCCTTAGTAAGCCATGAATTTCATCTCGGCAAAACGTTGGCGAGGTGATACTTTTATATATTCCAATGTTGTTATCCAATTTATATATGAATTTTTAAACTACTTTTTTAATAAATAGATATCACAATAATCTCACTGAAGAAATATATATTGTCCTTTGCATTCTTATCTTAGACTTATATATGTACATTTCTGATTTTTCTTTCTTGGTCTACATTTTTTGTGTAGGGGTAGTTGTTCTCTGTGGCATAGTGGTTGACGTGTTGAACTGCAACATTGTAGTAAGAGAGTTCGAACCCCAGTCGCGCTATTACATTCACTTCCGGATTAATACTCTTGGAAAAGTATGAACCTTCTCATCCCCCTCCCACATATGGGTTAAATAGTAGTCCTACTGTTCTTCTGCAAGGTTGGGTTCGGCGTTCAATAAACCATGAAGGTTGATACGCCATTAAACAAAGAAACGAAACATACTGTTTTTCTTTTGCTACACACACACACACACACACAACACACACAGACGGATATATATATATATATATATATATATATATATTATATATATAATATATATATATATATATATATATAATAATAGCTTAGCCGGTAGAGCGTTCGGCTAGAAACCACAAGTTTCCTAGTTCGATACGGTCCCGCCAACTCAGCGTATGAGTAGTACAGGGATCTGTGCGGTAAAGTAAGGAGCTGATGGAAGGTGTGGCGCCCCACCTCAGATGCTAAAAACAATCTCATTGGTCTAGTGCTATTGAAAAGGGGATAGACTCTCTCGCTGACTGGTTGATACCGACTTTAGGCTGCCACTACAACTTTACTCTGGTATTAATAACATTCCGCGTAGGGATGTATCAAAAAATTGTTCACTCAAAATTAGCAGCCGCTAATTGCCGCATGGGTAAGAGACTTTGCAGACGAAAATTCAGTCAGATTTCGATCCCGGCTTGAGGTAGCTGTTAAAGTAAAGCCACACTGACATGCGGATGACTTATATATATATATATATAAGAGATTTATCCAAAACTTGGTAGTAAGGGATGATTCTATATGTGATTTCAAGATCCACTGTACTAATATTGATGATCCAGTATGTATAAATACAGCGAATCATAAATCACTAAAGAGAGCTCAATGTAAAATAACCTTTTAGATTATATACAGAGCAATATTTATCAATAAAGGAAGAACTCAATACAGTAATCCCATAATAAATTTATTTCGACAAAAATTGGGGCCCATATAAATCTAAGTTGATTTAAACCGGCTCCCAAAGTTTT
>CM042153.1:82323451-82344220 GCA_023376005.1 Doryteuthis pealeii
TTTGTTATATCGCTTAACCCCTTAATTTTGCACCTCCAACGATCGTGCCAATATTCACCGGTAAGCCACCTTTTATCTTTATATATATATATATATATATAATTAAGGGAATGTCTTACCGTCTTACCGGTAAAAGATATGCGAAGACCAGTAGGCAGTATAACCGCGCACTTCTCAAGCTGACCCGTTTTGAATGCGTTGAGGCCATCAAGAGGTCCGTAACGACGGAGCTGAGTGACATACCAGAAGATCCTTCTAGCATGACAGAGAAGCGTGACATAGAAGGATGAGAAAATTAATTAGATTCAAGCAGGAACTACTTTGGAGGAGAAAACATTTAGTTTGTTGTTTAGATTTTAAATGAATTTTTGTGACAACAGTCTCATTACTTTTCAGACACACCTTGGCGAAAAGTATTTGTTGATAAAAATGGCCAACCTGGTGACAGATAATATAACCCGACCAATATACCATAAGATCGCCACATCATCATTTAAATCATGTCCAATCAAGTCTATCCACTCATATTCGCTGAATCAGCATTCAAACTTTTCCGCTAGTCATAAATTTTTCCCTAACAAATCACTCAAACCAACACAATGACGTCATAACCATAGTGTTACACTTGTTACACTTCTGATTCTACTAATTTCTGCTAACTCGTCTGGCCGCTATGTTCTTCTTGTTGGGCTTCTGCTGGGGTTTGATCTTCTTTGTTGATTTCTTTTTGCTGGGCTGGTCATTGTTTTTAATATTCAATTAACATATAAGACTTAGTTGTTTCCTTGATCAAGTTTTATTTCCTAAACCCAGCCCATGAACATCCGCCGCGTTGAGAAACAACATCAGAGCGGCGACCTAGAGGTACACCCGCTCTGAAATATGCATCGCATCTGAACTAAACTAAAGCTTATTCCAACGCGTATGTAATGGCGCGTTTTCAAGGGATCCAATCAAAAGATTATTAACCATCCATAACTGTCGGGTAATTTTTACATAGAACCCCGTTGTTCTAAATCTGACCGACATTAATTCAAAATATTCTAACTACAGGTATGTTCAACACCAGATGCATTGTCGTGTCAAATTCAGGGTGACATTTTTTGTGGGGTAGGTCTTACCTCCCACTGCAGTTGATACAGTCAGCCTATTCTAAGCCACGCTTATTCAATTATACTTCAATTAACATTTTTCTTGCATTTAATATGGTAGGAGACATTAAATTTCTTTGAATTTTAATTTAAAAAATAAGAGACGAATTGTCTCTTGCTAAAAAAGTAAACAACTAAGTAATACATCGTAATTATTAGATACCACCAATTTACCCTGTGAAATTTACCCCCCCTATATTTAACACAATGAAACTTGCATAAAAATGAATATTATCTTGAAAAAAAATTTTTACATTCGAAAGAAGAAACATTAAACAAACTCCTGATGATTTAAAAAAAATTCTTCAGCTTACGAAAATAATGAAAATTATGATTGAAAAACAATGTTTTCATTTTTGCACTGTTAAATCAACTGAAATTTAACGTAGCTAAAACAAGTTACGATAATAGTTTTTTCTTAATTCTATGAAAATTCAATTAATAGTCTGATTTTCATGAAAATTTTCATAACTATTTACCTTTGGATGTAAATATATCTGAAATAGTTTTTTCCTAAAGTATATTAGGGAAATATTTTTTTTACGAGGTCTACCCACCCTATTTTATTTTATGAGATAAAAAAAAAGATCTCCATGTCTGGGGCTTTATCATCAGATCCAATCTCGTGTCAAATTCAGAGCACCATTTTTTGATAAAAAGATCTTACCTCTCAGCATATTCTATGCCGCGATGACTCAATAGTCCACAAATATCCATGACTGAACCTTCAGCATCGGATGCAGTGTTGTGTCAATTTCAGGACACTCCTGGAGGTCTTGCCCCTCTTCAATGGATACAGTCAGTGTATTCTAAGCACTGCCGACAGGGTGGTCCGAACAGGAGAATATTTATTTCTCAATAAATCAGTGACATGTCAAATTTAGGGCACCCCATTTTGTGGTACAGATCTTGCCCCTAACCAGTGGATACAGTCTGTATATTTTAAGCCCCACTCACTCAACAATCCACAGATAGGAGCCACAATATCAGATACAACGTCGTGATAAATTCAGGGCCCCCTTTTTCTGTGTGTGTGGGGGGGTTCTTGTTTCTCTTCAGTGAATACAATCTGCATATTATAAGCCCCGCCCACTCAATATCCATGTTTGGGGCCTTATCATCAGATCCAATGTCGTGTCGAATTCAGGGTACCCTTTTTGAATGGAGATCTTGCCTGTCAGAGTATTCTAAGCCCCGCTCACTCAACAGTCCACAGATCTCCATCAATGGAGTCTCAGCATCAGATGCAGTGTCGTGTCAACTTCAAACCGCCCCTTTTTGTGTTTGAGGTCTTGTCTCTCCTCAGTCAGTCTATTCTAAGCACTGCTGACAGGGTGGTACGAACCGGAGAATATCTATCTCTAACCATAACCATGTGAATTACAGTCAAGCGACCACTTGAAAGTAAAAGATTTGATGGAGAAACCATTTCCTTGACAATTAATTGATCAGACCCGAAAATAGAAAAAATAAAAGGCAAAATGGGGCAGGCTATATTCAATAAGTCAGTCATCTATCAAACTGACAGAAGTGTGTCACAAGCCAAACGTGGATATTGTGTGTGTCTATAGTCAGCAACCACTTGACAGGTGAATTAACAACGATTTGTGTCGACTTCTCTCAAAAGGATAAGTATTCGTCTACCGCCACATTTTAAGAACATTTATTCTTTCTTCGGTTCGTGTAGGGAAAAAAAAGGGAGAAAAGGTTTTATTGATAGAAAAACAATTCAGTCAACGAATTTAGTCTTCGCCGTCAGTGCTGCATCATAATTGTATTACTGGCAGTGCACCTTGTACTTTTCATAAAGTTTTACCGAGAGTATTACAGGGTTCATATTAATCTATTATTATACTAAAGCTGGGTGAGTCAACGTTTTTTTTCTAAAGGCTTTTTTTACTGTTTAGTTTAATGACACGAAAATTATACTAAATTATTCCTTACTTTTAGGATTGAATTATGTTTGAAAAAATTCCGTTTTGATTGGTTCTAATTAGTCGTAATTTGCAATTAAATTTAAAAAAAGACCAATCTCTTACTTTACTTTCTGCCTACCACCTTCTTCCCCTCTATGTATCCCTTGATTACCTCCGCGTTATATAATGTTAGTTTCTCTAGGAGAGTAGAAAGAAAGAAAGAGAGAGAGAGAGAGAGAGAGAGGGGGGGGGACGAGAGAATTTGAAATATATTTCTATGCTAGATTTCACAAGCAGAATCTCGCAGTTTAAATTAGGTCAAACATTCCATTTCTTAGAAAGCTTACAAAATGATTTTAATGTTTTGTGCGGGCGTATTTATCTAAGGAAAATTTCATTCGCATTGCTAACTCACTTTTCCCTAATCTCAATTATTAACCCAGAGTTGAATGGGTGACCCAACGTGTCATATATTGTCTAGTACACACACACACATGCGTATATCGAAGAACGACATTACGAAGTAGAAAATTACGAAGTTTCTAAATGAAATTATGAAAATACAGGGTGACCCAGAAAAAAACAGATTCAACAATTTTTGTAATAAAACTGTTAATTTTAACTAGGGGGGTTAGGGTTAGGGTTAGGGGTTAGGGTTAGTGTTTGGGGGTAGGGTTAGTTTATTGGGAAAATAAATAAAAAATTGGGGTTCTGTTTTCTCTGGGTCACCATGTAATATGTTTTTATTTTTCCGACCGATAAGATTAGCCTTTCCAACAACCTGGCCTTGCATTTTCATTCGGTGTTCCGTATTTTATTTGTATATAAAAAGATAACAAAAATAATCAAAGTTCTCTTGGAAAAATATCAATGGCACATGAAAGACATATGTAGTTCCTAATTGTTGGAATTTTGTGATATAAGGCGTGTGGCAAATGGTCACTAAATATAGACTCGCCGGCTACCATGTGACCAGCCTTGTTATCCAATCACTGGCGGTGCTCTGCTGGTGTTGTTGTATTTATACTGGCCTGATTCTAATCTTAGCCCACTCCTACTTGGATCTTCTTGGGCGTCGGACCTAAAAGGATACTATACTACAGGTCTTATTGACTTACCAAATAACTCGGGACTTAGTTACTTATTTACTTTAAGTTCTTTTACAATTGGCCAAGGATGGCGGCCAGAAACTTAACACTAATAAACAAGGATATCCTCAAAAAAGATTGTCGTGAAAATAGGCACGTGGGATTTGCAGACCTCACCCACACGTGTTGTGGAAATGCACATATAAGAAAGTCATGAGCTACTTTAAACAGATTGTAAGTGATAGGAAAATCCGAGACAAGTTAAAGCGAAATTTCTTCCAAGCCGTAGTTGTATTAGTGCTACTGTACGGCTGCACTACTAACGAAGCACATGGAGAATAAGACAACAGATTTATTTCTAACTTTTTAAATCCCGTGAAAAGCCGAGTAGCACTGCTGGTGTTACATAATTTATGAGCAGGTTATAAATTATGAGCGTACCTGTAGTTAGAATATTTTGAAAAAGGTCCGTTAAATTAAAAATGACGGGTTCCGTGGAAAGTTACTGGAGCTGCACAATGATGCTGTGCGCAATCTTAAACAAGAGGTGGAAACAACACCCCACGAGAAAACAGCTGAACCCCCACCTGCCCCATAGCACACACATCATCCGTGTGAGGCGAACAAGACACGCTGGGCATTGCTGGAAGAGCAAGGGCGATCTCATGAGTGACGTTCTTCTGTGGAGTAGGTCGTCCAGCAAAGACGTACACAGACTAACTCTGTGCGGATACTGGATGCCGCGTAGAGGACCTCCCAGAGGCTATGAATCATAGAGACGGTTGGCGAGATATTGACAGGATAACGTCACCTAGGAGTTTGTCCTTGCTTCTCTGGTAGTGTCTAGCATGTCTTGCTGGTCTTACATGTATGGTGTTTATTATATTAATTGAAAAGCGTGACTAACTGTAATTACACAATTACAAATATATATATTTGAAAACAGAATCAGACAACACATTCCATACAATAAATGTTCAAACAATTAAATGCTAATCAAAACGCCGATTCTGCCATAATTCAACATTTATTGGTAAATCCGAACTGTGCTAAGGCCTACAACATTGAGAAGTTTTCTACACTTGACTATGCTATTTCTAGTTTTCAGCTAGCTGTTTTGGGGCCGCTGTAAATCACTTTCCTTATACTTTGTCTTTGTAAGCAGAAGGAATTTACGTACAAACTTTAATAAAATATCGTTTCGAGCTTACCTTCATCCGAGCATCGATAATTAAAGTGGGTTTTCACCACCACCTCTTTTTTTTTTTCGTTTTGTTTTTTCCTCTACTTCTTGCCAGAATTTCATCAGTCTTCTTAGAAGGTATCTCTTATGAAATTTACTCTGTAGAGTCGAAAGACTGAAAATTTATTTTGTTCCACCCAGAAAAGCAAACGGAGTTATTTACTATTTGAATATCTCACCAAATAAGGCATTTTATTCCTCTTGTGAAGAACAAAAGTATACCAAAAACATTTCTATAAAACAAAACTAGTTACAGTCCAATCACCGACGTTTAGCAGTAATGAACCTGTCCAATAAATATATATCTAGGATTATTTGGTGTATATAAGCGCGTGGTGTAATGGTTAAAATCATGGGAAATGGACTCGTCGACCCAACACCTCCGCACGAGCAGGATGCGACACAGGGTCAATTTCTTAAGCGGAGTTTAAGAGGTTTGAATTCAGAGTTTTCCTTCTCCTAGACCGGTTGCCTAACCAAGGTTTAAGAGCCCAGTCCGCCCTACTATTTACCCATAGCTGGAGAGAGAATTGAATTCATACATTTCCCAAGTGCATTAGTGTTCTATGAAATGCAAATAGCTACGTCCAGGATTTGAACTCGAGTCGATGAGTCCATTTCCCACGACTCTAACCATTACACCACGCGAGTAATATAATGATATATAGATGTTCCTTTCTTTCTCTCTTCTTCAATTGTTTTTTTCTCTTCCTCATATCTTAATTTAGTATTCTCTACCTTTTTTTTTTTACTTGGTTTCTTTCTTTCATTCTTTCCCAACTTACGTCTATTCGTACTGCACGTTTGACGGCCTCCAATCCCTTTCCTGATGTTAGCCTCGTTTTCGAGTTCCGTTTTACATTCACTCGCTCGCTTCATTCATCACGTGACATTGCACTAACCAATTGGATTAACTGGACTGACAACAGGACAGATTAGCCGAACGTGGCAAGTGTGGAGGCGAATTCACACAGGTAATCTGTAGTGAAAATTCGTCAGATCAAACGGGGAAACAGGAAGAACGTGCAATGGGTGAGCAAAATAAACATTTCGTAAATGACAAAAACATTGAACAGGTGGACATATATATATATATATATATATATATATATATATATATAAAGGACTGCCCTGTCGGCTGGCGCATTAGAATGCACCGACTGCACCTCTGTAGAGGGGTAAGACTCCCCCAATGGGGCCACCTGTTCGCCGTGGGTGGCGACCCGTGATGCTTTAGGATAGAGCCCTGGTGGATGAGCAGTTCATGACTTACAATACTCCACTTTGGCCCAATATTGGGCTAGACGGGCGGTTGGAGAGGCCCCCTCCGATCAATCGGCTGGTCATGTCAAGACCTAGCACCTATATGATTTTCCCAACCCTATTGCTCTTATGGCAAGCCCCAACCCCTTTTTATCATATGGGTGCTAGAAGGCAGTGGCTGCGGGTCTACATGTCCTGGGAATGACGTTAAACTCTATCTGATGGTGAGGTTCCAGTTTTGGAGGTTTGGGGAATGTGGAGCACCCCTTCATCACCATTGCTCCCTGGTCCACTCTGACCCGGAGTGGTAGTACCTGTTAGGGTCCCATCTATGGATTAAATAGAAAAATGTATTTATAAAAAAATTGTATTATCCATTAAGAATTGATTTATTTCAAAACTTCATCGGCATTAAATGACCCACTGAGGTTGATATGCCGTAAAACAAAACAAACAAACAAATATATATAAAGGAAGTTTGGTATGTACGTGTCGACTTATAACTCACAAACAAGAGGTCATTCATATTTGAAATCTTGCATACCACTTAATATGCTTACAACTAAGAAACACACAAAATTTGTTTTTTATTTTTTATAATTAATCGATATAATTCAATAATAAAGAAAAAAATAAAAAAATATCGTATACAGACACCCCCACTCCACTATTGTGGACACAAATCGAATTTTTAACTTTCAAGACAGAAAAATCAAAAACTACCGTTAACCTCAGCCAGACCCCAACCCCCACCCAGCTACAATCGGCACCTTTGAAGTGGCGTCGTTAAAAAAAAAAAGAAGGAAAAAAAAAGAATTCTGAAATAAACAACACTCCCGTTAAAAGACACTTCTGCCCAACCCACGCCACAGGTTGTAAACTTGCCGTTAAAGCAGCCCCACCCAACCCCATTTTATAAAAAAGAAAGACAATTTTTTTTATTTCTAAATTATTTTAGAAATAAAAGATCATCTTTCTTTTTTATACAGTAAGCGTTGGATGGGGCTCTTATTCTAAGCATATAATTTTAATATATGATTTTAGCAAAAATATTATCACTTGAACGCAAAAAGCAATTAAGAAATGAATTTGAGTTTTTGTCATATGCACCAAACAATTTTTAGAAAAATAGATTTAAGTTTTTTAAAAATGCAAAAGTTAAGGATTACATTTTTAAAATAATATTTTAAATGTAAAAAAAAAAATAATTCCAATAATAAATATTGTAATGTACAAATTCTCGGTAATGTTTTTAGTTCTATAAATTATTTTCCTCTTATTCTCTCTTTGGTGTCCTTAACATCTTTTTAGTCTGGTCATGGACCGGGTACTTTTGCTAGTATATATATATGTGGTGGTGATTGCCACTTCTTGACAGAATAAGGCCATTTCTACAAGTTCGGCGGTGATTGCGCGGTGCCCAGGCGTCAGCTTTGTTTTTATTTGCTGTTATACATATGAGCCTCTTCCCGGTTTCCTCTCGCTGTGCGACCGCTACATGACTAAGAAACCCAGCCTTTGTCAGGCAGGCCTTGCCACACGCATCACTATATAGGTCCGGCTTAAATGTAGGAAATGTATCCATGACGTTTGTCATGTGCCATTTGCGTAGGGACCGCTTCAGGAATGAGTGTTCGAGCCGTTTTTACCTCAAAGCCCTTGCAGCTATCATAGACAAGTTTTCTCCATCCTGCGCGATTCGTAGCTATTTTCTCCCATTCATGAACGTTTATGTTGAGAAACGAAAAGGAGTGAAACAGAGAGGAAAGAAGCCGCCGCAGAAAAGAGAGTTAAAAGGAAGGAGAGACAACAGCATCTCCAGAAAGCATCACCTTTTATTTGCAATCACTGTACCAGAGATTGCCATTCAAAAATTGATCTGTTCAGCCACTCACGTAGCTGTAGATAATAAAAAAAGTGGACTCTACGCCATTGTCTTTAATAAACGGAAGGATGCCAATAACAAGAGAATGACTGTAACAATGTAAAATTAGTCCAGAACATTCAAATAAACAATTCAGAATTATTCGGATAATCGAGTCGTGTATGGCGGCTGTCAGCATTTGGGAGTAGCAAAAGTTATCTCCTAATAAATGTGTTCTATGTATAAAACAAACAAATTCACCAGCTTAAAAAGAAAAGGAGCGAACCATTTATAATATGAAAACGGAATCTCTTTTGATTTATATTAGAAGTAAAAAAAGGAAAAAGGAAAAAAAAGGAGTGAAGTGAAAGGATGGACCAGATGAAACGACGTTGTTTTAAAATACATAAAAAGGAACCTTCTGACCTGCAGACCAATATTATAAACATTAAACTATACATAGCAGTGTTAAGGATGGACATGCCAGAAACAAAGTACTGAAGCTATATACATCAAAGATTTTATTAGGAAGGAAAATCAAACATCCAATATATTTCTAAAAAACATTATATATATGTCAGTCACGCACACACACACACACACACACACACACACACACACACACACATATATATATATATATATAATATATATATTATATATATATATATATATATGTGTATATATGTATGTAGGAAGCGCGTGGTGTAATGGTTAAATCATGGAAAATGGCCACGTCGCCCCGAGTTCAAATCCTGAACTTAGCGCTAATATCCTTGGGAAAGGTATGAATCCTACTCTCCTTCCAGCTATGGGTAAATAGTAGGGCAGACTGGGCTCTTTAACCTTGGTTAGGCAACCGGTCTAGAAGAAGGAAAACTCTGAATTCAAACCTGTTAAACTCCGCTTAAGAAATTGACCTTGTGTCGCATCCTGCCCGTGCGCAGGGGTTGGTAAATATATATATATATATATATTATATATATATATATATATATATATATATATATAGAGAGAGAGAGAGAGAGAGAGAGAGTGAGAGAGAGGTAATTTATGAGGAAGTGCATCCCGGTCTCCTGCCTCATAAATTGCTACCCGGTGACAATTAAAATAACGTCCCCAGGTATGTCGTCTCAGATTTTCTTTTATTTATGTTTAGACATTAAACATGTCTAATTTTTAGTTTAAATAAACAAGAATTACGACAAAAAGAAGCGACACCCCACAAATACATTTACTTGTAGAAAATATCTATCTATCTCCATTTGTTCATATCTATCTATATTATTTTGTTTATCTATCTATCTCAGTCTATTCCAAACTATATATCCATCTTCATATCTAAACAAGAATTACGACAAATTACGATAAATAAACATTTAAAACAAGAATTACGACAACTTTCTATAAATAAACAAGAATTACGACAAATTTCTATAAATGAACAAGAATTACAACAAATTATGATAAATAAAAATTACGCCAAAAAAGAGAAGCCCCCCTCTAAAATACATTTAACGCCCTAAGTTGGTTGTTTTCTTTCAAGTAACACCAACATAGCTGGGGACGTTATTTTAATAGTCACCGGGTAGCAATTTCTGAGGTAGGAGACCAGGACGCACTTCCTCATAAATTACCGAGAGAGAGAGAGAGAGAGAGAGAGAAGAAGAAGAAGAAGAAGAAGAAGAAGAAGAAGAAGAAGAAGAAGAAGAAAAGACAAGAGACATATACATACATGAATAGACGCATATAAAGGCGTCCCCTTGGTGGCTGAATCAATTCTAATTAGTTCCAAATGGTATAAACGTATACAGTTTGAATTTCGTTAAAATTGTAATGTTACATTATTATTAGATTCCTAATATTTATGTACAGTAGTGTAGAAACCAAAATGGCTGTTATAAGTTCAGTCGGCAGCCTTGAAGGATTGAATGACACGGCTTGACCTCATCCTATAAATAGAATCGGTGGAGAGGACCCTCTTCCGGTTTAGATTAGAAAGAGATTTTTAGTCAGATCGGCTAAAGACCACGACAGTGGTAAGTCGTGTTATGCACGGTGCCGACTCAATCTGCGCACGTAGTCTGGTGGGGATTTCAGAATAAAATATGATCCAAGTAAATCGAAATCTTGTGTTATTATCTAAAAACTACCAATGACACAGGGCTTCTGATAAAGAGAAATCCCCAATGGAAGACCAGACACGAAGTCCCCAAGATGAAGTCCAGACGCTAGAAGAGATGTTAGAAGAGACGCTGGAAGAAGAATAATAGAAGTAAGAAAGTAAGGAAAGAGGTATGCAACAGTACTGCTGATTTTTATCCCTTCAGGGTAAAAAGTAGGGCAGACTGGGCTCTTTATCCATGGCTAGGTAACCAGTCTAGGAGAAAGAAAACTCTTAATTCAAACCTGTCAATCTTAAGACATTGACCTTGTGTCACAACCTGCTCGTGCGGAGGGTTAATAAATATATATACACAGATCCTGCTAGTAGTTGACTATTTTATGAAAAGAAATGAGCGCCCCTGTCAAAAAAACTTGTATAGAATTATCAACTCAAAGACGCCATCCATTAAACATTGTCTGTAACCCCATTCATAAAAAAACGTACACATACTAGAAGGTTTATAGCATAAAAATACAACTGTAGTGAAACTACTCACATACGCATCGATTTCCATTGATAAAAAAAAACTTCTAACTCCCTTTCGTACGCGCCTACATAACTTATGAATCAGACAAGGCCGGTAACTGACTTTGATACAGATCAGAGAAAGAGAGCGAGAGAAAGAGAGAGAGAGAGAGAGAGAGAGAGAGAGAGAGAGAGAGAGAGAGAGAGATGGGGGAGGTGGCGTAAATATATTGCAGCCGGTGTACAAATGGTAAAGTTCGTGTACCCAGGGATTTATGGCAAAGTCGTGTTTTGACAGATATGTATATGAAAAGCGGGTGACCATGGCTTCTCTGATGTCTGGTGTTCCTCTTCAGACGTTTTCGTAAATAAACTCTGAGTCGAGACGAAAGAACAAAAGAAAAAGAAGGATAGTATAAGGGTCAGATGTTGGTTGTTCATTGTTTATGAATGTAGATTGTGGCTTAGGACGAGACTAACAAAAAAGAAGATGAAAAATAGAAGGCTGTGTAAGAGTTAAGAATTGAAAGAACCAGAGAGAGAGAGAGAGAGGGGTGAGAAAGAGAGGGAGAGAGAAAGGAAGAGAGAGATGAAAAATAGAAGGTTGTGTAAGAGTTAAGATTTTGAAAGAATCGGAGAGAGAGAGAGAGAGAGAGAGAGAGAGAGAGAGAGAGAGAGAGAGAGGGGGGCGAGAGAGATGAAAAATAGAAGGATGTGTAAGAGTTAAGATTTGAAGAACCTGAGAGAGAGAGAGGGAGAGAGAAGAGAGAGAGAGAGAGAGGGGAGATGAAAAATAGAAGGATGTGTAAGAGTTAAGATTTGAAGAACCTGAGAGAGAGAGGGGAGAGAAAGGGAGAGAGAGAGAGAGAGAGGGGGAGATGAAAAATAGAAGGATGTGTAAGAGTTAAGATTTGAGGAATCAGAAGAGAGAGAGAGAGAGAGAGAGAGAGAGAAGAGAGAGAGAGAGATGAAAAATAGAAAGATGCGTAAGAGTTAAGATTTGAGGAATCAGAGAAAGAGAAAGAGAGAAAGAGGTGTTAGAGAGGAAGAGGGAAAAGTTAGAGATAGATAGAGAGATAAAGAGAGAGAGAGAGAGAGAGGGGAAAGTTAGATAGATAGATAGAGAGAGAGAGAGAGAGAGAGAAGGACAATATATTGATGGAAAGTAAAAAAAGAAATAAAGGAGAAGGTAGATCAATGGAACCAAAGAACAAAAACAATAAAAAATGGTGAAAATAATAAAAACAACAAAAAAACAAAAACAAATGAAACAAAATGCGTATGGTTGGCTGGTTGTAAATTAGTAAAATAGATTACTAATTAGGACTGAGCCTATTTTAATATTAACCACTCCAAGCGGATTTAACAGGTTTGAATTAAGCGTTTTCCTTCTCCTAGACCGGTTGCCAAACCAAGGTTAAAGAGTCCAGTCTGCCCTACTATTTACCCATAGCTGAGGGTGAGTAGTTGGATTTACCTTTCCAAGGGTATTAGCGCTATTAGAATGCAAACTATTCCCCCTCTAGCTATGGGTAAATAGTAAGGCAGAGTGGGTACATTAACCTTTGTATGGTAACTGATCTTGGAGAAAAAGATTGAACTCAAACCTGTTAAAATCCTCTATACTCAAGCTATAGGGTTAAATCGTTCCACTATTGTTCTTTTACAAAGGTGGTGTATGTGTCGTAATGGGTATGGTCCTAGGAAATTGACACAGGTCAAAAAAAATTTAGATTCTAGGCGAGACTTTCGGAAAGGCATGAATCCAACAATTTTGGCATTTATGGGTAGTGTGGCGAGAGAAATCACACACGTAGTGGTTCAAAGGCGTACACGACTATGTCTGGCGTGTAAAATGAGATCGGGGGGGGGGGTGTAACAGGCGATTGGGGGAGGGAATTTGAATTCACATCCTCCTGACTGTGAATCGTGGCTTGACGTCGGACTTACCTCGTTGGCGCGCATGTAAATCACTAGACTGTGTGATTGAGCTGGATGTGCGACCTTAGTGTCATTATTTAAGACGAATCCACGAAGGTTTGTATGCCATAAAACAAAAAATCAAATTAAACAATTATCTCGTGTGGAAAATACCCAATGGAATAAAATTGAATTTCCTATTTAAGGTTTGTAGATTGATTTTGAAGGCTTATCACAATGTGAAGGAAGAAAAAGTAACGAGTGCTTTTTATGTTTCCTTAATATTTTGGGGTTAATATCCCATCTTCAGAAGACCTCGGAAACCATAAAGGAATGTTCACGGCTGTCCGTATTAATCAATGTTAGTATAAAGGTACTTCTAGATTTCTAAGTTTTAACTTAGTATACGTCCCCATTTCCTCTCCCCTTTTAGTATAGAGCAAATCTCTCAGAGAAAAAAAAGCCCTAATTATAAACACGTTGAGGGAAATGGTGAATAATCGAATGGAGTAGATTTCTGAATCTATTTTCTTTTTTTCATATACAACTAGTGAAATAAAAAACACGCTCCGGGCGATGTAAAAATACATTTTTGAAACATATTGTCTGAGGGGGTGGGATTTAAAATTCAAAGTCAGTGAGTTTGTAGCCTAAGTAAGTAAAATCATCAAATTCATTAAAGGTTTAAAAATAAAAACAATTTGAAAAATGTAACTTTAAAATTGTTTTAAAATGAAACAAACTATATATAGATATATAATACCAGTCATATATTATTAAACTTGTTTTTAAAAACAATGAGGACTGTCTGATGTTGCATGTTCAAATTTTGAGTGTATTTATTCTATGTTAGACGATTTTTGGTAATGTGACGTAAGCAGTGACGTAGTTTTTGTTACAGACAAAAACCGGAAGCGAATCTCCATTATTAATAGAAGATTCTCATTTTGTATTAACATGTTAAGCAATTAATATTAAAAATAGTACATGCGTTTATATAAGAAAGAGCGGAAAGGGGAGATAAAAAAAAGATAACAGAACAGGGAAGTAAGAGAAAAAATGAAAACATTAAAAAATTTAATGCTGAAACAGCAAAGGGAAAAAGAAAAGATATGAGAAATAAAGAAAGAAAGAAAGAAAAAATATGGACAGATAAAAAGAAAGAAAAAGAAAGAAAGAAGGATACAAACAGAAAGAAAGAAAAATAGAAAGAAAAATATGGGCAGTAAGATAGAAATCTAATTAGCAAGAGCTAGAAAAGAAAGAAAGAAAAGAAAGAAAAAAGAAAAAAAGAATAAAAAGAAACGAAAGAAAGATTTATGGCATTAAGGGAAAGAAAAGAGATATGAGCAGAAAGAAGAAAGTAAAGAGAAAAAAGAAAAGAGAAAGAAAGAAAGAAAGAAAGAAAGAAAGAATGAATTAATGAAAGAAAAGAACGAAAGAAAGATATGGGCATTGAGAAAAGAAAAAGAGATGTGAGCAGAAAGAAAGAAAGAAATAAAGAGAAAAAGAAAGAAAGAAAAAAAAAAAGAAAAGAAGGAAAAAAAGAAGGAAAGAGAATGAGCAGAAAGAAAGAAAGAAAGAAAGAAAAAAAGAAGAAAAAGAAATAAGAAAAAAGAAAAGACAAGAAAGGAAGGAAGAAAGAAAGAAAGAAAGAAAGAGATGGCAAGTAAAAATTAGACAAATAAGATATCAGCAAGAATAAGAAACAAAAAAAGAAACTAATAGATATATGAGCAGAAGAAAAAAAGAAATTAAGTCAGAATGAAAGAAATAAAGAAAGAAGCAAATAAAACAAGAGACAAGAGAAATAAATGGGGAATAAAAAGAAAAAAGATTAACCGAATAAATAAATAAAAAATAATAATAATAAAAGTAAGAGCGTAAAGATAAAAGAAAAGGTGAAAGCGGAACAAAGAAAAAACGTAAATGAAAAATGAAGAAATTGGTTACAGAATTGAAAAGGTCGAGTCGAGGTCAACGGGTTCACAGACTGTAAACCCATTCAACAGAATCACAATGAAACTTTTCAGACTGAATTTATCTTTGCAAGTTTGTTGCAACTCCCCATAATCACTACGAGCTAAAAATTGATTTCGTCGTTTTTGTGTGACACACACGTCCACACTTTGAGACCGAATAATTGGACGCAAAAACATAGGTTACAAACACATAGAAACACACAAATTAGAACACACATATGGGTAAGCTCAACCTAGTCTGGTACAAGCTCATATATTGGAGTGTGTTAAGGTAATCTAACACGCGCGCATGAACTCTTTCAACTATAAATAGCAGCAGGTTTTGCGCTTAAGGGAAAGTTAATATTTCAGCAGACAGTTGATAAGACCGCCTCACGTGTCACCTTCTCATTTGTACATGTTTGAACATGTTTGTACTACTGTCTTTGTTAATATATTTGTTTAATCATTTCCTCTCTTGTGTCTTTATTCTGGCCCCTAAACCGGACACAACAACTTGAACGCATGAACTCTTCCAACTATAAATAGCAGCAGGTTCTACACTTAAGAGAGAGAGTTATATTTCAGCAGATAGTTGAAAAGACAGTTTGCGAGTTACCTTCTCTTTTTTATATGTCTAAAATACTGTTCTTTGTTAATATATTTAACTCATTTCCTCTCTGTGTCTTTATTCTGGTCCTACAAGGCCACAACAGAAAATACTAGAGTACTAGGTAAAATACATTCTTTATACTCGCAAGTTTGCCCAGACAAAGATGCCAGCATTGTCGGATGTGACTCTAAAATACATCGACTGCACCTCTACAGAGGGTAAGACAACCACCAACTTGGGTAGCTGTCCGCCATGGAATGGCCAACCGTGATGCTTAGGAGGAAACCCTGGTGGATGAGCAGTCCACGATAGCAACACTCTACTTTTGCCCTTAGCCAGACGGATGACCAGAGAGGCCACCTCTTGGTTAGTCCAACGTTTGTTAAGTATCTGGCCCCATCCTTGACCAGTTGTAAAGAACTTTAAAGTAAATAAGTAAGTCCTGAGTTATAGAATCCTTTGTAAGAGAATAAGTCCTGAGTTCTGGAATCCTACATAGTGTAAAAGGTTCAGTGATATAATCCTATGTTCCGTAGTCCACAAAGATCCAAGTAGTTATTGAGTAGGTTATGACCAGAACAGCCGGTATAGCAGCAGAGCACTGTCAGTGGCAATATATATATATATATATATATATAATATATATATAGATATAATATATTATATTATATATATAATTTGCTTTTCTACCCAAAAATATCGTTACGAATCCAAAACTTAATCGGCATTATTTTTTAATTTATTTTCTTTTTTTTTAAATTGAAAATAAATCATTAAATAGGCTGAGCTTATTCTAATAGGGACCAGGTTTGATTGAGTTTTTCCTTCTCCTAGACTGTTACATAACCAAGGTAAGAGCCCATCTTTTCCTATTATTTACCCATAGCTGGAGGGAGAATAGTTGGATTCATACCTTTCACAAGAGTATTAGCGCTATGTGAACTGTGTATTCGTACGGGGATTGAACTCGGCATTAAATGACCCATCGAGGTTGATATGCCGCAAAATGAATCAAACCAAACCAAACCTTGTTGAGATTCTTTTGTTATATAAGGTGTGTGCTAGATCGTCTCTCTTACTTATAGATTAGGCCGGAACCATGTGATCTAACTTTTGGCCAATCACTAGCAGTACTCTGAGGTTGATACGATACTTAACCCCGGACCCTACTGGTCATAATTACTGCGACATTCATTGACGACGGACATAGGATTAAATCACTTGACCTTTACCAATATGCAGTTTATGACTTATACGCTTACCAAAGGATTCCATAACACAGGACTTTCTTTAAGCCCTTTTCAACTGGCCAAGGATGGCATTTCAAAACTTTACAACCTATCTTGGAAAGCATTATGATTTAAAACCTATGACAGAATAGCTTATCCATTCTGTCTAGATAAGACTTACAATTCCCAATTCCCTTAATCGAACCAAACATACCGATATCTCTCCTCGCTTTAACAGTGTCTCTAAACTAGCGTTGGGGAAAGTGTAATGTTCGTCTACAGTTTTTCTAAAGTACCCCTATCAGTTCCAATTCAACTCGTCACTTCGTATCGCTTTCGACTTCTATTCAAATATTTAATCTTCATGGTTCGATGCAAATTGAACACGTCATCTCCTTCTTGCTAATGAAACGTTTAGCTTTTGGCGGGACGCACGTCCCAAGAGTCCCAATTGCTTTTGGAGTATTTTCTCATGGTGGTTACACCAATTTACGAGCCATATTTCAGCTTATTTCGTTTCTTATATTCACCAGAGTTATTTACCTACTGCTCATTGAAAATTGGTACAGTAACTTATTAGCACTAGCAGGACTCGTCGACATCCCACAAAACAAATAGAAGCACACAAATTAGAAACACACATATGGGTAAGCTTAATCTAGTCTGGTACAAGCTCATATATTGGAGTACCAAGCGCGTGGTGTAATGGTTAAAGTCATGGGAAATGGACTCGTCGTCCCGAGTTCAAATCCTGGACGTGGTAATTGCATTTCACTTAGCGCTAATATCCTTAGGAAAGGTATGAATCCTACTCTCCCTCCAACTATGGGTAAATAGTAGGGCAGACTGGGCTCTATAACCTTGGTTAGGCAACCGGTCTAGGAGAAGGAAAATTCTGAATTCAAACCTGTTGAACTCCGCTAAGGAAATTGACCTTGTGTCACATCCTGCTCGTGCGGAGGGGTGGTATATAATATATATATATTATATATATATATATATATACAAAACTATTCTAATACAGACAGAATGCATTATAATAAAGATATTTTGAATTGAAACTCACAGATGCACATACTTTATGCAGTCTCATTTCTAAAGTAAACTTCCTTTCAATTGAAACATAAAATATATAAAAATGACATATATCTTCGAATATAATGACATAATTGACATATATCTTCGAACATAGCAGATCAGAAATATTTTCCCTTGAAATAATGACGTTTGAAAGAAAGAAATGCTTAACGATAAACGACAGTTTCTTAAACATTTAAACCGATTGCCTCTGAATTTTGAACGATTCAATCTCATGTTTTCGTTAATTTAAAATTGTGTTACAATGTCTTTTTCGTTTTTTTTTTGTTTTGTTTTTTGTTTTTTTGGTTTTGTTGAAATCTGTCGAACTTATATCATAGGCCGAGTGTCATGTTGTTATTCAATGGCTTGAAACACATAACACACACACAGGGCTCACATACAATATTAAGGTGTAACACACAATACACCACACAACACTAATACACACACACGCATACTAACACACACACTAACACACACACACACACACCAACACCACACACAACACTAACACATACACATGCTCACACACAATTTAAGAAGTCTATGTACGTGCGTGTGTGGTGTTGTGTGTCCGTGCGCGCGCGTGTGCGCGTGTGTGTATGCGTGTGTATATCTTTGTCTGCGTGTGTGTGTGTGCACGCACCCGTGTTTGCGCTGCACGTGTGTGAATGTGTGTGTATTGCTGTGTGTATCTACATGCGTGTGCGCGCGTTTGTTAGAGAGTCTCTGTGTGTGTGTGTATATATATATCTTAGTGTATGTGTATGTGTGCGTGTACGTGTACGTATGCGTGTACGTGTGTGTGTATGTGTGCATGTGTATGTGTTTGTCTCTGTGTATGAGTGCTTGTGCACACGTGTCTACGTGCGCGCGCATGTGTGTGTATGTGTGCATCTACGTGTGTGTGTGCATTTGTTTGTGAACGTGCCTGCGTGTGCATGCATGTGCATGTGTTAATATTAGGGAGTGCGTGTGTGCGTATGGTGTGTAAGTGTCTTATTGTTAATGTGTTTGTGTGGTGTGCTATGTGTGTGTTAGTGTTAGTGCGTACATGTTGTGTGTTAGTGTGTTGTGTGTTGCATGAGTGTGTGTGTTGCATGTGTGTGGCATGTTGTGTGTTGCGTGTGCGTGTGCGTGTGTGTGGTGTGTTTGTGTGTGATCATTGTATGTTTATCACTGCCTTTTTCCGCCTATACGTTGTTCATTATTTATTAAAAATTGGTCTCAATGAATTTTCTGGCAGAAGACATCCATCTGCTTCTCGAACAAGAAGTAGACAGATTTTCTACTCTAACGTTAGTTTTGTTCTTTCTTTTCCTGTTTCGACATTTGATAGAAATGTCAGCAACGGATTTCCTGAAGAAAAGCTTCCACAAATAATATATTAACTCAAAGGACCTGTGGATATAACAATTGTATGATAATTCAATTATTTACAACGTTTGATATGTTTTACATAAAGAGCTATTGCTAAATAGTTTAATATGTGAAAAATATAATAATATGATTTAACTCTGTCTCTGTGTCGCTGTCTGTGTCTGTCTCTCTGTCTCTGTCTCTCTGTCTCTTGTCTCTCTGTCTCTGTCTGTCTGTCTGTCTGTCTGTGTGTTTGTGTGTGTCTCTCTCTCTCTCTCTCTCTCTCTCTCTCTCTCTCTCCTCTCTCTCTCTCTCACACACACACACACACACCACACACACACTTTTTTCTTTCTTTCCTTCTTTTCATGTTTTCTTTATTGAAACAGATTAGCGTTATCTTTCCGTGCGCTCGCCCAACCTCTCTCTCTCTGTCTTTTCCCTACTTTCTTTCTTTCTTTCTTTCTAATTGAATTTTTGGGGGTAGCACATTGTTTTCTTTCCGTTCTTTCTCTATAATAAAAACTCAATTTCCCATTATTTAGCTAAGGCGACAACACTCATAAGAAATAAGAATTTGCGGATAAGCAACACCAGATAATCAGGATTTACATTTTTTCATTCGTACACCGTCTTGAATGATTTGGACGGTCTCATTTTTTAACCAATGTGTTGTTGCTAATGATAAGTTCGTACAATTAAAGAAAAACGAGGTATTATCATTGATCTACGACTGAAATCTAAATAATCCAATTATGCGATTAATGTTATTTACCAAAATCATTTGCAACGTTTTTATACTAAAATAGTTTTCAATTTTTAATAAAGAAATTAGTTATTTCATGCTGTTGTTGTTAATTCAATAAGATTTTTTTTTAATTATGAAACTTTAAACGAAAGACACATTTTTATTGAAGACATTTTTATATCAAAATAGTTTTTATTTAATCGGGAACTTTAGTTATTCCATGGGGGTATCCTGTTCTCATTCCGCTAACAATAGCTGGGCTAGGAGTTGTGTTGATTAATTATTTTCTAACTGCTTTCACTCAGGATTGAAATCGGGTACCAGAGATAACTGTCACTTAGAACTGTTTTAACCTACTGCCTAATCCACTCGGCCATGTGTCCAATTAGACAATTGAATTTTGGGAACTTATAAACCTAATGTGTTGATTTGGCTAGAATATCTTAATTAACACAACTCCTACCCCAGCTATGGTTAGCGGAATGAGAACAGGATATCCCCGTGGAATAAATAAAAGGGTTTAGGTTCAAAGTTCCATGATGGCTCCGAATACGACTAGGAAAATTCGCCGAGTTCGAAAAGAAGGTTCCCGAAGTTCGAAAGGTTCCGAGTCCGACAAGAAAGACCTGAAGAAGGCCGGAGCGGTATATCCGCCGAAAACGTTTACAAATTAACGATGAAGATGGGGGACAATAGATGCCC
>CM042153.1:82344320-82361820 GCA_023376005.1 Doryteuthis pealeii
ACAGATGAATACTTACATACGTATCTTTCGCAGTGTATTATTGTTTGCTTTGAAATTTGTTAATGAGGTCAAGTCTCAGTCCTGTGTTTTTAGTGGTTTTTTTTTTTCTTTTTAATTTTTCAAATTTTTTTTTTTAATTTTTCCTTTAAATTTCCCCTTTAAAAAGTAAAAAAAAGGCCCCATGGAAAAAAAATTTTTTTTTTTTCCCCCAAATTCCCTTTCCGGGCCCAAAAAAATTAAGTTTTTTTTTTTTTTGGGGGGGGCGGAAAGGTGGGGAAAAAAAATGACCTTTGTTTATTTTGTTTTTTTACATTTATCATTAAATTTTTTCCGCCCAAAATTGAGGTTTTGTTTTTTTTTTGTGTTTTTAAAACTTCGGCAAGTTTTTTTTGTTAGAATTACTATATGGAATTATTTGTAAAGAGCCCTAACCTTTTTTTTTTGTTTTTTAATTAATCGAAAAACAATAATCCCCTCACCTTGAAGACGAATATAAAGTATTTTTGTTTCCTTTTTGCAATTCCTTCGATCTTAAGGAACTTTTAATATATTGTAATAAACATTTCTGAATTTTTTTCTTTCTTTTGGGGTCTAGAATGAAGATTATTTTTGTGTCGCGGGGTAGTTTGTTCTCTGCGCAGTTGTGAGCATAGAGTGGTTTTGAGCGTGTTATGAACTGGCGGACATGTAAGTAAGGGGAAAAGTTCGAAACCCCAAGTCCGGCGGCTAAATTCGGTTTCACTTCCAGACTAATACTTCTTGAAAATGTTATGAACCTTCCTCTCACCCCCCTCCCACATATGGAATTAAATCGTAGTCTCTGTTTTTCTTTCTGCAAGGTTGGGTTTGGCTTTCAATAAACCATGAATGTTGATACGCCATTAACAAAGAACGAAACATACTTTTTTCTTTTGCTAACACACAAACACACTCATACACACCAACGCACCACACACACACACACACACACACACACCACACATATATATATATATTTCTCGATTTGTTTAGCCTTACATTTAAATAGGCATGCGCCTAATTAATTAAGTAGTTAATTAATTAACTTTCCAAAATTAGGTACGACTTCAATTACGCACATATTCTCCCAAAAAAATTTTCGGCTAAAAAAAAAAGCCATATCATAAACATACCACGTGTGTATTTACTTCTCACACACACACATACACACACACATATATATATATATACGCTCCCATTTGGTTGAGCACTAAAAAAGGGGCATAATAAAGCTGAAACTCGACTGTTTACAAGTCTAGAGTCCTCTGGTATTAATAATAACATTCCGCGTATGGATGTATCAAATAATTGTTCACTCAGAATTAGCAGCCGCTAATAGCCGCATGTGTAAGAGACTTGGCAGACGAAAGTTCAGTCAGATTTCGATCCCGGCTGGAGGTAGCTGTTAAAGTAAAGCCACGCTGACAATGCGGATAAACACATATATATATATATATACATGCATACATACACTTTTAGACAATAACGTTTATTCCTTTTTTTTTTTCAGAACATATGGTGTATCAAAAAAGTACCAACTTTAAAGTTTGTATTTAACAAGATAGAAATGAAGAATGCATAGAATTTTTTTCAGAAATAAAAGGTGTGGTCAAAAAGTAACATGAATTCTCAATATTTCTGACACACCTGTATATATATATATATATATATATATATACTAATATGATATATATGCTCCCAAATTTGGTTGAGCACTTTAATAGAAGGGATTTAATTGGCAAAATTCACCGTATTTGGCGTACAGTTAAGCCCCTCGCTTGTGTTATACATAAAGTTGTTGAGAGGCCTGTAGTGAATTCAATTTCCGCTTAGTGTACGTTTAGAAAAATAGTCCTCCTATATTTTGACAGCTGCCTGTGGCCGTACGGGTAAGAGGATTGGCGAACGAAAGTTTATTGCGGGTTCTCGAACCCGGCCAAGAGGTTTGCTGCTTAAACGGTATAATTAACCTAACAAACTGATTGAGAGGTGATACCTCGAAACACTAGTCTGTGGATTACTTTAATACACACACACATACATATTATATATAATATAATGTATTTAGGTGGTAGATTTTTTAGACATATTTCGTGATGACAATGATTTTGTACTGAGTTTTTTAAATTAGAATTTATGTTACGTTTACGACTGAGATGTTGCAACTGTCGATGAAGATGATTTAGAAATTGTCCGCGGTTTCTAATGTTAAATTTCAACTATGTATTCTTTTGCTATCTTTGCCAACTTCAAGGATGTCGGTACGTCTATGTTCTGGACGTTTTTTTTCTGCGATGAATGGATTTCTGAATAGGATTGTTCATTAGATACAGTTGACGTCATATATCTATCTATCTATCTATCTATCTATCTCTCTCTCTCTCTCTCTATATATATATATATATATATATATATATATATATTATGATGTGACATAAAAGTATCGAGATTGAAGATGTATTTATCAAGATAGAAATGAACAATGAACGGAAGATTATTTTTTTTCAGATAACAAGTTGTTTCAAAAAGTACAAACATCTCTATACTTTATAGACACACCATTTATATCTATATATCTATATATCTATATATTATGGACTCTCTCGTCGATTTTCGACGCATGAGGGTTCATACACACAATGAACACCCACACACTGATTTGTTTATAGTGGTGAACGCTTGTGTTGGACCATCCACACTTTTTGGCACAGTCGATAGGAAAGAATTGGTGCATCAAGAGTTGCCACAAACCCAATCAACGACCGACCTCAGGAATTTTGAATTCAGAGTTATCCCTCTCCTAGACTGGTTACCTACCCAAGGTGGAAGGGCCCAGTCTGCCCTACTATTTAACCCATAGCTGGAGGGAGAATATATGGATTCATACCTTTCCCAAGGGTATATATCCATATATATATATATATATATATATTATATATATATATATATATATGCAATGATAGCCCAACAAGGGTTGACATGCCGTAAAATCCAATCAACCAACCAGGTAACCAGATCTCCAGGATTTGTATTTCTTGAATCTTGAGATATTATATGTCAAATACGTTGTGGTTAGTTGGTTGGTTGTTTAGTTTAACGGCATATCAATCTTTTCTAGGTTATTTAATGCCGAATCAAGTATTCATATATATAATATATATATATATATATATATAATATATATATATATACACACACACACACCACACATATATATATATATATATATATGCACAGAGCTATATATATATATATACATATATATATAAAATATATATATATATATATTATATATACAGAGTGAAAAAACAGGCCTAACTTTTAAAAAGTCTTTTTTTGGAATTACCCATATATATATATATAATATATATATATATATATATATATATATATATATATATGAAGTAAATGGAAGTTAATCCGACAGGAAGAATTTAATATTTTAAGAAAAAACAAATGATGTTAGTAGTTTGCTGACAGAATCTGTTTCGACCTTTTTAATAGAGCGGTCTTCATCAAGAGCAAAATATGAAGGAAAGACAGAAAGAAAATAATCATTAGAAGGAGGCCCAATAGAACGCTGTTTTTCGATGATGGAATTTTTTTTTTTAAATGCCATTTTTTTTTTAAATACGCATTAAAAAAAAAATTCCATCATCGAAAAACAGCGTTCTATTGGGCCTCCTTCTAACGGTTATTTTCTTTCTGTCTTTCCTTCATATTTTGCTCTTGATGAAGACCGCTCTATTAAAAAGGTCGAAACAGATTCTGTCAGCAAATTATTAACATCATTTGTTTTTTTTCTTAAAATGTTAAATTCATATATATATATATATATATATATATATATATATTATATTAATATTTATATTTTTGCTTGAAGGCAATTACAATGCGGTATATCGCATAAAATTCGATAATTATAGAAGATAAATAATATTGACAAGTGAATCTCGCAAAGAATTACTCGGCGTGTAGAACATCGTACAGCCGCTGTTTCACTTATCGTTCCCTTGCCTCCTATGGTAGAGACGTCCCAGTATCATTGACAAGTTAATTTCGCAGGCATTTCTCGGTGCTGTATCGCCGGCTGAGGCAGTATAGTTTCTGACTATCCTGCTGAAGTCCCGGTTTCGATTTCTGTCGGAGGGAGATCGTTAGTATACATCGCTGATGTGACTTAATAAAGTCGAAACAGCTGCTGTATGATGTTCTACACGCCGAGTAATTCTTTGCGAGATTCACTTGTCAATATTATTTATCTTCTATAATTATCGAATTTTATGCGATATACCGCATTGTAATTGCCTTCAAGCAAAAATATAAATATTAATATATACTTTATCCACCAATGCTTCTAAAAAATAAACAAACATCCCAAAATCTTATATATATATATATATGTGTGTGTGTGTGTGTGTATGTGTGTGTATGTCTCTCTGTCTGTGTGTGTGTGTGTGTGCGTGTGTGTGCGTGCGTGTGTGTGTGTGTGTGTGTGTGTGTTGAGAAGAATTACAAAACTGAAAAATCTGTGTCATATTATTAAAAGAAAAACTGGAATACTCTACCCAGGTAAATGGCCTCGGTAAATACGATACGAACACTGAATGGCAAAAGTAAATAGGCGGCAATATATCGCTTAGTTCAAACTGAGTAAACAAACAATGAGAGTGCTTATCGGATACGAAATGTACACGCCTTTTAGTCAAAGAAAATAAAACCATCAAAGACAAATAGTTTGCTTTAAAGTGCGGACATTAATCAAAATAACAAGAGAAAAATATTTGTTGATAAAAATGGCCGACCAGGTGACAGGTTTGAGAAAATTTAACCCAATAAATATACAATGAGATTGTTCAGATCAAACCATTTCTTTTGTAATGTCTGTGCTGGTAACTCAACGTTTCTTTCAGGTTTATAGTGATTTACTTACTTTATCTTAGATGTGGCACAAGGCCGAAAGTATTGGGCGCTTATGAAAATCCAACTCAATGACAATGGTCTGAAAGTCTAGCTTGCTATCCATTACACCACGGGAGGTGCCATTCATTCATATTTATAATTCGTGAAAAAAAAATTCCTTGAAAAAAGACATTTTATTTTCACAAATTACTTTTCAGACTCAACTTGTAGAAAAATATTTGTTGATAAAAATGCCTGACCGGGTGACAGGTTTGTGAAAATATAACCCAACCAAAATACCATGAGATTTCTCAGATAAATTTTCAGATTCCCTTGATGAGCCCTTTTAGATTGGGAAAATGAAAAAAGTCACGATCTGTCCTGCCACAACTATTGTTCCTTCGCGCACACTTCCCAAGCTGCAGAGGCTCAAGGGGACCCGTTTTGAATATGTTGAGGCCATCAAGAGGTCCGTAACGACGGAGCTGAGAAACATACCAGAATAATCCTTCCGTCAGGACAGAGAAGCGTGACAGAGAAGGATTAAGGAAGGGCATTAGAGTGGACTATTCTGGAAGAAAAGACATTTATTTGTTGTTTAGATTTTAAATGAATTGATTGTAACAACAGTCTCATTAATTTTCAGACACACTTATATATATATATATATATATTATATATATATATATTAAAAAATGTATACAATAGAAACCTACTCGAGTTTGACCATAAGGATCTTCAGGGTTAAATCCACTGAATTAATCGAGGTATCGATTAATTGCAGCCGATCACACGTGTTATACAATCAATACAATAACATGTGATCGGCTGCAATTAATCGTACCTCGATTAATTCAGTGGATTTAAACCTGAAGATCCTTATGGTGAAACTCGAGTAGATTTCTATTGTATACATTTTTTTAATAAATTTGCTCTACTTCGTATAGAGCACTTTGTATTTGTTATATCGCTGACTTAACCCCTTAATTTTGCACCTCCAACGATCGTGCCAATATTCACCGGTAAGCCACCTTTTATCTTTATATATATATTATATATATATATATATATATATATATATATATAAATTAAGGGAATATCTTACCGTCTTGCCTGTAAAAGATATTCAGTTATTCCCAATACTTGGTTGATGCGTCATACGACCATTTCTACGAAGACCAGTAGGCAGTATAACCGCGCACTTCTCAAGCTGAAGGGCTCATCAAGGTGACCCGTTTTGAATGCGATGAGGCCATCAAGAGGTCCGTAACGACGGAGCTGAGATATATACCAGAAGATCCTTCTAGCATGACAGAGAAGTGTGACATAGAAATATCAGAACATTTATTAGATTCAAGCAGGGACTACTTTGGAGGAGAAAACATTTAGTTTGTTGTTTGGATTTTAAATAATTTTTTTGTGACAACAGTCTCATTACTTTTCAGACACACCTCGGCGAAAAATATTTCTTGATAAAAATGGCCAACCTGATGACAGATAATATAACACGACCAATATACCATGAGATTGTTCAGATAAAACTTGAACCTTTTCTTTGTAATGTCTGTTTGGTTTGGTTTGGTTTGTTTTACGGCATATCAACCTCAGCGGGTCATTTAATGCCGATAAAGTTTTGAAATAAATCAATTCTTAATGGATAATACAATTTTTTTATAAATACATTTTTCTATTTAACCCATAGATGGGACCCTAACGGGTACTACCACTCCGGGTCAGAGTGGACCAGGGAGCAATGGTGATGAATGGGGTGCTCCACATTCCCCAAACCTCCAAAACTGGAACCTCACCATCAGATAGAGTTTAACGTCATTCCCAGGACATGAAGACCCTCAGCCACCGCCTTCTAGCACCCATATGATAAAAAGGGGTTGGAGCTTGCCATGAGGGCAATAGGGTTTGGGAAATTACATAGGTGCTAGGGCTTGACGTGACCAGTCGATTGATCAGAGGGGGCCTCTCCGACCGCCCGTCTAGCCCAAGATACGGCCAAAGTGGAGTATTTCATGTCATGAATTGCTCATCCACCTGAGTTCTATCCTTAAGCATCACGGGTCGCCACCCACGGCCAACAGGTGGCCCCCATTGGGGGAGTCTTACCCTTCTGCAGAGGTGCAGTCGGTGCATTCTAACGCCCCAGCCGACAGGGCAGTGTAATATCTGTATTAGTAACACAACGTTTCTTTTACTATCTTAAGGTTTATAATTCGCCTAAAGAAATTCTATGAAAACAGACATTTTATTTTCACAAATTATAGAGTTCAATCAGTAGAGCGTTCGACTAGGAACCACAAGATTCCTTGTTCGATACCGGCCCTCGCAAACTCAGCGTATGTGTAGCACAGGGATATGTGCGGTAAAGTCAAGAGCTGATTGTAGATGTGGCGCTCCGCATCAGACGTCAAAAACAATTTCCTTGGTCTAGCGCTTGTGTAAATGGTATAGAGCCCCTTGATATCTGGCTGATGTCGACTTTAGGCCACCCCGACGACTTTATTTTTAATTATAAACCTGATGAAGGATGAAGAATGAATCGGCCGAGATTTCTGGTTAACTTGATGAAAAGTTTTTAAAAAAGAATAGGCGTTTTATTTACCAAAAAAATTCTAATAGTTTAAGGTAAAGATAAAGAAAAACAACAGTACATATTGTGTTAACTAGCGCCTGTTTCGACTGTATGATGTTTATAAAATGTAATCCAAATGAATGATTTAAAAAATGTTTCATTATTTATATAACTGTTCTCTGAAGAAGACGAGTGTTTATACAATGCCTTCTACTATTGTTTTTATTTTATTCTGATATAATTTCGCTTGGATTACATGTTATAAATATCATAAAGCCAAAACAGGCGCTTGTTAACACAATATATACTATTGTTTTTTTATCTTTATATGCTGATATATAAATGAGTTTTCTCAAAGTTATCAACAAAGTTATCAAGAAAGTTATCAAAGATTTCTCAAAGTTATTAACAAGGTTATCAAAGTTTTCTCTAAGTTATCAAGAAAGTTATCAAGAAAGTTATCAAAGTTTTCAAAGTTATCAAGAAAGTTATCAACAAAGTTATCAAAGTTATCAAAGTTTTCAAAGTTATCAACAAAGTTATCAACAAAGTTATCAAAGTTATCGACAAAGTTTTCATCAAAGTTATCAAAGTTATCAAAGTTTTCCAAAGTTATTTACAAAAGTTATCAAAAAAGTTATCAAAGTTATCAAAGTTTTCAAAAGTTATTTACAAAGTTATCAAAAAAAGTTATCAAAGTTATCAAAGTTTTCAAAGTTATTTAAAGTTATCAAAAAAGTTATCAAAAGTTATCAAGTTCAAAGTTAAAAGTTATCAAAGTTATCAAAGTTTTCAAAGTTTTCTTAAAGTTATCAACAACCCAGTTGATTGATTTTTCTGGGTCTAGCAAGAATATACACCCTCTGGGCGTAAGTATTTAAGTTTTAATGTAATGAAATAAATCAAATTAGAAGACAAACGAAATTAAATAAGAACGCATATAACAAGATTACACTTATTTTAATTACATTTTAATTTGTTTCTATATAAAATCATTCATAGAATTGATTTTTATACGTTGGTGAATAAAACAATAATATTACAGATCAATAACACCATGTAATTATTTATTAAACCCGGTTTTGTTAAAACCAGCTTGCAAATTAACGACAACATACATTATGTAAACCTTCCTTTCTTAATAAATCAGTGCCATGTCAAATTCAGGGCCCTCTTTTTGTGGGGGGGGGGGTCCTACCCCTCAGCAGTGAATACTGTTAGCTTATTCGAAGCCCCGCTTACTCCACATTCCACAGATCTCTTTAATTGGAGCCTAAGTATCAGATACAATGTCGTGTCAAATTCAGGGCACCCTTTTTTTTTGTAGGGGATGTCTTCTTGTCCTCGTCAGTGGATACAATCTGCATATTGTAAGCCCCTCCTACTCAACAGTCCACTGTTTTCCATCAATGGAGTCTCAGCATCAGTGTTGTATACTCATATATACCCACATCATATATCGGGTATATAATAGAGAGACAGACAGACAGACAGATACGTAGACAGAGTTGCGATAATAGATGATTATAATAGTTGCGATAATAGATGATAGTTTTACTTGTGTGAAACTATAAGGTTCACACACCCCATATGATCGCTATTAGGTCCTGGTACGGTACCCACTGTGAACGTATGAGGAATGTGAACCTATATTTCTCGCTTACGTACTCCACAGATACTATGTTGCCTCTAGCACCAAATGTCATACGTGTCACATACACACATTGACATCGATATAACTAATTGATGAGAGTGAGTATTCTTTGGTAAGAGAGAGATATTAGAGATAGACATTAGAGAGAGAGGCAGATTATGAGAGAGAGAGACAGATTTTACTTGTGAGAGAGACTTACTTGGTGACGTCTACCATGTCCGCCGGCTGGCATCTTCGTTCGCCAGTTGGGTTGGGTTGTAACTAGGAGTTGACTTCTTCTAAGAGCTCTTTCTTCTGACAGTGCTTCTAGCTAAGGCTGATTTGGTCAAATTAAAATAAATTACAAAAGACAAGACATCCGTTTTGTGACTTGATCAAGTAGTTATTTATTTCAACTTTATCCATGATCACCGCACGGGGAAGACCAGGCCTCAGCCTGTCTTCACCCGTCGCCTACCAGGCTCAAGCTTTCATCTTAACCCTTCGACGACCAGACTCAAACTCCTCTACTTCAAACTATCACCTCTCACTCTTCCTTTCTCCCCTTCACCACATCATCATTCAAATCACGTCCAATCAAATCTATCCACGCGTATTCGCTGAATCAGCATTCAAACTTTTCCGCTAGTCATAATTTTTCCCTAACAAATCACTCAAACCAACACAATGACGTCATAACCATAGTGTTACACTTGTTACATTTCTGATTCTACTAGTTTCTGCTAACTCGTCTGGCTGCCATGTTCTTCTTGTTTGGCTTCTGTTGGGGTTTGATCTTCTTTGTTGATTTCTTTGTGCTGGGCTGGTCATTGTTTTTAATATTCAATTAACATATAAGACTTAGTTGTTTCCTTGATCAAGTTTTATTTCCTAAACCCAGCCCATGATTATCCGCCGCGTTGAGAAACAACATCAGAGCGGCGACCTAGAGGTACACCCGCTCTGAAATATGCATCGCATCTGAACTAAACTAAAACTTATTCCCACGCGTTTTTAATGGCGCGTTTTCAAGGGATCCAATCAAAAGGTTATTAACCATCCATAATTGTCGGGTATTTTTACATAGAACCCCGTTATTCTAAATCTGACGGACATTAATTCAAAATATTCTAACTACAGGTACGTTCAACATCAGATGCATTGTCGTGTCAAATTTAGGGCGACACTTCCCTCACCATTTCAAACTAACTGTAAATACATTTCAATAGTTTCTTAGTAAAGAATTACACAGGATAGGTTTCAAGGTAGGAGTTAGACGGCTTTAGTTGGGACCCATAACTTTTTTCCGGGGACTTATTCAGAACAAATATATGTGGCCCAGGACACACTAAATCAAAAAGCTATCAGCATTACTGACCTAAGCTTATTGAATACAAAAGTAGCTCACTGCAGAGTAAGGGTTAACAAACTGGTCTAGAAGATCATTACTACTGAAGAGTGCTCTAAGCTTATGGCCTTGTACCAGACTAAGCATAATAAATGACTATGTACACATACACAATACATAATCTTTTTAGAGATTGAAATTTATGGATGTGCCTGTGGTGTAATGGTTATCATCATAGAAAATGGACATGGCAACACAAGTTCAAATCCTGGATGGAGCTAGTTGATACAGCCAGCATATTTTAAGCCACGCTTATTCAACGATCCACTGATCTCCATGTCTGGGGCATTATCATCAGATCCAATCTCGTGTGAAATTCAGAGCACCATTTTTTGATAAAAGATCTTGCCTCTCAGCATATTCTATGCCCCGATGACTCAATAGTCCACAAATATCCATGACTGAACCTTCAGCATCGGATGCAGTGTTGTGTCAATTTCAGGACACCCCTGGAGGTCTTGCCCCCTCTTCAGTGGATACAGTCAGTGTATTCTAAGCACCGCCGACAGGGTGGTCCGAACAGGAGAATATTTATTTCTCAATAAATCAGTGATATGTCAAATTCAGGGCACCCCATTTTGTGGTAGAGATCGTGCCCCTAAGCAGTGGATACAGTCTGTATATTTTAAGCCCCACTCACTCAACAATCCACAGATAGGAGCCACAGTATCAGATACAATGTCGTGTCGTGCAGGGTAAATTCAGCCCCCCCCCTTTTCTGTGTGTGGGGGGTGTCTTGTTCCTCTTCAGTGAATACAATCTGCATATTATAAGCCCCGCCCACTCAATCTCCATGTTTGGGGCCTTATCATCAGATCCAATGTCGTGTCGAATTCAGGGTACCCTTTTTGAAGGGAGATCTTGCCTGTCAGAGTATTCTAAGCCCAGCTCACTCAACAGTCCACAGATCTCCACCAATGGAGTCTCAGCATCAGATGCAGTGTCGTGTCAACTTCAAACCACCCCTTTTTGTGTTGGAGGTCTTGTCTCTCCTCAGTCAGTCTATTCTAAGCACTGCTGACAGGGTGGTCCGAACAGGAGAATATCTCTAACCATAACCATGTGAATTACAGTCAAGCGACCACTTGAAAGTAAAAGAATTGATGGAGAAACCATTTCCTTGACAATTAATTGATCAGACCCGAAAATAGAAAAAATAAAAGGCAAAATGGGGCAGGCGATATTCAATAAGTCAGTCATCTATCAAACTGACAGAAGTGTGTCACAAGCCAGACGTGGATATTGTGTGTGTCTATAGTCAGCAACCACTTGACAGGTGAATTAACAACGATTTGTGTCGACTTCTCTCAAAAGGATAAGTATTCGTCTACCGCCACATTTTAAGAACATTTATTCTTTCTTCGGTTCGTGTAGGGGAAAAAAAGGGAGAAAAGGTTTTATTGATAGAAAAACAATTCAGTCAACGAATTTAGTCTTCGCCGTCAGTGCTGCATCATAATTGTATTACTGGCAGTGCACCTTGTACTTTTCATAAAGTTTTACCGAGAATATTACAGGGTTCATATTAATCAATTATTATACTAAAGCTGAGTGAATCAACGTTTGTTTTCTAAAGGCTTTTTTTTACTGTTTAGTTTAATGACACGGAAATTATACTAAATGTTTCCTTACTTTTAGAATTGAATTATGTTTGAAAAATTCCGTTTTGTCCTAATTAGTCGTCATTTGCAATTAAATAAAAAAAAAACTGAACAATCTCTTACTTTACTTTCTGCCTGCCACCTTCTTCCCCTCTATGTATCCCTTGATTACCTCCTCGATATAATGTTAGTTTCTCTATGAGAGTAGAAAGAGAGAGAGAGAGAGAGAGAGAGAGAGAAGAGAGAGAGAGAGAGAAGAGGGGGGGGAGAGACGGGAGAATTTGAAATGTATTTCTATGCTAGATTTCACAAGCAGCATCTCGCAGTTTAAATTAGGTCAAACATTCCATTTCTTAGAAAGCTTACAAAATGATTTTAATGTTTTGTGCGGGCGTATTTATCTAAGGAAAATCTCATTCGCATTGCTAACTCACTTTTCCCTAATCTCAGTTATCAACCCAGAGCTGAATGGGTGACCCAACGGGTCACGTATTGTCTAGTACACACACACACATGCGTATATCGAAAAACGACATTACGAAGTAGAAAATTACGAAGTTTCTAAATGAAATTATGAAAATACAGGGTGACCGAGAAAAAACAGAACCCATAATTTTTGTAATAAAACTGTTAATTTTAACTAGGGGGTTAGGGTTAGGGTTAGGGGTTAGGGTTAGGGTTAGTTGGGGGTAGGATTAGTTTATAGGGAAAATAAATAAAAAATTGGGGTTCTGTTTTCTCTGGGTCACCATGTAATATGTTGTTATTTTTCCGACCGATAAGATTAGCCTTTCCAACAACCTGGCCTTGCATTTTCATTCGGTGTTCCGTATTTTATTTGTATGTAAAAACATAACAAAAATAATGAAGGTAATTTTGGAAAAATATCAATGGCACATGAAAGACATATGTAGTTCCTAATTGTTGGAATTTTGTGATATAAGGCGTGTGGCAAATGGTCACTTCTAAATATAGACTCGCCGGCTACCATGTGACCAGCCTTGTTATCCAATCACTGGCGGTGCTCTGCTGGTGTTGTTGTATTTATACTGGCCTGATTCTAATCTTAGCTCACTCCTACTTGGATCTTCTTGGGCGTCGGACGTAAAAGGATACTATACCACAGGACTTATTGACTTACCAAAGGATACTATACCACAGGACTTATTAACTTACCAAATAACTCGGGACTTAGTTACTTATTTACTTTAAGTTCTTTTACAACTGGCCAAGGGATGGCGGCCAGATACTTAACACTAATAAACAAGGATGTCCTAAAAAAAGATTGTCGTTAAAATAGGCACGTGGGATTTGCAGACCTCAGCCACACGTGTAGTGGAAATGCATACATAAGAAAGTCATGGGCAGCTTTAAACAGATTGTAAGTGATATGAAAATCCGATCTCACAGACAAGTTAAAGCGAAAGTTCTTCCAAGCCGTAGTTGTATCAGTGCTACTGTACGGCTGCACTACTAACGAATCACATGGAGAATAAGACAACAGATTTATTTCTAACTTTTTAAATCCCGTGAAAAGCCGAGTAGCACTGCTGGTGTTACATAATTTATGAGCAGGTTATAAATTATGAGCGTACCTGTAGTTAGAATATTTTGAAAAAGGTCCGTTAGATTAAAAATGACGGGTTCCGTGGAAAGTTACTGGAGCTGCACAATGATGCTGTGCGCAATCTTAAACAAGAGGTGGAAACAACACCCCACGAGAAAACAGCTGAACCCCCACCTGCCCCATAGCACATACATCATCCGTGTGAGGCGAACAAGACACGCTGGGCATTGCTGGAAGAGCAAAGGCGATCTCATGAGTGACGTTCTTCTGTGGAGTAGGTCGTCCAACAAAGACGTACACAGACTAACTCTGCGCGGATACTGGATGCCGCGTAGAGGACCTCCCAGAGGCAATGAATCATAGAGACGGTTGGCGAGATATTGACAGGATAACGTCACCTATGAGTTTGTCCTTGCTTCTCCGGTAGTGTCTAGCATGTCTTGTTGGTCTTACATGTATGGTGTTTATTATATTAATTGAAAAGCGTGACTAACTGTAATTACACAATTACAAATATATATATATATATTTGAAAACAGAATCAGACAACACATTCCATACAATAAACGTTCAAACAATTAAATGCTAATCAAAACGCCGATTCTGACATAATTCAACATTTATTGGTGAATCCGAACTGTGCTATGGCCTATAACATTGAGAAGTTTTCTACACTTGACTATGCTATTTCTAGTTTTCAGCTAGCTGTTTTGGGACCGCTGTAAATCACTTTCCTTATACTTTGTCTTTGTAAGCAGAAGGAATTTACGTACAAACTTTAATAAAACTAGCAAATATATGCACCCTCCGGGTGCAAGTATTTAATTTTTAATATAATAATATATCATATTAAATTAGAAAGGCAAATGAAACTGAATAAGAATGCAGATAAAAAGATTAGTAACAGAGGGGGTATGATTGAAAAATAGAACAACTTTGAAACTAACTTTTCCATCATTTTCCATTACTCCCTTCTTTCATTGGTAAATTTTCCTAATTTAACTATTTAGTTAAAATAGAAAGTAAAGAATAGAATTACAGTTATTTATTCTTGTTAACGGTTTTCTTTTAAGATTTATCCACGAGATTTTTGCTAATATTCATTAAGATAAAATCAAAAAATTAGAAATCAGTAATACGAAGCAATATTTTATTAATCAGATTTTTTATATCAATATGCAAATTAGCCTTCCCCTTCACACTTTAAAACCGCTATTTTGTTGTGTATATAAATAATACATTGCATGTTATTCTTATGTAGATATTGTCAACAGTATTAATAATGTAAACAATTTATAATAATTGAGGTTTAAATAAAATAAAATCCTGGAGAATGTGACGTAAATAACAGGGAATTGTGACTTGAATAGTAATATAGTTTCGGTTACAGACAGAAAAACACACAATCTCCATTATAATAAAATATCGTTTCGAGCTTACCTTCATCCGAGCATCGATAATTAAAGTGGGTTTTCACCACCACCTCTTTTTATTTTTTTCGTTTTGTTTTTTCCTCTACTTCTTGCCAGGTTTCAGCAGTCTTCTTAGAAGGTATCTCTTATGAAATTTACTCTGTAAAAAAAGCAAACGGAGTATTTATCAAATTTTATTTACTATTTGAATATCTCACCAAATAAGGCATTTTATTCCTCTTGTGAGGAACAAAAGTATACCAAAAACATTTCTATAAAACAAAACTAGTTACAGTCAAGTCACGTTGAAAGCACCACTTCCCGCTATATCACCGACGTTTAGCAGTAATGAACCTGTCCAATAAATATATATGTTGGATTATTTGGTGTATATAAGCGCGTGGTGAAATGGTTAAAGTCGTGGGAAATGGACTCGTCGCCCCGAGTTCAAATAGTGGATGTGTTAATTACATTTAAATTAGCGCTAATACCCTTGGGAAAGGTATGAATTCTACTCTCCCTCCAGCTATGGGTAAATAGTAGGGGAGACTGGGCTCTTTAACCTTGGTTAGGCAACCGGTCTTGAAGAAGGAAAACTCTGAATTCAAACCTGTTAAACTCCGCTTAAGAAATTGACCCTGTATATATATATATATATACCAACCCCTCCGCACGAGCAGGATGTGACACAAGGTCAATTTCTTAAGCGGAGTTCAACAGGTTTGAATTCAGAGTTTTCCTTCTTCTAGACCGTTTGCCTAACCAAGGTTAAAGAGCCCTGTCTGCCCTACTATTTACCCATAGCTGGAGAGAGAATTGAATCCATACATTTCCCAAGTGCATTAGTGTTATATGAAATGCAAATAGCTACGTCCACGATTTGAACTCGAGTCGATGAGTCCATTTCCCACGACTCTAACCATTACACCACGCGAGTAATATAATGATATATAGATGTTCCTTTCTTTCTCTCTTCTTCAATTGTTTTTTTTTCTCTTCCTCATATCTTAATTTAGTATTCTCTACCTTTTTTTTTTTACTTGGTTTTTTCTTTCATTCTTTCCCAACTTACGTTTATTCGTACTGCACGTTTGACGGCCTCCAATCGCTTTCCTGATGTTAGCCTCGTTTTCGAGTTCCGTTTACATTCACTTTCGCTCGCTTCATTCATCACGTGACATTGCACTACCAATTGGATTAACTGGACTGACAACAGGACAGATTAGCCGAACGTGGCAAGTGTGGAGGTGAATTCACACAGGTAATCTTAGTGAAGATTCGTCAGATCAAACGGGAAACAGGAAGAACGTGCAATGGGTGAGCAAAATAAACATTTCGTAAATGACAAAAACATTGAACAGGTGGATATATATATATATATATATATATATATATATATATATATATATCGCCCTGTCGGCTGGGGCGTTAGAATGCACCGATTGCACCTCTGTAGAGGGGTAAGACTGTAGAGAGGCCCCCTCCGATCAATCGGCTGGTCACGTCAAGACCTAGCACCTATATGATTTTCCCAACCCTATTGCCCTTATGGCAAGCCCCAACCCCTTTTTATCATATGGGTGCTAGAAGGCGGTGGTTGCGGGTTTACGTGTCCTGGGAATGACGTTAAACTCTATCTGATGGTGAGGTTCCAGTTTTGGAGGTTTGGGGAATGTGGAGCACTCCTTCATCACCATTGCTCCCTGGTCCACTCTGACCCGGAGTGGTAGTACCTGTTAGGGTCCCATCTATGGGTTAAATAGAAAAATGTATTTATAAAAAAATTGTATTATCCATTAAGAATTGATTTATTTCAAAACTTCATCGGCATTAAAATGACCCACTGAGGTTGATATGCCGTAAAAACAAACAAACAAACAAATATATATAAAGGAAGTTTGGTATGTACGTGTCGACTTATACTCACAAACAAGAGGTCATTCATTTTTGAAATCTTGCATACCACTTAATATGCTTACAACTAACACACAAATTTGTTTTTTTATTTTTAATAATTAATCGATATATTCAATAATTAAAAAAAAATAAAAAATAACGTATACAGACACCCCCACTCCACTACCGACACAGAGTCGAGTTTTTAACTTTAAAAGACAGAAAAAAATCAAAACTACCGTTAACCTCAGCCAGACCCCACCACCCCCACCCAGCTACAATCGGCACCTATGAAGTGGCGTCGCTAAATTAAGAAGGAAAAAAAAAAGAATTCTGAAATAAAACAACACTCCGTTAAAAGACACTTCCGCCCAACCCACGCCACAGGTTGTGAACTTGCCGTTAAAGCAGCCCCGCCCCACCCAACCCCATTGTATAAAAAAGAAAGCTAATTTTTTTTATTTCTAAATTATTTTAGA